>WBNO01003020.1:0-100000 GCA_013400575.1 Peucedramus taeniatus | reverse complement strand
CTAGTTTAATCACACAGGAGAAGGATGTCCCACCTTCCATGATCACAACAAGATAAGCTTAAGGAAGAAAAGTCTGTCTGTTTATTTGTTTGTTTATTTTATGTGACCTCAAGCATCTTCTTAGAGGGGAGTTTCAACATGCTGTTCTATACATATCAATACAAATATGGCTAGGCAAAGATGTTATTACAAGTGATCCTACTGTTTCATAAGAAAGTGTCAAATAGAAGCCTAAAAACACAGAGGCACAGAGCTGATCACATATTACCACTGATTACATAAATATCTTCTTTTATTTTGATTTCCTTTTGTGTGCTACAGCAAATTCACTCTGAAGAGGGTTGTGCTTAGTAAGGCTTTTGTTCCCATAATTGTTGTACAAGTACAAAAGAATACTATTACTTGTATAATGTCACAGAAAATATATATATATACTTGACTTGAGAAATAATCTTTCTTGTTAGGAAAAAAGCAGGTATACAGCCTGGATACTGTAATGCCTTCAACAGGAAGACTAGACCTGAAAAGAAGTTGTGTGTTGTGCTTTCTCCTGAACCACTATTAAATACTCATAACTGTGACCAATATATACATGAGAGATATTTATGTCCTACATGGCAGAAGAAAACATAAGAAGCCTTAGGAACAAAATTTGCAGCATAATAGGAAACGCCTGTTTCCCTCAACCTCCTAACCTGAATCCCTTTTCCTTTCTAGATTAAAAAGTCTTCCAACCATATTCAGTAAAGTAGCTTTGACTAGATTTCCAGTAGCATATCAACTGCATTAGAGAATTTTAAACAGAACTTGTGGTTTTGGTTGCTTGACAAGTACAAAAAAATCTCCATAGTTCTACCACTATTTCTACCAGAACACTGGGAGAAATAACAGCAATGAAGGATTATTCCCTCTAGATGTGTCAGCTGCATAATCAGATCTTCAGCTGTATTAGTACAATTTTAGAATTTGTGGAGCTCTCTTTCCTTATATCTAAGATAAGTCAAGCACTGCCAATTTGGCCATTTAGAGTAAATATGAAACAGTCTCAATATTTTTAATTTCAAATTACATTGACATTACATGAAAACAGCCAAGACCAAAAAACCCATCAGATTCTAGCAATCATAATCAGCTAAAGGTAAGGTTCTAATAACAAACTGGAGATAGCTGGAAAGAAATTGCCTTTAATAAGGAAGGGAGGAAAAGGAAGACAAAAAAGGGAAGAAAAGACAAGAGAGCTGTGTTAACACATATCAGTTACTTGGATACAGCTGATAGGGACTTTTCATGATGCACATGAAGCATGTAGTGAAGTTAGGAGCACTGTGATTTAAGAAAATCTCAGAGAACATCATCCTTTAATATATCTTGTTCTTATCATATCAGCATGATTGATGCTTCAGTGCATTGTACATAACACAATGCTTCCAAAAATCAAAGACTAACTGTATTTCTTTTAAATTTGTTCTTTTACCTTGATCATAGGTACAAAAAAATTCTGAAATGCACAAAAATGTGCAAAACTATAACTGTGGAAAAATAGCACAGTGCTCTTTGCCACTGTTTACTTTTGAAGTTTTCCCAAACAAGCACAGAAATTTAGCAGTCAACTTCAGTTAATAAAGCTACTTATAAACAGCATAAAACATGCAGCTATGGATTTGTGCATGCAAGGATAATCTATGACATCCATCCCAATTTTGCTTAGAGTAGTAGTCAAAACATTTTTGCTTCTTGCAGGTCATGCTGATCCGTGGCATAATTTGAATTCTCAAGCTGTTATCCATACATCATTCCCAACAACTTTCCAAAATAGAATATAATTTCCACTTCTTTAATTAAAACAAGGAGCTACAGTGTGCATTTGGCTGGGTCCTGAGTTGCTGTTGAGTTTAGAAGTCACATCCTCAAGATCCTCAGCTGAGATAAACTGGTAAGGCTCAGCTGGAATTAATAGGGCTATCCCAGTTTACCTTACTGAGGATATAGTCATTGTGTATTTCTAGCATCAAGCACTGCCAACTGTTTTCAAATACACCTGAAGTGCCTGAATGTCATTATTGCTAATTGGTATCTATACAGCACCTTTGATGCAGATGGGTATAAAGCTCTTTACATATTTTTTATGCCAGATTCCACCCACAGGAAAACTAGATTAAATCAGGAGGAATGCCACCAAAAAAAAAGTAGAGTGAAGAGAGGGAGCAGCACATCTTGGAAGAGAAAGTGCATCTGGCTGTTAGCGGAGTGATTTTTTTGCACACTGTTTGCAAATATAACCAGTTCTAGGGTAGAACAAGACAGCAGTTCAGCTGTATCCATGTACAACTAAACAAGTTGTGCATGGTAATAATTCCTTGATTTTACTTATGACAAACAGTAATTAGCTCGTGATTATGTAAATATATTCTTATCCAGGTAACATTTTTCACTGCTTGTATTGCAGACAGGAGCTCTGCAGCTAAGAAATGTGCACAATTAGTAGGGAAAAAAAGTTTATAAATTATGATAAAGAGCTTCTAAGATTTACCATGTCACAAAACCTCCCAGTGTTTCTCCTAGTTTCTCGCTACCTATATAGTTAATCAAGCAATAATTGATCTGTAAAAAAGCCACGAGGCATGCTGCATTGTGATCAGAGTGAGACTTTCTGCTGAGGAAGACTGTTCTGTCCTGGGATAGAGGTTCTTCATCATAACCCAGAATGGTTTTTGTTTTAAATTCCCACAGTTATGTCCATTTCCCACGCAGTTCATCCAGGGAGCCGTTGGTTGTATGATTGAAGAGGTGCAAGGCTCTCACTCCCCAAGAGGTACTTCTTATATAGAGGAGCATTGATCAGCTGAGGATTTACAGATCAAAGCCTGAGCTTTTGCCAACCCCAGTCCTAGGGAAAAGAGTGGCTGTACAGAGCCCTGCTACATGTTCCACACTTGTTCTGGTTGAGACCTGGCCACTGTATTCTGCAGTGCCATAATCTCTGTGTTGCTACTTCATTTAGCTTTGCATGCAATGAATGAAAGCAACCCACTTCAGATTTGACAGAATAGTTTCAGTGACCATATCCTCATCCATGGTGGGAGAGGTGCAGCCTTTTGGCAATGTTTTGGGTTTGTCTGTATGGCACATGTGCTAGTGCTGCTGCCCTGTGGGCACTCACATCAGCACAGTCCTGCACATGAGCCAAGGGAGTACAGCAAAGAATGCAGTAGAGTGTGTGTGTGTGTATATATATATATATATATATATATATGTATGTATATATGCCAGGAATAGTTCAGAGCTGTAATCACTGGGGTCCACAGAAGCATTTGGCCAAACACCCTGCATGGAGGGTCTGGTTAACCCTCCAGAGTTCTTCCACCACAGCTAGCTGCATAAACAGATTAGCAACACTTTGTGGCCAGCTTGGCAGAAGTTGCAGAGATGGAGCAATGTAGTACAAATGTCTGAGAGCTGACATTTGTACTACAACTAGAAGACAGAGATCAAGAAGTGACAAACATGCAACAGTCAAGAAAAGCTTGGGACAAGAGCAGAGCAGAGAAGGAGCTGCAAGAGATGGACTGAAAGTTATTTCAAAGCTGATATTTCTGGTGCTATTTTATTTTTGTGAGATATAAATGGAGCCTGGCATTTTAGAATACACTGTGACAGTAATGGCTGTCAGAGTATGCAGCTGACTATTTTCAATCTATCAGACCCCCGTAGCATCTGTGACTAGTTTAAAAGGCCTGTTGTAGTGTGTAAATGTGGGACATTGTGATGAATGTGTGTCACTTATGAAATGGTGGACTAACCCTGAGAAATTATTTCATAGCAGAGGCTTCTGCCAAAGAATCACTGATGAGTAAAGGGTTGTTTTCTTTGTTGAACTGTCACTGGCTCCAGCATGCTTCTGGGACACAGAGGCAAGTTTAGCTCCTTATGAAATAGCCTTTTTTCAAATACTTCCCAGAACTCATAAAGAGCATTACTTTTAACAAAATGCTCAATGATATTGAAAGTAGGAAGCCTGATTCTCCTTATGCTGGGTTGAGCCTTAGGACTAAAGCAACAACACAAAACAATTTGTCTGGTTTGTAAACTGAGAACATTTTCCATGTGACTGACTGGAACAGGAAGCACATGTTGAGAGCCCCCAAGTACCATTTCCGCAGAAGGATTCTGTTCACTGCAATGAGACCTTTAAAAAATATCCAAGATGTGAAAAGATATTTGAGAAATTTTCATGAAGAATTTTTAGTACCCTCTGCTGTAATAAGCAGAAGGTGTTTAATAAACATGATATGCAGCAGTTGCTAAGCAGAATCTGATTTATGTACAGTAGCAGTTAGAAGCATCTACACATCAGGGTTGTACACTTTATTTGACTGTGAATTCTGATTTTCTGATGGAAGCAATTCTGCTGAACTTTATTTATAATCAGCTTACAACATGGGTAGCAGTATTATAAATGCTTCTCAAATTACATAGCAAATCTTGTTGTCTTCTTGGGTAAATAATCATGAGCTTTAATTGTAATACAGGTCATTGTCAAGGGTATAACACTTTCCAAACCCTTCTGATAGTTGAAATCATACAGCATTTTTAAACAGAATGCATGTCAACTCAGTGTACCTGAGATGGCATGGCATCTGCTCAGTATACATATATTTCAAAACAAAATGTTCCTAATTTTTAATTCTCCCCCATTAAATTAATTATTAAAATGTAATGGATTCCTGTATGGATTACATTTGGGTTTTTGCAAGTGAAGAAGAGGGGGACAGGAGCCCTGGTCTCTGCTCCATCAGTGTAAACAGAGCACACTTTCCACACCAACATAAACCTGCTGGCTGTGTATCAGGGAAACAGAGATCAGAGCCTGACCCAGAAAGACAGCAAGGGACAGAGGTGCAGGTCCAGTTAGTGGTGTTCAAGAATCAAACATGGGTTTTGTCTGTAGACAGAACAGAAATGAGGATGTAAGCTGTGCCTCATATGGCATTATATGATTACAGTGCTCTATCTTTATCTTACTAGAAGTCAGTAAAATCAATGGAATACTGTTTACTTGCATCAGATGAAAAACTTGACAAAGAGAAAGCAGACATAGTATAGGGAAGTCTCCCAACCTCTCTTCCCCTTCCACTTCTCTTTCCAATTACCTTTTCCTTCCTCAATATATTAGAATTTTTTTAACTAATGGAGACTTGATAGAGCCCCACAATGAATTTTCAGTACCAGCAAGTGGATAATGACATTCATATCACTCAAGTCAAACAGATAAAAAAATCCTGCTTTAGAATGGTTCCTAAACACAGTGCAAACATTTCTGGGCATGAATCTGTCTGCCCATTGAAGGTAAAGAAGCAGCAGAACCCTGTCAAGGAATAAGCTTTACTTTTATCTGATTTAATTTGAAGTTATCAGATGGCTAGCATAATAATATTATATATAAGTTTATATATACATGGTTTTTTACCCTTCTAGACAGTCTGATTTTTTTTTTTAGTTTCTTTCCATTCATAAGATTCCCCAAAATTTCCAAGTAGGCCACTCCTGTAAGCCATTTGATGCACAGACCCTAGCATGCCAAACTCTCCTACTGAGGTACTATTCAAAGAGCAGTAGTTCTTTGCTCTATTCTGCAGCAGAACACTTGCACACTGCTATTTCTTGGGGTAACAACATCATATGCACAGAGATAAAAATAAAGGGGCTTCAGGAGACAGAACAAGAGGGAGTGGAAAGGATTCTTGCCTGAAGTGAGTTAGGGTTGGATCTATGTCCTTGGCCAATGTTCTGTTCTCCTTTGTAGATGCAGAAACTCAGATGTTCCCTGCATCATGCAGGTTCCAGGGAAATCTGTTATAATGCAGTGACATGAATAAACACATCCCCATCCAGCCATGGGAGAAGAGCACTCCAGTCTAAACCCAGCCAGACCTAACTCTGGCACATGCAAAGGTATCACACAGCCCTCTCTGACAAAGGCCACCTGAGCTACACCAGTGCTGCCACACTGTACAGGAGCCAGAGAGGGATCTTGCCCCATATTCTTCCTGAACTAGAGGATTTTTATCTCTAGAGCAAAATTTTTCCTGTCAAAATCTGCAGAATGACCATTGATGAGGACACCTCCTTCTTGCACATGCAAGGTGTGCTGGTGTTCCACCCATGCACACACAGTGCAGCCCTCCCTGTTGGTGTCCCACACCAAGGCAGAGCCTGCACTACAGCACGTAGTGCTAGTACAGTAACTTTCAAAGTCCACTTTGTTTACAGTGTTAATGTGTTATGTCAAGCTAAGTTCTCACCCTTTTTCCTACCAGCCTGATCTGTGAGGTTTGTATTTCCCTCTCTCAATCAATAATTGCTTAAGTAGCAAATAGAGTTCCCATCCCCCAGCACTAAAAGACTCTCATGCAGTCAGGAAGCATCAAGATGAACCCTCAGTTACCATTGTGCACCCTGTTTAATGTATGCATTTTTATGGCCTCTGATGTATATGGTTCCATTACTGTCTGTGAATTCAAAGTACTGGAGCTAGTTAATGTATTATTTATTTTATTACCCCTTTGTATAAGCTGGTATTTGCAATTTGGAATTTTATATACTTGGGTTCTATAATGGTTTCATAATGTGTACACAGCTCAATAATTAAAAAAATATATCTTACCACCTCACCTCCAGAGCCAAGTGTGTTTGTGCTGCTAACTGCACATTCTGGCCAGCACCAGTCCCTCATTGTCTGCCAGTCCCTCTGCTCCTGGCCCCAAAAGCCTTGCCACTCCCACTGTCAGGACACAGCCCTCACCCCACCCCGAGAAATGCAGCACCATTTTGTTCTTCCTCTTTGGGACCAGAGGGAAGTTTTCAGAATTTTAGACCTAATATGTGACTGTCTGGCACGTCCCCTTCATTGCCAAGGATGGAGCCCCATGAGCACAAGGGCTGCCTGTCTGCCCCAGGCTCAGCCCCATGCAGGATTTCCCCTGAGCAGCAGCAGAGGCTGTTTCCCTCACCAACAAAGCAAGTTCCTACATCCAGCTCTGGCTGCCCACTGCTAGCCTGGGTGTCCTGCAGCACTGCTGATTCTCCTGCTAGCTCATGATGAGGAGCTTGTCCTTCCTCCAAATGGCCTGGAAGTTCACTTTCAAAAGTTTACAGCCATGTCCTTTGAGATATCATGGCCTTGATGCACAACTGTGGTTATGAATTTGATTAAGTACTTTTGGCCTGGTTCCAATTTCCAAGCTAAACTATGACCTGTCCAAATACATACATATAAGAAAGAAAAGCACACTATTATTTTCTATCTTCCTCCTCATGGATGCCAACCAAACCACATGGCACTTGCACAGAAACCCTTTGGTTTCAGTACTGGGTCTGCAAAATGCCACTCTGCCACCACAAAGGGTCTCTACCAGTTCCTTGGCTTGTAGAGGTCCTGCCCTTAAACCAGCTTGTCCACGGGACAAGAAGATAAATATTGGGGATTGTTTGATTGTGGTTCTCTGCAGCAGCACAAGCATGTGTTTGCTTTGGCTAAAAAGGCACCAGAAATTCAGTGTCTGCAGAGCATTGTGTCTTACTGCTGCTGGGAGCGATTGGAGGCATTGTGAAGCTCTGTGACAACATATTTGGGAAGGGGGGAAAAAAAGAGAAGTTATTGCACAGAAGTAATTGTGACCAGAGAAGAGAGGAGTAAGAATGTATGAGAGGAACATGCTCTGCAGGCACTCAGATCAATGAAGAAGGAGTGGGAGGAAGGGCTCCAGATGCTGGAGTGGGCTTCCCCTCAATCTGTGGTGAAGACCATGGTGAAGCAGCTGTGCCCCTGCAGCCCATGAAGATCCAGAGGGATGCCTGTAGCCCCTGGAGGGCAGTCCACAGAGATCCACCCACTGCCCCTGGAGGAGGCCCACTCCAGAGCAGGTGGATGCCCAAAAGAAGGCTGTGACCCCAAGGGGAAGCCATGCTGGAGCAGCCTGTTCCTGAAGGACTGCACAGAGGGGAGAAAAAGAGACCATGCTGTAGCAGTTCCTGAAGAACTGTAGCCTGTGGGAAGGACTCACACTGGAGGAGTTGTGGAGATCTGTCTCCTGAGTGAGGAAGCCCCCACTGGAGCAGGGGAAAGACTCCTGAGGAGAAAGCAGCTGCAGAAAACACATATGATGGACTGACCATAACCTCTATTCCCCTGCACCATGTGAGAGGGGAGAAGGTAGAGAATTGGAAATAAAGTTAACTCTGAGAAGGAGGGAGGGGCAGGGGCAAGGTGTTTTTAATAACTGTTTTGCTTCTCATTATCCTACTCTGATTTGATTGGTAATAAATTCAATTAAGTCAAGTCTGTTTTGCTTGTGATGGTAATCACTGAGTGATTTCTCCCTGTCTTTATCTCAAGCCATGAACCATTCATTAAATTTTCTCTCCCCTCGCCAGTTGAGGAGGGGTGTGGTAGAGCAGCTTTGGTGGGCAGCTGGTCCCTCTGTGGTCCAGCCAAAACAGATCCTAAATCCTAAAAACACCAAACTGACAGAAAGGATTAAGGCAGCATCAGGATCAGGCAGCCCAACACGGATCCTTGCACCAGGCAAGTCACCAGGGGCCACCTTGCCCCAACAAAGACATCTAGGAGTGACCCTGTGCATGCAGACACCGGGAGCAGGGCCAGAGGAGGGAGCTGAGGTGCTCAGAGCACAGCTCCAATCTGAGGAAGAACTGTGGGCAAGTAATGAGACCTGGGAAAGATTGAAATAAAGAAGCCTTAGTTGTGTCAGTGTTCAGCACACAGAAGAGTGCAAACACTCTCACGTTTTTCTCTTCATTTAATAAAATATCAAAGCTATCAATACGCATGCAGAAGGAAAAAAAAAAAGAAACCAAACTTAGTTATGCATGTGTTTAGGAGACTGAAAAAACAAAGATGAGGTGAGGAGAATTCCAGGTTATATGGCATGAAAACAAGGAAAGATATGGATCCAGACCCCATAACCCATAAACAAAGACTGACAACACCTGGTAGAGAGGGTTAGACACCAGAAATTATAATACTCTGCCATGACTAGCAGCATTTCTATCCAAAATATTTGTGTCAGAGTATTAAGTGGAAAGGGGACTGGGTGACTCTTGATGAAACCCCTGGGTAGGAGATATGGGTTTGGTTTCAGGTCTCCTGTAACCTTCCTGTGTGAGCCTGGCCACGTTGTCTCTCTGGCTCAGGTGGTGAGTGCCACACCACAGAGGTTGCCCAGCTGTGGGTGTTCACAGTCCTCCTGGCAGAGCCCACTCTGCTGTCAGGTGGGGCCAGCAGGCACAACACCTTAAAGAACTATTGCCAGCCATAAATTGTCTTATACCAGCTTTTACAAAACTGAGTTGATATGAATAACCAGTGCTAGTAACAGGTGATAGAAGCAGCAGAGTGTTTCAGAAAGAAAGCAGCTTTCCCTGTTTAATTTAACCAAGTACACACACACACACATGCAAACGAGACAGTTTTTCAAAAATGAGGATGCAGATGAGAGACTCAAGGACAGTTCTAACTTGCCCTCTGTCAATTTACAAGAGAATTTATTCCAGACTATTCATACATGAATATTTAGCATGGCAACAATTACATCCAATGACACCCATGAGATACATAGTACTGAAGACCCTCTCCAAGGAACATGCACAATGCTTTAACTGGACTGAACATTTGATTTTTAAGAATTATTTTTCTTTAGACTTTTCAATAATATTTCCTTTAATTATTATATTAATTTTGTATATATTGCTGCCATATTTTATAAATGAGAGGTATGATTGATTCACATGAGTAGAAATGGATACGTGACAGGAAGTAAAGGGGAGAGACAGTGGCTGCTGAGGCATGTTAAAATAGCCTGTGGTCAATCTTATTCTTAATGCAAAGACCTTGTTTTTGTTGTATAAAGGAAAAAGGAGGGGGAAGGGAGACAGTCAGGAGCAATCATGCAGGGCTTAAATAGCACAAACCTATATATATATATATATATATAAAAGAAAAGTCACTTCAAGTCCACAAATGAGATTTAACACCAAAACCACAAAATAGCGACCATAAGGTCTATATATGGCTAGGCAGAATGCTTTTCTGTATGGATAATTCATTTATTTTCAATATGAAGCTCTCTGGTTATCATGCCCTATTATAAGCCCTTGCTGTGGAACACATTATTAGTTAGGGAGAAGAGAAAAAAAAAAAGGCAATGAATATTCATGCTAACATTCTAGATACAAACCTCTGACAATTCCAGTAAAATGGAAACCAGGGAATACTGAGGTCACAACACATGCAACTAGAGTTGTGATGACTTATCTTGAGAGCTTATTTAATTCAGGGTCTACATTAAACTGGGCATCATTCCAAAGAGAATGGTTTGAAGTGTCCTTTGCTGACCATGGAGCATGCTTCCAAAGCAGGCAGTACAGTGTCTGTGGTCTTCAATTCACGTGGATTCTGACTGCACTGCAGAAATAAATGCAACAGGAAAGCCCCAAACCAACATCTGGAATCAGCTTTCTGGCTAAAGTAGAACCTTTCCCACTTCCAATATCTTTCTAGTAACCCCTAAAAGTGCTGTCCAGAGCCTGTTACCACCCATCTCTTCTGCATTGTGCCAAGGAGAAAATCTTTTAACAGGAGCAAAGTTGATTTTAGCAGTTTTACTAAGTGTACTGACATGCAGTGAAAGAGGCATCCTAGCAGGTTAGGTCTGCTGGCCTACATTACTCAGTAAAAGATATTTATGGTAGTCCACTTAATGTTTCTACAAAATACAGAAAACCATATAACAATAATCCTTGGTTTAGAACAATTAAATTTCATTAAACTCTCTAATGAGGTTTTACAGCCTTCTGAAAATATGTTCTTTAGGGGAATGACAAGTTGCTTTACCTAAAAAAGTGGTCCTGGAACTCTTTCACAAGGCATGGGAGTGTATCTGCATCTGTGGCCTGAGAAATACAATCCTCAGGGAAATCCACTCAAAACTCCACCTGCCAGTTGCATGGTTGGATTTGATAGTATAAACCCCAGACACTATGGGACTGTCTTCTAGGCAAAAGTATTAAGTTGCAGCACATTATTCACTGAGTTAGAAAAGAGCAAACATTTAATTATTGCAAATTTAAAAGCAAAATTCTGTAGGACTGGGATAAGGAGATAAATCATTAAGGGATTAGATACTGCTGAACAGAGTAATGCAATGAGGTTAGGAGATGAAACTAAGCCTTTGGCTCATCAGCATTCCCCTAAAAGAGCAATGGCACTTCCTCTCTGAAATTAATTTAGCTCTGTCCATGCCACCCCTTAGACATTGTAGAAGAAGTCAGATATTTGCCTCTGTTCACTCATTTCTAAAAAAGTTTTTTTGGTAAAAAGTCTTCATCTCTGTCCTGTCCATCTGAGAACTATGAGATTGGTGGCACAATTCACCAAAATTTCAGTAGCATTTTCTTCACACATTGCAACCAGTTTCTTGTTTTCCCACTAATAGTCCAGATGGTGACTGCTCTTTGTGAGAAGATTGTTTCTTAGTTTTCTACAGGCAATGGTTTCATTTGTGGTGGACATTTGAATTCAGGACTATGTCTCCTGTAGACTGTTTACCACTAACAGTTGAGCCAAGGCAGCAGAGACAAAAATGAGTATTTCAGGATTAGACTTGTCTCCTGTCTCAAGCATAGGCCTCCCCAAAAACCTGACAACTTATTCTACAATATGCAAGCCTTAAAAACTTTTAAAATGATACCGCAATAATCAGGCTGAAGTCTCAGTTTGTATTGGGACAATGCCATGAAGTCATACCATGAGGCAAAGGAGCAGCTGATGCTGATTTGGGCACAGCACCACCACCACCCTTCCCAATCAGGCTAATAATAGTGTTGATAAGGTCAGAATATAGAAATAGAAAATTATATAAAGTTAAGGAATTCCTATCTGAATGAGAAGTATTCAATTCTGCCCACTTTCTGTAAGTTCCATCTTAAATAGTTACTGTTTTCCTGAGTAGGCATTAATCCAAGATTGGAAAAAACACAAAATGCAGTTTATTTTAAATGTGCATGTTTTTCTATCAGTCAAACAAGTTTCCTCTCAGGTGAGACTCTATTAACATTTGCAACTCTTTTTGAGGTGCTGTGACCAGCCATGTGCAATGTGGCTTCTGATATCCTGAAGGAGAGATTCCAGGGAGGATTGGGCACTTTGAGCCACATTGAAGCTTTTACACAGAAGCCTAAAATAAGACTAGAGCCTACTCCTGGCTCACTCTGGGTTGTCGAGGGAGGGCAGAAACCCTCCCAAATGTAATTTATCCCTTGAGATCTCAGCCACTCTATAGAAGTGTCTGTCTGTTTCCACTTGGTTACTTAGGGTGCCTTTGGCAATTAGGCTCTTTCTGTAACTCAGATGTGTAAATTTAGGGACCAACTCAAGGCTTTGTGCCTTAGGGAAGAAGGTTAATGTATGCAAATGAGATTTACTTGAACTGTTTTGTCATTGTATTGCCAGAATTTTCATTTGGGCAATCATAGTATAGTAAGGCTTTACTGGGCACTTAAGTTACAATTCTGGGAAGTTTACAACTGCTTGAATATAGAGAAATATTTACGTATTTGTGCTATTATGGCATACAGAAGCTTTCTGATTTTGTTGCATAACCCTGACCCTGTGACACCATTTTCTGGTTTTATCTCTCTGCTCAGCATTTCCTCCTCTCATGGAGCGTTATCACTCTTGATTCATCGCCCCCAGTGACAGCTCACTCTGCTCAGTACAATTCCTGGTCTTGTATGCTTTCTATTGCCTCTTCTTTCTTAACAGAACTTCTCTATTTATTTGTAATGCTGAATAGATTTGAAATAACTTGAGCTACTCTGGACAAATAAACAATGAAATCTTTAAAAATCAAATAAAACCTTCTTAATCTCTCCATCTATTACTGTAAGTAAATTGAGATTATTTTACTTTAATTTTTGGAGCTGCAGTCTGAGAAGAAAATAATTTTGTGCTGTGCTGACAATCATCTTTCTCAATCATGTTTGAAATACTGATTTCATTGACTATAAGCTGTAAGCCACAGATTCAGATCCTATTGAATTCACTTAGAGGAGTGGCTGAGGGAACCATTTGGTGCAGTGTCTTTTGTGACTTATACCAGGTCACCCTCCTTCCAAGTTGCAACCACAGTCCTGCAACCACTTAGGCAGGCTCCTTAATCTTCATGAAAGCTCACTGAAGACCAGTTTTCAAATGAAGAATTTTCCTGTGCGCTGCTGTTTGTAAGACTGGGGCCACTGTGAAGCCCAGCAAGTTCTATTCCCTCTCTGTGCTTCAAAATTTCGTGGATTTATGTTATCAGATAGAGAGCAGCTTCTCAAATACAGCTCTTGTATGTGGAAATTACACACACATACACAGAGCCATCACTCATACAATGAATTCAGGAAAATTATGATTTTTTTAAAAATTCTCTTGAAAATATTTTGAATACACATTAAAATAACAATACCACTGGTAAAAAAAATCATAAAGCAGGGCAGGGATTCAAGGCAAGAGTCAAGAAGTCAGAAATTATACCGTTAAATTCAGAAGTTTGCATATGTCCCTGAGAATGCAAAAATTTGCATCTGAATATTTTTTTTTAAATACAGCATACAGACAAGAACAGTTATTTCAAGGAGCACATCAGCCTTTTTCTGCTCTTTTTTCTTAAGAAACCTTTCAATTCAGGACCATTGCACAAAAGTTCTTACCCATGAAAATAATCCACTCACACCCCAACAGAATCAGAAAGGTAAGATCATTTTCCTTTAGCTCACCTCTCTCTGAAGGTCCTTGCATTCCCCAAAAGGCCCCTTACTTTCCATCTCACTTCTCAGCAAATCCACATCTACAGTCACTCCAGTCCAGCACAATCCTGGCTTCATCCCTAGCATGAAGTTCCTGTCCAACTGCTGTAATTGGACATACTCTCCCTCCCTTATCACAGCATTAAAAAAAAAAAAAAGCCCTCCAAATGCACACCCTCTGCCTTCTTTAGGTCAGGTGGACAATTGAAGGTTTGCTGATGATATTTCCAGCAACTCCCCCCCTATACTGTGAAAACAATTACAAGTGAACAAGAGGTACCAACCAGCTCACACTGAAACCTGTGATTCATGCAAATAGCATCCTTCCAGAAGTCTATGGACTTTAAAAGCACACGTGCAGTGATTCAATAGAGCCATGCTGTGAATAGCTGGCATTGTAAATATGGAATTTATGGCCTTTCTAGCTCTGCTTTTTCTAACAAGCCTTTAGCAATGGTTACTCATTTTTTCTTTGCATCTTTCAGTCTGGATTTATCTCAATGGCAGAAAAAGGCTGGGGAAATTAAAAACTGGGGCAACGCTAGACAGCCTCTTGTAAGACCACAGGTTGGAAAGCCAGGTGCAAAGGCAGTGGGTGGAAGCATCTGTTGTGTGAGAGGAGAGATGGATAAAGTAGCTCAGCATGTCAGAGGTGGGGATGTCCCCACTACCATGAGTGGAAATTATCCCAATAATGAAAAGGGAGGCAGAGATACAGAGTGCTATTTCTTGCTCTGTCCTTTGTATGAGGCAGGTAGAAAAATTAGTTCTTGCAGATATATTTGTGCCAAAACTGTTTCTCTGTAGTTTTCTTTCTGGCAGGAGCCCTGGCAGTCATCAGCAAGAGGAATTCCTCTGGCTCAGAGGGGCAGCAAGCACTGCTCTGAGAGGCCTGGATGTGCCCCCTCTGCCTCCTTACCTGGCTGGAGACCTGGGTCAGGCAGGGTTCTGCTTTCCTGCACATCATCTGCCCTGAGCTGGGAGCTTGAAGGCCTCACCAGGAGTTTAGGTCACCTTCTTGGCATGTTTTGCCAGATGCCTTGCTGTGTACAACATGACAGTATCCAGGCAGCATGTGGCACCTTCAGCCTCATCCCAGTTTCCTAGATACCTGCCCAAATCTCAATGCCCATTAAGTTCTCTTTTTGCCCAGCCCTTTGCTCTCTAGCTCTTCTCACCATCACCAGTTTTGCTCCCATTTCTGCCAGATTTGTGTCAGAAATGGAAGGAGACAAGATTTCTGAGTCCCTCAAATATCCCAGTGATTGATGCTGCAAAAAGTGTATTAAAACCAAAACTGTGTATTGCACATACATTCCAAATATTGTCCAGCACTGGATCAATGTAAGTATATTTTTCCCTATTAAAATTATTGGGAAAAGAACAGCCTTTTATTGGAGCTCTGATGATTTACACCGACTGATGTTCTGTCACTTTATGCTCTTCTTATTTTCAGAACAGCAGGGAAAATTTCACTATTATAGAAAAACCCCACAGATGCTGTTATTAATTTCCTGTAAGTTTTGGAAGCTAGTAGTTGTGTTTGCTTCTCTTTTGCTCTCTCACTCACTCTCTCTCCCAAGAACAATCAGAATAATAGAAAAATATACAATGTTGTTATGATTACATCTTTTTTTCCTGCCTTGGTCTAATTTTTTCTTACACTTTTGTTTATATTCTTCTGGAAGAAGGAATTCTTTGAGCAAGAATCTTTACAAAGAGAAATTATAGTCATCTTAGACCTAATGTATCACTGAAGAAGAAAGAGGATTTATTATCCTTCAAGTATCTTTTCATGAAGAATTTATCTCAGCAGGTGGACTCAATCTATGTAGGGTAGGTAAACATAAAATATCGTCCACAGATTTTAGAACTACTTTAAAACAGCTATTTATGCTGGTACCTTTACTAATAAATGTTTCACTTTATACTGAAAGAGATTAAATTGAAGTTCCTCTACTCCTTGATGAAGTATACAATGGCAAATAAGTGTTAAAACAATTCTGCAGCTGGAAAGGCTTATTTTCTTACACAAAACAAATAAATTAATAAGTATTTGTCCTTTTTGTGTTTCATTTTCTCCCTCTATTTCTTCATCTTTCCTTTTCTTCCTCTGAAATTCTCCCCTGCCCTTATTTTCACACGCACTCTATTAGCTTCACATTTTTTAGATTATCATCCATAAGCAGAAATAGCTTACATGTTTTCAGTACTGGTCAAGGATAACATTCATACCCTTGACAAGAGACTCTCTCAGCTATAATCTACTTCAATTCTAATTGCTGAGTTACCAAAGCCAGAGACCCTCTTGTGCTCTGTCAGTACCTACCTTGCTGCTGAAACACCAGCAGTGATGATGGTGCTGCTGCCAGCTTTGGGTTGCATCACATCTGCTTTGGAATTGTTTGGGGAGGGTCAGCAATTTCACATGAGCATGAGGAGATTCCCTTTATTTGAACCAGTTCGGGGAAAAATTCTATGTCTTACAAACAGCGTGTCTGCTATGAAGCAGTAGCTGTTGCAAAATATTAAGTACTCTTCAGTTACCAAAAAAAAAACAACCTCTTATAAGGAAAATTGAGCTACCTACTTAGTTGAGCTATTAAATAGCCTCCTCATTGATTTGAAAGTGCCTGACAATAAACTTGACCATCTGACATGGATAGACAGTGTCCTTCTCATATCCAAGCAATGCTCAGGTGGGCGCAGAATTGCAGCATCTGGGACATGGTCAAAGCTGGTTTTCATAACCAGAAGAGCCATTTCTCGTTGTGCTCTTGCATGTGCACTGGAGTAAAGCCAGGCTGGAAGGAAGCCAGGGGGCTGAGGTGGGGCCATGGTTGCATGTGCCCCTCCTGCTGCCTGCTCCTCAAGGCCACTGCGAGAGCTCAGACTCCACACCATCTCCAGGCTGCTCTATCTTCACAGTTTGCAACTGATCTAAAACAACTGAGACCAGACAGTGTAATTTGTTTGCCTGGTGCTTGACTTTCAGTCCCTTCCAGAGACATTCATGGTAGCTGGAACAGCAGAGAAAGTTGTGATATCACGTTATCTGTAGGCATTGTAGGAAATGCATTTGTGCCATGGTATTATGTGGCAAGGGAATTCTCACCACCCAGGTGACCTTTTCAAGTGTAAATCAAAATTACCTTAGTCTTAGCAAAGCCAATGTTGTTATTGTAAAGGCTGTTTTAAGCTTATTGTTTCTATGTTTATTTTTTTTTTATTTTTTTAAAAAGTGTTTTCCACTGGCCTTAGCACCAGAAAACACTTTTTTTTTTTTAATGAAACCTGTAATTTGAGTCTAATTTGACCTGACAGAGTCAACTGACCATGCAGTTACTTGGCACCTGCTGAATGCCTCCCTGTTAAGCCAAATTTACATTAATAAACAGCAGTCATCACCATTCACTGTCACTGGCAAAAATGAGTTACCTGAGACACCTCCCAATCAACATAAATCTTGATGAGGTACATTCCAGTTAAGAGCCAAATTCTTCATTCCAACCCCTTTTCCCTGCTCATGCCTTTAGATCCAACAGCCCAGCAGGCCCGGGGGCCGCTCTCCGGCTCCTCTCCCGTGGTGAGGAGGGAAGGATGGAAGGATGGAAGGATGGGCTGTGTGCCCCTGGCACACACTAGCAGCAAACAGGGATGGCTTCCTGGCAACCTCATCTGTGCTGCTCTGAAGGTTGGGAAGGAGACCTCAGGCTTTTATTTTTCCTGTCCCCACCATGTCCAGAAGAAAAGTGGGATCAATTGCAGACCTAGCTGAAGTCTTCCTTTTCCTTTTCCTGTGTTTTTAACTTGTTCTTATTTTGTATAGAAGTATTTTGAGTTCATTTATTTTTCCAAAAGTTCTGAAACATACCTGCTTAGACTACTGTAACATTTTGTTTCAGTTTAAGATTATTTTTGCTTTAGGACATGCCAGAAGTAGAAATGCATAATATGATTTATACAGTTCAAAGCTGTTATGCTGTATTCTGTCCTGACATGATACAATTGTTAAAATGTTAACATAATTTATTATATAGTTTATTGGTTTTAGCTTACTGTAAGAATAATTAAGTCTAACTACTGCACAGTACAGTTTGAATTTCTGTCATTTGCAGATGAAGATGTGCCTTATTGGATGGCAATGACATTGCCTGACTATTTGCTTATATTTTGATTTGGATGTGTTCTGTTTACATTGAAGTTAAATGAAGTCAAATGGTTTGAAGAGTAAGTTAATGTAAAACATTTATTTCAACACAAAATTTGATGTAGGAAAGAAACATTTATATAGGTATTATATAATTTGCCTTAAATTATTTAAAAAATAAAATAGAGCAGAATATAGTATACAGTGGCAGAATGTTTCAGCTATCTTCAAGTTAATATTGTATCAGAATTAACAAGGAACAACTATGACTTAACAAAGTGACAATAAATTTTAATGGGGCTTTTTTTCCGTAACATTAAGTCTTATGAGAGGAAAAAAAATTGAAAATATTAGCTTAGGTGCAAAACTTTGTTGAAAGTGACACCACACGCTCAGAAAACACATATGTTTTCCAAAACCCTTTTTCTTCCAATCAAAGTTTTACAGGCTCCTCCAAAACATTTCCCTTACATGATGATCTGGATAGCTCACATGGAGATAAAAAGAGGCATTTTACTCTTAGTCTTTACTAATATTCTTACGTTTTGACTCAGATATCCAGTGGTACAGGCTCACATCTCCCTCCTCCTAGGTGATAAGGTTGGAGTGGGCACCATCTATACCCTTCAGCAACTCAATGGACTGGTTTGAGTCAAAAACACTCATTTTTCAATCATGTACAGCTGGGGAAATGGTTCACTGAGGTGGGAGAAAGCAGCTGGAGTCAAACACATGTAAATTGGTCATGTGTGTGCAGGAGGGGCTTTGCTGGGTGACAGAGACACAATGACAAGCATTAAGCATGTGGTCTCTATTCCCAGGAGAAATCCTTGTAAAGAGTCATTGAATGGTTTGGATTGGAAGGAACCTTCAAAGGTCATCTAGTCCAGCCCCTCTGATATGAGCTGAGACACCTTTCACTAGACTGTGTTTCTCAAAGTCCCATCCAATCTGATCTTGAACACTTCCAGCTATGGGACATCCACTGATTCTCTGAGCAACCTGTTTCAGTGTCTCACCATCCTCACTGTAAAAAATTTCTTCCTTAAATCCAGTCTAAATCTACTCTCATTTTTAAACTATTGTCCCTTGTGTCCTGCAGGCAGTAGTATGAAATCCCTCTCTATCAATCCTGTAAGCCTTCTTTAAGCCTTGAAAGGTCACAAGAGGTGCTCCACAGCAGTTCACTTCACCAGGCATTGAAGACCTCAGCTCTCTCAGCCTTTTCTTCACAGACAAGATGTTCCAGCCTTCTGACAGTCATCATCAAATCTGTATCTCTGCAAGTTAGAGGCAAGAATGTGGGGGACCATATCAAAGGCTAGTTAGATGGCATCATAGCCCTTCGTTTGTCCAGTGATGCAGTCACCCCATTCCTATGCAAAGCACGGGAAAAACAAACCCCAAATTCTTCATCTTTGTCAATACAAATTTTCAGATATGTGGGGAATTTTTATTATCTTGAGTTTGTGGAATTTTTTTCCACCTATCCAAGAATTCCATGGGCTAGCCAGAGGCATAGGTGCTGTGTGTTCACTAAAAAAGTGCAACACCTCTCAGAAACACTGACCTAATGATGTGGCATGGGCATATTTCATTCCCAAGAAATCTTTGACGTAAATATGGAGGCCTTAGCACATGCACAATTCTAGTAGCAGTCATCATGTTTTTCCAGGTAACCAAGCAGTTTGAAATGACAGACTAAGCCTCTTCCCCAATGACCCAATTAGCACACAGGACCACAATAATTCCTACAGCTAAACACATGCACCACTTGTATACACAAATTTAAATCCTTTCAATATTAGCAATAGTACCTGGCTCCTAGGACATCAGATCTCTGAATGCTTTACAAAGGAGCAGTATCTATCTCACAGCTTTTTAGATGGTGAAACAAAGGTATCACAGGGCAAGATGACTTGTCCCAATTCACCCTCAAGGCCAGCAGCAGAGCTGGGAACAACAATTCAAGTCTTTCTGATGCTAAAATTCCCACCTTCTCAAATAAAGCAAATGACCTCATTGCCATTTGTGATGAATAACCCATTTATTGTATACAATGAATGGAGCATTACAGCAATACAAATCTGTCATTTTCCTCTGTAGTGGATTCCTCTTGGGCTGTCATGAAGTGTCGCTTGAAAATGCCTTTATTTTTTACTCAAATGTGTACCCAGGGTTAAAATTCTCTGTATGCAGATGTTTATTTTTAAGCATCATCTGTATTGGTTGCTAGTGAATGCTTAACTTTCACAGAGGGTCAGAAAAGGTCATCACTATAGTAAAGCTTTGTATAAAGTAACAACTCTGTGTTGGTTTCTTATTTAAAGGGAATAATATATCTCACAAAAATACTCTGAAAATGTTCTATTGCAAAGAGAGATGAAAAATCTATGTTTATTCAAGCATGCAGCATGCCATAAAAATTTGGGGGTTTTGAATATGCTGAATGACATACACCCATAGACAGATCAGATAATTTGCACATTGTGTAATAGGAGCAATAATGATCTTACATCCTCAGAAAAAAAGCTTTGTTAAAGCAAAGTTAAATTCATACATGCATCACAATTAAACTAAAGAGCAAACCTGGATCTGATTCTAAGAAGAAAATATTGTCGTACATGGAAATTCCCTGATAATGCCCAATTCAAATTTTTAATATTTGGAAGTCAGGGTGTTCATTCTTTAGGTTCTGTAATCAGTGAGTATCCCTTCCTACCTGTCACTGATCTCCACCAGCCATTTAGCTCACTGCAGGCAGAGGCCATACCTTGAATTTGCAAATCCAGATTATCACAATCACACATGAACTTCATTCCTCATAACTGCCTGCTTGTTTCCTGATGTTCTTACAATCCCACCAGGAGGATGTCTTGAACTGCTTGGGGCATGGAAAGCCATTTGGTTAGCATATCCTCTTCCAACATGTTTGGAGAAGGACTTTACAACTTTCTGTAGAAATAAATGGAAATGCCATTTGTGAGCAAGCTTATTTGGTACTCACAGGTCCTGAGTCTCTTCTTCTAGAAAGGGACCTTGTACTGCCCTGGAGTTTTCTATCCCCTTCACTTCTATATGTGTTGATTGGGCTTTTCAGACTATTCTGGATCTTGAGGTCATAAGCTTTCCAAATTACCTGCTCAGATATCTGTGCACGCTGTAGCTGCATGCACTGACATTCTGAAGGATAAAAACTGAATTATTAGTGTCAGCTTAAGTCACAACAGCAAATAAAACATGAACAAACTTTTGTGGTCCTTGTATGAGATGAAGCAGGAGAGAATATGGTTTTGTGGTCTGGATGATGTTTTTTTGGAATAAGTGGAAAAAAATCATGCTGGTTTAGGATTAGGCAATCCCTGGAATTCAGTCTTTATATTTGCAGGTTTAATACTGTTGTGCATGTTCAGGGCATTGCTTTTGAAGAGGCTTGAATAATTAACAAGTTCAGTTTAGGTGACACTTGGCTGAGCAATTCTATGTCAGCTTGGAAGGAGCAGGGACACAGGTACAGAGAGTCACACCAAGGAGAGTTATTTGGGGTAGGGCATCAGATAGAAGGAACTTCTGAAATTATATCCAGTCCTATTCTAGTCCCTCAGGTTTCCCCACTCAAAAGTGTTTTATACTGCTGCAGCTGAATGCTTTTCAGAGTAATCAGACAATTTTGGACACAGTTGGACAAAGTCATTTTCTGCTTTATGTTTCTGTACAAGAGCACATGAAATGCACATGACTTAGAAGAAAGCATGTTGTTCAGTGTTCCCTTTAAGGTAGGGGGGAAGAAAAATAAACCTTATCAGTGCTGAGGATTTTAAAACACTTCGATTTAACTGACAAAAATAAGTTATTTTTAAATGTTGCCTTTTGTGAAATCTCTAGTTTTTCTTCAAGCTGTGTCAAGTGGCATAATAAAGTTGCCTCAGACATGAGAGGTTGTGGCAATTTCCCCTAGCTTTTCTTTTCCTTTCTAAAGCAGCCCTGGCACTGTTAGTTGTGCTCATTTTGTAGCAAAGCTTCTTGCAGTGGGAGGGAAATTGTGGGAGAGCACTTGTGGAACGAGAAAATTAAAATAACAATGGAGTCATGTTGTGAGGTGCAACCTTCTGTCACTGACTCAGCACGTTCTTGTGCATGTGGGTGATGGTCTGCATGACCTGTACTGACCTAGTTGACTCAATCAAAACATTTGAAATAAAATGGTACTAACAACTTTGGGATTTCAAGGGTTATTTAAAGTCTCTACAAAAACCTTGGGCACATTGGGCTGGAAAAGGAAGGAAATAAATGTAGAAGCAAGATGTGAAAGAGGGCTTCAAGAGAGAATTGTAGAATAGGTGTGAATACTATCTAGTATTTCTAATTTTAAAAAATTAGAAAAACTGGTTAGAACCAGACAAAAACTGGTGAGAACTCATAATTTTAGTATGGCTCAATGTGTGAAATTTTTTTACCAAGGATTAGGTTCTTCAGTTGCCTTAAACTTTAGTGGAAAGTATGGGGCAATGGATACCTTTTCTCCATACCAGGTAACCGCAGAAAAAAATAGTTGGGGGAACATCTGAGATGCTGGGACTGTTAAGGGATGTGTTGTTAACAAAAGACAACAAGCAAGCACATACTATAGGAAAAACCCTCCATCAGTTTGAAAACATGGTGAAACAAAGCAGCAGGAGAGTATTGCTTTTGGAATAGTCTTCTTATCCTGCCTCCTTCAGCATTCTGATTTTGCCCCTGTCTCTCTCAGTCCTTCTTCTGTCACACTGCTGTGTTGGTCTGACCTTAGCAGGAGGCACAGAGAGAGGCAAAGAAGGGAGCTTACCCCTGTTCTGTGAAACCAGACATTCATCTGTCCCCAGTAGTCAGAGAAACCCACAGTCCAGTGCACTGCAACAAACTTAAATTTTATTGGGAAAAAAAGATGGAAATGACACTTCCCAAGCGTCCCAAAGAAGGCGTGGGTTGGCATGGCCATACCCTGTAGTACTGGCAGAGGGTGCCCAGCCACCCTCCCATATTTGATGTTCTGGGAGAGGGGGCAGAAGGCAGGAGGAGGGAGCACAGTAACAGCTGAGAGTTTCCATCAGCTTTGCTCCTCTGCAGCCCCAGGTGTGGTGAGCAGGAGGGCTGGGCCATAGCTGGAGGCAGGCAGGGAGCTGGGCAACCCAGCTCTCCCGAGTGCTGCCACACTGAGACCTGCCCTCCACCTCCTGCTTCCATGAGCAAGATCATGCTGAGTCCTGCTGGGCCACTGCTCACTGGGGGTGAGGGCTGAAATCCTGAGGCATTGCACGGGACAGTGTTAGCCAGAAAAGAGAATTTTTGATTGCACCTGTCTTCCAAAAGCTTCCTAGATGCCTTGAGGAAATTGTCTATAGAAGCATGCACAGTACATACACGCCTGTCTCCTTGTTCAGAGAGAATGTGTGGGGAAGGATGTAGGATTTGTGGGAAAGGGGAAGGAAAACATCAGTATGGCTTTATTAGCATGAGTTTAAAGGGAACAAATTTGGATTAAATAGAAAAACTATTCAGGTAAGGGAGAAATGTACCTTTCACCAAACTTAGATTATTGTTAGCTGCACTTAGACTCAGTTCTTAGCTTGGCTGGCACATGTGAACACATAGAGAGATAGAGGGGTGTGTTTTGAGTTCTGTTTGTAAGATTTCATTGCAGCTACCAGGATCAGATGTTTATTTTTTTCTCTTTTTTTTTTCTTTTTTTTTTTTTTTCTGTAAGGAAAAGAGAAACATTGAAAATTACTAGGCTTCTAAGGAAGTGCAGCTAGTGGAATACAGTTATCAGCAGATTGCATGCTTTGATTTGGTCTGAATAAGTTAGGTGCATGAAAAAAAATGTGATTTACAGATTTCTCTGCAGTTTGCCTCTTTTGTGAGGTTTACTCACGTGCAGCAGATTAGATTGGTTTGGAATAATCACTGTGGAAAAACAAGTTGCATCTTTAAATGGTCTCCCTTTGAAAAAATGCTGTACAATGCACAAGTTGGAACTGAACTAAATGTTCATTCTGAGTAAATCATTCTTGATTAGATGTACCCTTTAGTTTTGTGCATTAGTGACCCACAGAAGGCCATTTCTCTTCATATCATTTTTCATTAAGCTCCCCTTTTTTGCAAATGTATTTCAATCTTGATTTTACTTGGCTGAGATCATTGCTGTTAGGAAGCATTTGATATCTGCAACTCTAAATTCTAAATTGGGCTGTCAGAGGCTCAGGCTATTGTTTTTATTCTCTGAATGTAAAACAATGCATTTAAAGCTGACCTAATATTCTGTGACTTTCATACCTTCCCTATTCTGCATCCTTGTATAAAATGGACTATTACTATATACATGTATTTCAGACTTTTATTTGTCCTGTGGTCCTTCCAGCCATTCTCTGGCTTCCATACCCATCTAAAATCTTTCCCTCTGTGTTGAGTGGCCAAACAATTGCATTTATTTTCCAATTTTTTTTTGCTGCAGTGGCCAATTCTTAGACAGATACACCAGGAACTATAAACAGGGGCCTCCAGGACAAAATGAACTGGTTTAGCATATGGCTGAGAACTCAGACCTTGCCAATTCCCATCCTCTACAGATCTCAACAAGGCTTTCAATTCACCAGAGGGTTTTATTCTCTCTCATCCCACTTTCAACATCATTATTCTTGGATATATCTTCATTGTCTCTGAAAATACATGTGGTCTGTTTCTATTAACAGGAGCCTTGCACCACAGGTGCCCTCCACCACATCTGCCCTTGTGTATTTCTGTGGTGAATTGACCCTGGCTGCATGCCAGATGCCCACCAAAGCAACTCTGTCAGCTAGAAATCTTCTTCTTCAGTTGGATAGGGAAGAGAAAATATAAGGAAATTATGATGGCTGAGATAAGAACAGGGAGAGATGAGAACAGGGAGAGATCATTCACCACTTACTGTCACAGGCAAAGCAGACTCCACTCAGGGTAATCAGTCTAATTTATCAACAATGAAATCTGGATTAGGTAATGAGAAAACCAAATCTTAAAAACAACTTATTCCCACCCCTTCCTTCTTCCTGTGCTTAACTTCACTCCCAAATCCACTCCTTCCTCTGCACCAGTGGCTCAGAGGAGCCAGGACTGGGGGCTGTGGTCAGTTCATCACATGCTCTGTGTGCTGCTCCTTCCTCTTAAATGGGACAATCCTGCTCCAGCATGGGACCCCTCCTACAGGAGTCAATCCTCCACAAAGTGGCACAGGTCCCTTCCACAGGATGCAGTCCTTCAGGCCCAGGCTTCAGGCATGGGTCCCCCACGTGGGCACAAGTCCAGGCAGCAAAGCTGCTCTAGAGTGGGCTCCTCTCTTAATGGGTCTACAGGTCCTGCCAGGATCTACAGGTCTGCTCCAGTGTGGGCTTCCCATGGGGTCTCAGCCTTCTGTAGACATCCACGTGCTCTGGTGTGGGGTGCTCCACAGGCTGCAGGTGGATCTCAGCATCCTGTGCACCCCCAGGGTTGCAGGGGCACAGCTGCCTCACCATGGGCTGCACCGTGGGCTGCAGGGGAATCTCAGCTCTGGTGCCTGGAGCAGCCTCTGCCTCCTCTTCTCCACAGACCTGAGTGTGCATGTTTCTGTCACAGATTCACACTCCTCCTTCTGCTGCAGCTGTGTGACGTTATTCCCCTGCATAATTTTTCCCCCTTGGATAATTTTTTAACTAAATTATCCCAGAGACACTACCAGTGTCACTGAGGGGCTCAGCCTTGACCAATGGCAGGTCCATCTTGTCTGGCACAGAAGCCACCCCTGTAGTCCCCCTGCTACTAAAACCTTGTCATGCAAACCAGATAGAATTTGGCATGACAGCTTTCTAATGAGGCATTTGAGTGTGGTTTGAGTCTGGGGGTGCTGGTCAACAGCAGCTGAGCATGAGCCAGCTGTGCCCATGTGGCCAAACAGGCCAATGCCATCCTGGATCAGCCATAGTGTGGCCAGCAGGACCAGGGATTATGTCCCTGTACTCAGTATTGGTGAAGCCACACCTTGAACCTCTGGACACATTCTACTGTCCACCTTGGGCAGTGGAATGTGTCCAGAGAAGGGCAGTGGAGCTGGTGAAGGGTCTGGAGTTCCTTATGAGGAGCAGTTGAGGGAGCTGGGGGTGTTTCTCCTGGAGAAAATGAGGCCCAGGGAGGACCTTGTTGCTGTCCTGAAAGCAGGCTGTAGCCAGATGAGGATCGGTCTCATCTCCCAAGAAACAAACAACAGGACAAGAGGTAATGGACTCAGATTGCACCAGGGAGGTTTAAATTGCATATTAAGAAAAAATTCTTCACTGAAAGGGTTGTCAAGCATTAGAGCAGGCTGCCCAGGGAAATGGTGGAATCACCATCCCAGAAGGTATTTGAAAGATGCATGGGTCTTAGGGGCAAGGTGCTTAGGGACATGGTTTAGTGTTGGAATTGACAGTGCTGGGTAAATGGTTGCACTTGATGGTCCCAAAAAGTTCTTTTCCAATCTAAAAGATTCTATGAGTCTATTCTGTATGTGATTTCATGATATCCTGATGATATCTTTTCATGATATAAAGAAAAGAAAATGATGAGACATTTTTCTAAGACAAGATTCACCCTTTGTGCCAGAAGGTGAAAGTTGACCTTTGGATTCTAGAAACTTCATCCACAAATAACATTCATATTGTATTTGCCCATGAGCAGGTTTTCCCTATTTGGAAAAAAAATCTATCTCAGTATTTTCTGAATTTATACAGTTCTTTTGTTAATGTAAAAGCTTTAGCAGGGGCTCACACACTCTAGTGTAAACACTCAGTGCAAGTGAGGACCAGAGGTGTATGCTTCTATGAAACTGCCCTCTTCAGTTTTCACTTTATCAAATAAATTAAAGGTGCTTCATCTATACTTATAAGTACATCATTACTTCTAAGTGCTATATTATTATTATCGAAGTGTTCTTACACTGTCACAGGAAGACCTTGACATGCTGTAAATAACTTTGCCTCTCGCTTTGATACTACATAGACTCCTGCAATTGTGTTTATTGTCTGCAGGCATTATGGAAACCTAATATGAAAGAACTGGAGAGCTCACACTCAAAATGAATGGATATACATTCTCTTTCTATTTAAGCTCATTTGCTACCTCAAGGAATGTTTGATACATCATCCTGGGCTTTGGGACTGAAAAGGCAGAAAGGGAAAGGAAAAAAAAACCCATAAACTGAGACTTTCAGAGCTTATTTTTCTTCAGCACTCCTTCAGTAAAAGAAGGAGAGGCAAAGTATTATAGAGGTAGCAGTGGCTGAACTTCAAAAGCTTCTTAGGTACAGGGTGGATGTTTAATTACCCACTCTTGTGGAGGAAACCCTCTGATCACTAATCTTGTACTAAACTCTCATATGATTTTTGGTAGTTGTTGTCTTAAGATAGTCAAGACAGCCTACAAAAAACATTTGAAATATAACATTAATTTAGAATTTTGGTATCCAGTACCAGAGCAGAGAGACAACTAAACAGAAGTCACACCACACAAATGACACAATAGTGGATCAAACTGCAAGATACATTAAATATCAAATTTTAATCTGTGAATACAGTGTCTTTAGCTCTAAACAAAATCTCTGGTAGCAGAAGAAAGAATGCTCATAACCATGAGTAACTAGGGAACAAAATAAAGAATGGACAAATACATAGCCACATCATTGTCCACAAAGATCTGAAAACTTTTCTTGGTGAAAGAGCTTCCTAGTATTGAGACTTGCACTTATTCACACAGCTGCAGCCAGAGACTTGATGAAGCCTCTAAGAGCCTTTATTGTACTGCATGCTGTTTGCAAATGAGATAGATATATGGGAGAACAATGACATAAAAGTGCTAGAAAGAGAGTTTGCATTATTTCCAGTAACCAGAAAATTTTTATAGGATATTCTATAATAACCTGTACATTAAAATGGAATCACTTTCCAGCTATGGAGAAATAAGATATTTATACAGAGTTACACAAAATCCTTGAACCTGTTTCTTTCATCAGCCATTGTATCTATCTCTTCCTCTTAATGGCTGAGTTTCTGTTGTAACCATTCCTGTATTTTAGCTTCCATATAAACCAGAAGTTGAGAAAAAAAGACTGAAAATAACAGCAGCATTAGATGTAAGAAAAATAACAATCCTGGCTTTATATAAGGCCACCCTCCCCACTACATCAAGAAAAGTCTACATTTACAACTGGCAGTGATTAAAATAACCAAATGGATATATAGAGAATATGAAAGAAGTTGCTTATAGTGACTTCTAGCTGCCAGCTCTAGAATAACTTTCCAGTGTAAGAATCATGTACAATACCTCCAGGCAATTAGTTTTCTAATGAAGCTTGATACATACAAGAACAGGATTATACAGCTTCACTGCTTGTAACTGGGGGCCTGTGGATGACCTGAAGGAACCCTTCTGGTGCTGTATCCTAATTTGCAACTAGGTTTGTTTCTGCTCAGATAGCAGAGCCAACCCAGGGCTTGAAAAGTTGGCTGGTTCAGATCTGCTTTCCTTTATCAAACAGCAGTTGCAGAATTTTTGTTGTTACTGAGATGTGAGCCAGAAAGAAGTCCCCTTAGGAAAAAGAAAAAGGCCACTGTGCTTTTACTTCTGTTTTACTTACTGTGTCTGTGGGCGAAAGCTGCTCCTAGAATATTCTTTATTGAAATGCACTGATTTACTAGATTATGTGTTGGATTGAAGTTTAAGAAGCATAATTATTTTAATCCCTGTGTATGCATCTTTAAATGCTGTGCCCATCACAAGGGTATCTGCACACTTTGGTAACTGAGTTGTAAGCCAGAAATCATCACGAAAAATGCTGACTTTGACTTGTCACTCTAAAAGGTTATTAGGGTGTTTTTCTGAGAAAACCTGAGTGACATCATTAGAATTTGAGATCTCTCCTAGCGATTAATGTAGAGAACAAAGCTTTATTTTTATGTGAATAGAGGATCATTTGCTTTCAAAAGTAAATATGCCTGAGCTGTGCTAAAAGTAGATGGAGTTTGTGGTCACATCAGACAGAAAAAATTATGCTGCTTAGAGGTGTATTGATCACACTAAACAAATATCTAAAATACTGCCTTTTTCAGAGCCAAAATTTTAATTTCATGCATTAATGAGTTATATAAATCTCTGTTCCAAAAGACTGTAATGACTCCTTCTTTAATGCCTGCTGGGGTGGAGGGTTTTTTCAGGGGATTGAACAAGGTAGAGTGCAAACCTCTGCATGGCCTTCATAGGTCTATGGAAAATAATTTCAAATTTCAATGGCAATGCACATTATATGATCACTACCACCTAGGCAATGACATTAGTTGCCATAGTAACCTCAGGTTGCATCACTAAGAATTTTAAATGTTGACAGTTGGGAAGCATAGCTTGAAACACTGGGAGAAGAGCAGGAAAGAGGCAGGTTTGACAGAAGTGTACAAAGCAATCAGGGGCATGAGTGCTTTCTGTTGTGCCAAGCCTGGATAGGGAACAATGGAAGAAACCAATGGCATGGATATATCAAGTGTCTTTTCCGTTTTCTTCCCAGATCATTGAAACAGAGGGAGAAAATGCTCTTTTTCGTCTTTCTTATTCCTCTCTATTTCTGGAAAAAAAAAGAGAGGCAACATGTCCATTTGAAACTGGTTTCTGATGATCTCATTTTGCATTTTAGACAAGATAGAAGTACATGTGTGTCTGGCTGAGGAACCATGTCTGGCTTCTCTGGGCATGATGCTGTGTTTTAGAACTTGGTTATTCTGAGTCACAGATCATTTGTACCAGTGTTGCTGTGTTGATTCTGATCACTAATGCATTAAACTCTCCTTTAACCAGGGCATTTACACCATTCCCTTTGCCACAGTATAATGTGGGCTAGTAAGTGCCAGGAATATCCAACTGTCATTTAAAATAAGCCATTTCTCCATCAAATCTCTCTTCAGCCACTAATTCACCCAGACAACTCAGCTTTTAGAAGTACATTCCATCTAAACCGTAAGTGAGCAGATCCAAAGAATTAGTGATTTCTTTTCAGACATATTCCCATTTGATCCCTCATTCCAAAACTGCTTTTCCCAGTGGTTTTGTGGTGAAAATAGGAGAATGCCAGGATGAGAGCCAGAGGAGCTGAATGAGGAGCTGGTGTTGCAATGTTATACCCTTATTATACCCTGTCCCTCCTGACTTTTTTTTTTCTGTAGAACTCAATAGCTGTTAGTAACAGACTGACTTTGGAAAAGTATACTGGAACTTGAGTGTTTGTCCAGGAAAACCCTGAAAGAGGTCAAGAGCATCAGGAGAGTTTCATGTTTTCATTTTTAAGTTACTTGTCAAACATGATTGTGATTATATTTGAATGCTATAATAAACATGTGAAGGAATGTTCAAGTTCCAAACACAATTTCTGGATGAAATATGAACAGCTCTCATAGTTTTCTGGGGCATGTTGTACAGAATGGACTTTAATTCTTCCTTTTTTTTTTTTTTTCTGCATCTCTCTTTTTGATCTGTGTTCCAAGCATCTGTCTATGCTGGTGAGTAGGAACCTCTCACTTACCCCTAAAACTTTCCACATGACAAGGCACAGCAACATCAACAGGTTAAAAATCCCAGGCTCCACAGCTGTACTGGCTTTAATAAAATAACTAGTACTCAAAATATATAAAGAAAATGTCTTCCATGAAGCCTCCTGATATAACATTACCTTCTGTCTCAGAGAATGAAGTGCCCTGTTGTCAAGAACAGCTGTTTTAGGTGCAGATGTCAAAGTCCCATGCCATGTCCCCAGCTCACAGCAGAGCAAAGCAGTGCATCAGTGTCTGTGTGCCTTCAGGAAGGCTTCAGCACTCTGCCAGCCCTGCTCAGAGCTGACTCTAGCCCCTTGAGTTAAACTAATTTTAAACATACTTTTTTCTTGGCTTGAGCGAAAAAGTGCTCACATTCCTTTACCAACTCCCATAAAAACTGGGCACTTCTGCTAAAGATTTATGGTGAAAGACAGACCCTCCCCTTAGGTATCTGCACAAGTGTTTCCTGTAACCACCACTAGTCATTTGTAGTCATTCACACAGCTGAAGTCACACTTTATTTTGATGCTTTAGGATTATAAAATATAAATTTCCACCCTTGATTTATCACTAATTTGTGATATCAGAATCCAAATGGGATATTAGACAAGCATATTAGTGCAAAGCCTAGCTGCTATGAAATGGCTATTAGAGATTACCTTTAAAATATATTTTACAGCAGCTATGCTCATCTTGTTGTTGAATAATCAATGGCTGCACCTCTGTGTTAAATTTATTAGCATATCTACAAGGTGCAAGTGAACTTTCATTATAGAAAAATGTACTGGATGGCTATTTTCAAATTAAGAATAATCACATGGTGAGATATATTAAGTAAAATGGAATTGATACTAGCACTAATGTGTCACATACACTGCTATTGGGTTTTCCATTAGAAAGTATATTTCTTTGATGTTGGTTGAGATTTTTTTAAACACACTAAATTAGCTGACAAGTGTTTCTATGAGTCCTAATAAGTGATAAAATCTCCCCTAGTCAAAGTAATTCTTGACTTCGGGTGTTTGCAAATAAACTACACACAACTGAATCAGAAAATCAGGAATTTTGTGCTATTCCTGACAGACAAACATTGTGACTAAGTCAACATATTCTACCATAGGCACAAATGTGCAAGTTCACTTTAATAATTGAGAGCTTAATTGAAATTGTTCAGATTAAAGGCTAAGGAATAAAGCAATCCTGTCAATTGTTTGCTGTTAATAATGACTAATGTTTACCATGGAAGTGTAACACACTGAATGAAGATGTGTTTCTCATCAGATTCTGCTTAAAAACTCTACCAGTCTCTTGCAATAAACGCTTATAAAGAATGGCCACATCAGTGTGTCTCTTGTCCCATTCCAGCAACCCCCTAGACAATGCACAGCATCCTTCTGTGAGCTTTCCAGGCCTCTCATGTCCAGGGATTGGATTGTGTGACTCACACACCAGCACTGTCCTGAGCATGGTTCCCAACAGCCATATCCAAAGGCCAGTGGGAAGGGGTCCTTCAGCTGGCTGTGCTGAGCCCCCTGGACAGGCTCACAGCCTTACCTCACCCCATGGACCCCTGGCAAGGCAGGGCTCTGGACCTGAGTCCCTTGATCCGTGCATTTAACAGCCTCACCATGGTGTCTAAGTTGCCTTGGTGGCCAGACAAGAATGTGTCCTTTCTGGTTCCTTCAAGCAGCTAGGACAAGGAAGTATCCAAGAAGAACTCCCAGATACATTTTCACATGAATAGGCAGGAGGTTTCTCAGTGGGCTTAGTAAGCAACGACTCTGTGACGTGTGTCAGACCTGTCTGAAGGGATGCAAATAACTGTTGATGGTCTGCACATCAGATTCCTCATTTTTAAGTTTTGTTGCAAGGCAGGGGCTCTTCCACACTTTGAGGAAGTATGGACTAGACTTCAGAGTCCACTCTCTGACAGCAACCTCTCTCCCTTGCTTGCAAGTGGCAATAGGAAAGCAGCAGCAAAGTAGTGGGATGTGGGATGGGTCTTTTGGGGGGTGGGAGGATATAATGTGATATCTATATTAGTACTATTCATGGGACCTCTAAAACCCATAAGAACACCCCTTCCAGGATCCTCTGCACGTGTTTCTTACTTGTTCAGATTAAAGACGTCTTTCTTTGGTGTTTTTACAGCATCTAGCACAATGGGATCTCACCTCATGGACCATAACCCCAGGTCTGTGGGCATGTAACTCAAGGACACGTTGATCCTTGAGCTGGGGTTCGTGCACAGTGCTGTCACCTGCACCATTTCCATTACAGGGACCATGTCCTGAGAGCCTGAAGCCATTCCATCTAGGAGGACTCTGCTTGTCAGCCTCGTATGATGACTACCATGACATTTTCTACTGTAGTCAGTGATGCCAGGCTGATCTTCTAGGTATCACAAAGAGACCTTGAACTGAGAGCATTCAAAGACACAGGAAGGGAGTTGAGAATGCAACTCCTTGTGGGCACTGTGGTTACTGAGGTAATGATGGATACAGGATTTACCAGGAAGCAAGCCCTGCTGGCAATTTGTCTGGCCTGTGGATGTCAGTGTCATATAGTGGGGGGAGGAGGATGTCCAAATATCTCAAGGAACAGAGGCACTGCAGAAGACAGAAGCCTCATGCACGCCCATCTATCATGGCTGACATGAGTGCCAAGGTCATGGGGAGTGACAAAGGAGGACAAGGAGTGTTCATGGTGACTCGTGCAATCAGGCTGAAGACCAGGGAGCCCCTGTAGGGGAGCATCTTGTGAAGCCATGCCCCACTGGTGCACAGTGGGTGTAACAGGGCACAGGGTTCTGAAATCTGGGATGAAGTTTGTGGTGGAATGAATGATGTAGGAGAATGGTGGCTTTCTAGATCTTTTTTGTACAGGCCAAACTGTGGATGGTCTTGCAAAAGGCCATCACTGGAGTGATCTAACAGAGAAGTATAGAGGCACCAGCAGCAACTGAGATCTCTGAACAAACTTGGTGCTGGGTCCTGACACAAGGACTGGAGAACTGGTTCAGTGCTCTAGTACAAAGGGCACTAATATCAACATAAAAATGCTGTGGTGGGAGAATAAATGTTATCTGAGTGTATGGCTGACCCTGCCCTGTCAGGAACTCCTGAAACCATCTCTCCAGGCAGGAGAACTCTTGTACTTGTCTCTGCCTTGGGAAGACAGTTCAGTTCTCACACTATTTTTTTTAGTCTGTTAATGAAAGTGCTTTCCTAGGGTGCAAAAAGTACAAGGCAACAGGACATAATAACATGTATTAGCAGTCTCTGATATTAATAGTACAGATTGTCACATGATATGACAGTGATTAAAGTGGGCATGGATGGAGGTCTCCCTTTCTTCTGGGAGGCACTGTTCCTCTTTGCAAACAGAAAATAAACACAGCCCTTCCAGAGCATAAATGCCAATAACTGTGAAATTTTGATTAAATAATAGATATGTTTCAGAAGCACTTTTTATGGTATGTGATTAAGAAAGATAACTAGACATCCTTACAGCTATAATGATAATAATTACTGCAATGTATAAAGTGCAGAATATGACACTGGAAAGGCCACTATTAACCTTTCCAAGGGTTATTTTTGTTGTGTTTTTGACACCATGGACAGCAGTGTTCAGAGAACTAAATAAAACTATAGCTGTGACAGTTCTTTCCAGGCATTCTCTGGTATGTTAAAAAGGAGGTGTAGAGGGGAGTGAAATACCTTCTATTCAAAACAGATGTTTGTTTAATATCTAACATCTATGTAGTCTTAGAAAAACTGTTTTGCTGAGATTTCTGCAACTCTTGGTAATTCAGAAAACTGACAACAGTGTTTCCCTGTTTAAAATAAGCTATAAATAACAGCTCCATGCTCCAGACCAAAGGCTTTTTTACTCCTAGCAAGCAAATTTGCTGTCTCTAAAGTGTGATGTCACGTTGTCCAGCAGATCACATCCATTATCGGGTAATGCTAATCTGTGAATTCCATGTTATGACATCTCTGTGCCTTGCAGCTCTTGTAGGGAATTACAGGCCAAACACCACTGTTCATAAAAACTGAATTGCTATTTTAGATCTTACCAGAATTACTTGGTGTGGAAGGGCTGGGTAAGTAGGTTGGGAAAGGCAGAAGAGATTGTCTGTGATGGCATCAGGTTTTCCAGTAATAAAAGGGAGAGTGGATAAATATCCAGGAGTGTAAACATGAGTCAAAGCAGAACATGAGAATAGAATTAATAAGTAATATTGGTACAAATCCCCTCAAAATTCCTGTAACTGGAAAAGTGGAGCTGGCTCTGGAGCTTTGTAATTCACCTATCTGTAATAGAGTCTGGTCTCTGTACATCAGTCAAGCTTGCAAACACGTCACTGATGTTCAGTTCTGCTTTCTACATGATAAAAAAGTCCCTATTAGTCAGAGTCCCCACAGCTGCAAAAATTATTTTGTATGAAGGCAAGAGGATGCCATTATTTTAAATGATGGCATTGCAATGTAATAGAGAGTGTGAAAGGAGGCTGTAAATTCTAGGTCACTGCTCTCTGTAGAGGCCTTCAAATAACATAAGCAATCCAGTAGTCCAAACTGTTCAGGATACTCTTTTTTAAACACATTAATTAAATCATATTGAAGTAAATTCAGCTAAGCCAAGATTTCTTCAACAATTTATTATTGAAAACACAATTAGCTGGAGGCATTTGGAGGAGTTCTGTGAAATCAAAAGCTGCACTGCAGCTGAGAGTAAGTTCTCCAACCATCAACTCATTAATAGCAGAAAATGGATGTGCTGCTGCAAGGCACCAAATCAGAAGTAAAAATATGGAACTTGTTTCTGTGATTTCAAGAACAAATTATTTACGTTAGAATATTTTCAAGCTGCTGTTACCACTTCCCTAACTTCATTCTTAAAGGTAAAATTCAGACCCCTTATTCCCAAAATTGTTGGTCTTTGGGGTAGATTAAGGAGTTAATGGGTACAGCCATTGGGTTTAAATTTTTTTTTGGCAACAAAAAAGAACTGATTTTTCAGAGCTGATTTTTTTCAGGATCATTTTCCTGACTCTAATTTCTCTCAATTTCACTATGATTTCTCATGTTACTCACATTCTTCATCTTGCTGGATGCATCAAAAATAATTGTTACTGGAATAAGGGCATGTTAGCCAAACTCAGGCCATAAGAAGCAAACCTGCTGCTCTCATCCATGCCACCCTGGGAACCATGTACTCTGCAGCACGACTTCTCTGTGAAAGGAGCTGAGAGTTCAGTCCACAATAGCTGCTGAAAGGAGCAAATAGCAGAGGCAGCAAAATGTTCTTTAACCAGCAGAGCAGGGCCTGACACTCTCTGCAGGAGAGAGTAGCTGCCTAGGCACAAAGGAAAAGCAATTTTGCATTAAATATCTGTGGGTAGTGGGACTGAAGCCACCATTGACATGTTAGGGCTGTAAGAGTGCTCCAAATATCCATGGTCCCATGAAACTTTTGTCCTAATAGGAAGAAAACTTAAACTCAACTGATCCTTAGTATCCAAACCTAATTTCTTCCATTCATACAGCTGAGAATGTAAAGGAAATCTTGTCTATGTAGACATGGATCCTACTTCATTTAAAGTTGTGAATTATCTTCTGTGCTGCTTCCTTGCCTGTATTACACTGAAAGCAGAGGTAACAGAATTAAGGAATTTTGCCTTCTCACCTTCAGATACTCTTAAACTAATCAACCCTGAAGAAAAAACTGTTCAGTACTTTACCTGTAAGTCCTACTGACTTTCACTGCTATTTGCTTTCAAAATAAATGTAGAAATGCTAATGTAATTTAAGGAACTCATAAGACTGTCTCAAATGCCTGAGTAGGAAGTACTAGAAATCACAGGCAAGGCCTGATAAGGCTACATTTATTTAATTATTTTGTTGATGTGCTAAGTTCTCCTATTGAATCCCAGCTTAGCATCAGCTTGGGGGTCATGGCATTGTAGGATTTATCTTAGCCTGATTTGCCCAGGAAATTAGAGTTAAGGTGTTCTCCAAATTTGTGTTTGTAGGCTCATTCCTCTTTATGACATGGCAACTTAGTGGTCAGTTTCAAGAAAAATTACTTAAAAGATCCTATCAGCTATACTAACTCTCAGTGAGTTCTGGAGAAATAGTTGATCAGAGGGAGGAACAACACTCGTGCATATTCCAGTAGGACATAACAGAGCAGTCCTCCCAGCAAAGGACAGACACTTTCTGCTGCCATGGGTGTGTGGGCTCCCCTTGCTGGTTTGGGTTATGCTGTGGTGCCATGTGGGAATCTCTAACACACTCAGTTCTCAGGTTAGGTGGCTTATCACATTTAGCAGCCCCCTGCTACTGCTCAGGGCTGTAGGTACTTCCCTGTAATTTATACATGGAATCAGGATGAAGCAGGCAAAGACACCAAGATCTGAAAGTACAGATCCTGTTACCAAGCAGTGGAAAATGATGTATTAACCTTTAAAAGTCCTGCAGAAACATGGGGTCCTATAGAATGCACCATGGATGTGGAAAGTTATGAATTACATATTTTAACACACACACATACATGTAACTTATTTTGCAATCACTGATGATGATAATTACACTTATGAAATGGCCCTCACCAAATCATCCTTTTCTTTTTGCAGAGGTGCCTCACAGCCTTCAGACAATACAAGTCACATTTAGGAGCCAGCTGAAGAAAGCTGAACAAGCTGGATATATGGCAAGGATTGGTTATGGAGCTCTTCTGAATTTCACTGCTCACACACCCATAAGGTGCCTGACAAGGCATTTTTTGATATTTCACAAGGAATGCATCACTTTCCACTGATATAATAAGCCCATGGAAACTGCTCTGATCTCTGAGAGTGAAACATCCAATAAGCAGTTCAGAAACTTCAAAGCGCACGCACACAAACTTTAGCAGCCCCATAAAAACAAAGCCTGAGCAATAAAGAGTAAAAATTACCCTGGAATTATTTTCATGTCCTCACTGGTCTCAATTCTGACCCCCTGGAAGCTGCTAGAAATATTGTCACTGGCAGTACTGAAACTTGAGAAGACCCCAAGCTGCTCTTGAAATATTACTACTGATTTCCTGATGTGAACTCCCTGACTTCACAGATAGCAATGGAATTTGGTCATGTGTGTTTAAGCTGCATTTAAAATTTCTAAATGTGAGCTATGTCTGGAAAACAATACATCCACATATGTACATACAGGTATGTATCTCAGTAAGGGAAAAAATTGCCTTTTGGCAAAGTTCAGCATGGTGAGACTTTTCTGTCTCCTTTATCAAGTGCTAAAATGTCTACATAAAATACATCAGTTTATGCCAGGATGTGGCATTCCCAAGACATTATACAGGTGTCTTCCCTGGGCAGAAAATGGGGTGGAATAGCAGCCATGCCTATTCTTTGCTACTCCTCAGGTCAAGTTTCAACCCCTGAGTGTGCTGTGCTGAAAGCATTGTTGGAAAGACAGCTGTAACAGGATTTCCATGTTTCATTGAAAAGTTTTCTGTTATCTAATTCCAAAAGTTTAAGACCTCAAGATCCAAATAACCAGATGAGCACTAGTGTGCATGAAGCATGTACATGATATGTAAAATAATTTCGGCAATACTTTATTGCTAGAAAAGTGTTGTGGTTTAACCCCAACTGGCAAAAAAGCATCCCACAGCTGCTTGCTCACCTACCCTCATCCTGCTGGGAGGAAGAGTAAAAGTGAGAAAACTCAGGGATTGAAATAAGAGCAATTAAATAATATCAATAAATAATTATAATAGCAATAATAACAATATTAATAAAATTTAATTATACAATATAATAAAATAACAATATCATTAATAATAAAATAATAGTAATGAAAAGGAAAATAAGACCGAGAGAAATAAAACCCAAGAAAGACAAGTGATGCAAATGAAAACAATTGGTTATCACCAGCAGGCTGATGCCCAGACCCTCAACAGTAGCCCCCAGCCAACCTTCCCTACAGTTTTGTTACTGAGCATGGCATTATTTGGTGTGGGACATTCTTTTGGTCAGTTTGGGTCAGCTATCCCAGCTGTGTCCCCTCCAAATTCTTGGGCACCTCCAGCCCACTTGTTGTGGGGATGAAAGGGAGAAAAGTCCTTGGCCCCTTGGCTCTGCTCAGTGAGAACTGAAACATCCCTGTATTCTCAACAGTTTCCAGCACAAATCCACAGCACAGCCCCATGCCAGATACTGTGAAGAAAATTAACTCTACCCCAGCCAAAACCATCACAAAAAATTGTAAAAAAGGCAGTAATTGTTCATGACTGTGAGCTTGCCAGCTTTAGGTCCCGAAGTCATCGATAGGACACCTGTCCTCCTGCACAGCAGAAGCCACAGCACCCCGAGCTGCACAGCTGCTCTGATATCCATGGCTTCCTTTCTCACCCAACACACTCTTACCAGGACACTTTGCACATGTGCTCAGAGGGTAGATGTGATATTAGACAGGATTTTCTAATGTATGTACAGGACATAGTTCCTAATACATAGAGGAGAGTATAAACACTCTCCTTATGTTCATGGTTTGCATTTCTAATAACAGAGAGTGAGTTGGAGTTTTAACAAAACTGCAACTGAAAACCTTCAGTTCTGACAGAACTGAACTGAACAGAACTCCAGAACTAAACCACAGTTCTGGAATTAGTTTGGATACAGGCAGACCCCCAGAGCACTTGGGTGTTTGCTCAGAACAGTCCTGGACACCTGACTGTGTGAGATTCCAAAAATATCACATAGCATCAAACTGACTTAAAATTTCTGTTGGGGGCCTACTGCTCCCTTGTCTAAGATATTCATAACAAAACAGCAACATCAACAACAACAAAACCCAACCCAAAAAAAGTCCTGCAGGGATGACTAAGTTGCATTAGTTCTCCCAGAGGTATAACGTATACAAATCAAATCAAAATATAAATCATTCCACCCTGTTGTGGGGTTTATGCACAGTTTCTTTTAATAAAATATGCAAATATTTTGCAGTAAATTGATTTCCCAGTTTCAGTTCTCTTATCTCCATATTTATTATTCATGATTCTTCTACTCCCCTACTTGAGCAGATAAAAAAGAAAAAAAAAAGGGGGGAAAAAAGCTGTGTAGAGTTCACTTGCTTTTAGGAACTAGCTTTATTATTGTTATTATTAGCACAGTTTTATACTCCTAGGAGTGAAAGATAAATGTAGATATTACTTCTAATCTCAACCAAAGCTAAGAGGTAATACAATGACACTCTTTAATGCAAATCACTGCAATAAATGGCTACATAGCCCAAGTGTTCTGCTGCATTACAAATTGTAATGAAAGTTTGAATTGCTGAGCAAAATGACTGTTGTTTAACCTGTGACCAAGCTGCATTGTATCAGTTCTGTTGTTAAAGGTGTACACACCATGACTGTACATGAAATAAACCCAAATATTTCAGATATCTAAAGCTGTTGCCAAATAGGCTTTCTGGTTATAAAAAAAAAAGTGGATTGCTGGTCAGTTTTCTATTGCATTAGCTGATGTCTGCAATTGCTGTTTTCCATCACTCTGTGGTTAACAAATTCTGCAGCACAGAATCAAAACTGATCAAACGTGGGTGCACCGTTCTGGGTGCTGGTGCTGGAGGTCTCTGTGGGGATAAAGGACAGAGAGATGGGGGAATCAGCAAAGGTCAGGGCAGCAGAGCAGGCACAGCTCATCTCATGCCAAGAGAAGGTCAAAGACAAAGTCAAGCAAAGGGAGAATGAGACTCCAAAACCAAACAAGTGTTTCCCTCCTGTATAGAGAAGATTCTGTCACAGTACAGGTATAAATTATTACAAGCATATGCTTCAAGTAAGCTCCATTTTCCTGCTACTTTCAATTTAATTAGGTATAATGATTTCTTTCCATTAAGATCCTCAGTGGATTACAGGTCTCATTTTTAAAAATGTCTGAGATTTAGCAATCCAATTGCTTTTTGAAGGATTTAAAAGTTTTATTACTTTATGAATGGAGAATCAGACCTGTAAATATTCCAATAGGAATTACAATTGAGTAACAAGCCCTAGAGGAAAAGAAAGATTTTTTTTTACAGATATTCTAGATTTGTTGGACTGGTTGAAGAATTAAACTACATTTTGTTCTGGTAGTATGTTGCTTTACAGGAGTTTGGGTGACTATAACCATGAATTTTGATCTTTTTAGAAACAACATATTCATCTGAAAATTCCTCAGAAGAAAAATTCCCAACAAGACCCTAAGGTGGGCTATTTGTGAGAAGAGGGTTCTGCAAGGTTTGGCCCAAAGCACTGAAGATCAAATTCCCTCTCAAGTCAAAGAAATTGTGTCAGCACAGAATCTGGCCTTAGGTACAAGCAGTGAAAAGAGAGTGCATTGCAATTGCATTGGCATTGCAAATCAGATGGGGAAAGAAGGAAAATTCACAGAAAGACCTTAGATTTCTTTCTAATTAATCCATTTCTTCTCTGCTAAAAAAAAAAAAAAATTGGCTTGTCTCTGCAGTAGCACCTTTCACCTGGTGTAAATCCCTGCTTTAAATGGAATAACATCTTTAAACTAATGTGATGACATGAAAAGTTACACTCCTGTCTCTAGAAGACTTGCAGGTTTATTCAACAGTAGAAAAATCCTCTTTGAAGGCTGAAAACAAGTTATTTTCTGTAGGCAGGTTTTTCGATGTTTACTTTCTTGACAAGCAAATAAGATGGTTTTTCATCTGAGAACCTAACACATTATTAGAAATTATGATTGGCCATCTGCTTGTTCTCCTCAGTCTCACTCATAATGCTCCCAAGTTTTGTCTTCTCTGCTTTGGTGCACGCCAGGACCTAAAACAGAGGTCAGGCATGGCAATGGGTCAGGTGGGAGGGGGTACAGACTGCTGGATTTCTTACTGCAGTCAACTATTACTCACTGCTGCTTGGTTACATCCAGTACAGTACTTTTTTATTATTATTTTATTAGAATGTAAATTAAATCTAAAAAACTCTGAGAAAGAAAAGTCTGCTTGAAAAGTTTGTTCATGTTGCAGAGTATTATCTGTAAGTCCTCCAGCTAGGCTAAAAGCCTATCCCACTGCTCCTTGGGATTTCTAGTGAATTAATAATGTCACTGATGAATATTCAAAAGTAGGCAGCTATTGTGCCTCCAAGCACATAATTAATTATTCATTACACATTTTTATTCACTGAATTAAAAAACACAGGGTGCTCTGGGAAATGAAGTGTAGTTCACTGCAGGGGCATGAAATTCTACACTGCCCCTTTAAGGATTATTACTCTGTATTTATAGTTGCCAGGGCAACATAAATGCCGGGCAATTAGATCATGGGTTGTCCCCGAAGACTGATGGGATAATAAGCAGTAGTCAAGTATTAAGTTGACCCAGTAAATGTCCCACATGAATAAACCTGGGCTAGGACCACAGCTGGCATCTTTCAAATAAAACTTTTACATTAATATAGTTTAAAAGGTGCATTTATCCGGGAATTGAGCATGCATCCACAGTGGGAAGGCTGCAGAGAGGACTAATACCACTTCCCAGTGGTGGTCCACAGGCTTTGTTCCTTGGGCCAGGCTTTGTGCAAAGTTAGGAGCACATTCAGCCTCTCAAAAGCTCAGGAGTGGAGAGAGCCCCCCATTTACCCCCTAAGAGCCAATGTTCTGTGTTGGTGGAAGGTATTTTTTTTCCTTACTTATTCTGCAAAACTCACTAGCAGGGGAGAAAACCAGTTTGGTTCTGAGCTTTAAAAAACAGGTATTAAAATTTGACAAAAATACCCTAAAAAACAACCCTACAACTATTTAACTGAGCATAATTTTGCCTTAAAAACAGTTTAACTGAAACATAGCATCAAGATAACCCCTGTAAATTATTACCTGTGAGATGTGTTACCAAGGGCATTTTCCAGACAGTAAAAAGCAATCTAAAAATATGAAATTAAAAGGATCAGAGAGATTCCCCTAAACTACTTTTTTTTTCTTGGCTTTTTTTCACAAATATAAGCTTCATATTCTTGCTGGCCACTGGCCATCCCTTTTTTCACTGAATTAATTTTCTGCGAATCCTTCTCCACAAGCTCAGAAATTTATCTTTTGCTCAAAACTATTTTCAAGTTAAAAAAAAAAACCACAAACTGTGGAGAACCCACACACATATATTATTCAATTTTTCCCCCATTAATACTTGTTATATTAATATTTTTTTAAACTTAATTCTTTCCACTATTCCCGCTGGTGACACGAGGTGATGGTTTTATTGTGCTTTTAGATCACTAATTTTGTAGAGAAAAATGGGAAATCATAGCTTATCTCTGCCTGCAGACACTTGGCCATGCTAAAGCATGAAATAGTTCTCAGTTAGAGATATAGTAATGCTTTCTATATTTTTGTAATACAGGGGGGAAAAAAAATCCCAGGAAATATTATACATCCCTCAGTGTAAGAGAAAAGACACATCTTATCAGTGAGTGTGTGTGTGCATAGATTTATCCAAATATATAGATACACATCACACTGCCCCAGAGAGCTGAATGCATTTGGTCATTCATTAAAATTATGGTTATATATAATGAAATGACTAGCTTTGTAGAGAAAATATTTTGAGGAAGAAAGTAAATGCTTAGACACAATTTTTCTATGATAGTATTATTTGTCATAGCTTTCAGCAGGCTACACTTTTTTACACTTAATTATTTGGGGCATAATTCTGGCAGGCAACAGAGAAGTGAACCTTTCCCCTAAAGGAGAAAAGGATGAACACCATAAAGAGTTGAGAGGACAAACATGCACAAACTGCTTGGTCAGACACTGGGCAATGTGGGTTTGAGGCAGCAGACTTACATGCTTACAATTAAGCATGTGCCTAATTATTTTTATGGCATCAGATCCCAAGAGCTGAACAGCTTATCAGATCCTTCAGCCTGGTCACAGCTGTGGGTCACCTCTGTCATTTGGGATGGGAACATCATTCTTGTGCTCAGGTGGGAATTTGTTCAGGAGATGTAGCAGGATTGCCCCTGAGCATGGCCAAAACCCTGAGCTGCAGGTTCAGGACACTCTTTCAAGGACACTCACCCTGTCAGGGCTCCCCTTCACCCCATAACAGATCTGTGGGGAGAGCAAACCCCAGGATATCACCTCTGCTGCTTTTACTACTTACTGTTGAGTACTGTGTGCATTTCTCAATGACAAGTCAAAAGGTACGTGGGAATATTTCTAGGTATAAAATATATTCATTTTCATACTTATAAATATGGATGTGGTTATATTTTATATATATGTGTACAGACACTAAAATGGAAAATGTCTACTGTGAATTAATTCTTTTGCGTTTGTGGATTTGAAATATCAGCAAAATATCATTTCTAGCAATTATTTTTAACTACAGGTAAATGATAGAGGACTGGCTGCTTCAGCAGCTTGTATCTGTTTATTAATTACAAGAATGCTAAAAATTGACAAAAACAATTGAGATTTCTTTCATGGCATTGTGAATCTCAGGACAATATCCTGCAGAATTAGTCAGTAATTCTCCACTTGGATGTAGTCCATGAGAAACCTGACAAAAATCAGCTGCAATGAGTGCTTCTGCAGCATTCTGGTCTGGTCTGCCATTGCAGGGACATACAAAACAATAACAAGTTCATGGGAAATCTCTGTCTTACTTAATAGAGAAAATAGGAACTGTCCTACTCTGCAAGACCTAGCAAAACAGCATGATCAAATAGAGATGTTGGTTTTGCTAGAAGGAATACACTATCCAAAGTCCAAAGTAGGCTCATGTGGGGATAATCAGTCACTGTACTAATGGCAGCACCAAAGAGATCTGATTTACACAGCTGCAGCTTTGGCCAGAGAGGTTAAAATGAGTGATCTCCCAAAAGTTACATTTTAGCCTCATGACCTGGCAGATCTCACCCCAAAGACCCAGCAAGTTCAGCCCCAAACAAGCAGACATTTTCACCACTATTTCTAGATCTCCTCAAAGAAGGGATGGGTTTCATGGATAACACTTCATTGCTGGTGAAACTCATAGATGGGCATTGAGTTCCCTTGGTAACTTTCAGCTCAAGACAAATTCCTTGGCACTCACACTTTCTGCATCATAAAGAAAATCCTCTTTCAAGGCTGATATATCCATTCTTTGGTCCTCCTCTCACAGCAGTGCACCGGTATTTATGGCAAAGTAAATGATTATAATGCAAAATAACATGGTAAGCTCATTGAGGAAACAAGGAGCCTCCTTTGTTTTATGTCCCTGGCTTTCCTGGTGTTTTGTCACTAAGTTTGTAAGCTGTATGACACCTGGAGCAAGAGCTCCTGAAGATAGTCAGGTTGTCTTTGGTCTCTCTAGGAAGTACTGGGCACACATGAATAGCTTTGTATCAGGGCTAAAAGGAGAGAACAACATTATCAAACTAACACACTAAATTGAAATCTCTAGTACTCACATTTTTTTCCTGGAAGAGGAAAATTGCCCACACTAACTGGAAGTGTCTGTGTAGTAAGACATCAGGTCTTAAAATCAACAAAAGTGACTGGCTTTTTAGCCAAAGATATCACACAGAAACCAAAGGTACATTTACAGTGACAACACTAACATTGCAGATGTGCCTCCACCAGTTGTGACTCTTGCACACTCAGTGATCAGAAGATCCACTTCAGTGGCACCAGCACCTGAACTAATCAGCTCTCAGTGGCACAGTGCTAACAGAGCTGGAACCTTTGCAAGGTGCTGCACTTCACAGTGTGGATGCAGGAGCACACCTGGAGATACCACCAGCTCCATGTGCCACTGCACAGCATCGACCTGGCTCAAAGGATTAATCAAAGGTCATGGGGGAGAAAAGGGACAAAGCCAGGATGGGAAACACAGATTTCATAAATTCTCATCCTGTGTTTAATTCCTCTGTCCCTTTGAGGAGTTTGAGAATTGAACTGGACAGGTTCTTGTGGGGCAGATTTGCTCCATTGAAGACAATCTTGATTTATGAAGGAGGAGTTGGCACTGAGAAAATCTCATCCCACAGTCACTGTGTTATATGGGTTAAAGCAAAAGTGGTTCTGGAGATGCACATTTGCCTTCTAGGGCATCCACAGGGCAACATAAAGGGAGCAGAAGACAGAAGGATCAGGAGGAAAGACTGAACTAAGAGAAGGGTAAATTGTGCTCTACTAAAACAGCATTACAAAAATTATCAGGATTATTATTATATCTGTGTTCCAGGCAACATAGAGCAGTCAACTTAGCTCATATAGTTGATCAGGATCACTTGATGAAATATTCTACTGAAGTGACTATTATATGATTTAACAGATCTGGTTACATACAATCTTATGTCTAAATATATAGAGATATATGTGTGCATGTGTCTCTACTGAGAGAATAATAAAAGACATTTTTAACCATCTGTTTCAAGCAATGCATCTGTATTAGACACTAGCAAAATGAAGGGGGAGAGAAGAAAAGAATAGGAAAAGAAATTTTTATCTCCCTCAACTCCCAGTCTTTAATTACAATACACAGGTAAATAAGGAGACAGGCAGACGAGCAGGCAGAAGGGCACAGATAAAAGGCCATGTATGTTCAAAGGAAACATAATTACCTGCTATTCCCTTGCTCTCTGGAAAAAAGTTCAGAGTTTCAATACTGACAGAAGCTAAAAATTGATCCACAGAAAAATGTTCACTTCACTAGAGGCTGCAAAAGAGCCTTAGCAACTGACACAGAGGAAAGTTGTTCTGAATTCCTTCAGGCAGGTTGGAAGGCAGCTCTGACTTGAATAACGCGAGAGGCCTTTGAGGCATACAGATGCCCTCCTTTCTGAAAAGTTTTTCTTGGAAAGCAAACTTCCTCCTCTCAACTCACACTTGGCAGAGAGGATTGCAGTCCAGACTTGCTGTGCACATTATTTCCTTCCAGTATCAGTGGACACAGCTCAACTGAAGTTAATAGCTCTTTCCTGCTTAGAGCTTTTTATATCAAACATAAGTAATCATCCAATCTGCCCCTTTCCCCCTTCCGTTCTTAATCTCTATTTCCTGGCCATGCTTACTAAATTCTCCTTCTCTACTCTGACTTCAGACAAACTCAGCCTGAGAAAATCAAATATTTATTCCTTTCCAAGACCTGTCCCCTTGTAATGTGAAGGATGCAATACATCTGGAGGTGAACAGAATACAAACTTTCAACTCTGCAGTGTAACATGTAGTATTAATCCTTCTGCCCCCTCCCCCTAAATATCTCTGTGGGGCAGGCAATAGCTATTTCCCCATGTTTCAACAATGCCCAGCAAGGTGAAATCCCAACTGAGTCTTTGGGCATATTGATGGACCCAGGGCTGGGACAGAGCGTGCAGTCAGCAGGGCTCTGTTAGCCTTGCATGTGCTCCTGCTGCTCCTCCTCTGCTCCAGCTCAGCACCAAGCTTCTCCTACTAGTTTTCAGTGTTCAGGGATAACTTCTACATGGCAGTGTTAGAGATTCTTCTCTGTCATCATCTTCAGCCATGTCCATATTTTCTTTAGAGCAATAATTAAAACAACATATTCAGCAGCTGGGTTATTTTTTCCCTAGATTTAATCTGTTCAGGCTCTGATTTACATATTAAAAGCACTAATTAGCCCCTCAGAGTGTCTGAGCACGGATAGTGCAATAACTGGTCATGTAGTCACTAGAGACCACTCCCTAGTGCTTTTGGCAAGATTTCATGTATACAGCCTCAGTCTCTGGATGGCAGGAATGGCCATGTGTAGAGGGTTGTCTGCTTTGTTTCATAGCATTGAGGGACCGTAGTGCCAGATAGCTTCATTCTTGCATTTTTTCTTCTCTTTGAAGTGTTGTGTTTGATCTGTCTGCTTGTCTGTCAGGTTTCCCCCCTCCCCCATTCCCCGTTGCGTCATGTGCGAGAGCCTGCGAGAGAACGGACCGCCTTTGGCCAATGCTGGTGCAGAAAATTCCAATCCAATCAAAGGCACAATGGCCTTTTCTCTCAGCTTAGATGCAGCATTCAAATAAACAAGAACTGTGCATTCAAAAAGAAAAAAAATTCAATAACCCTCTGAGCCATTCTTCTGGCTAAGGATATTCGAAGGAATCGTTTAATTTTCTTTGCATGTTCAGAAGTCACCTACAAAATTGCTCAGTGGTCTGGAAGCAATGTTGCATAGCCCCAGGTGAGAGGCCTGAGACTGAATCCTGATTGAGCTTGTTTCCAAAGCTGCCAGAAGCTATGAAGCCTCCAGGGTGGAAAGGCTCTCCAAACCCAACTAACTGAGTTTTGATACTCAGCTTCTTCCTGGAAATGTGTAAAGACAAGATGAGCACCTCATCCCCAGCAATCCCTGTGAATACCCCATGTTTTGGGAGATGCAGAAGGTCCCATTACTCTGGAAAAGGTACAGGGCTTTTTTCCTCACATGCGATGCTGTGACATGAACATGACGCTTTTTGCTTGGGCACTGGGAGCTGGTATCACCACACAGCACTGAACTGCATTGCCTTGTAGCACCTGGCCCCTTGGAGGGATATTTGCACCGTGTTCCATCAGTAAATTCCTTTGGAAAACACAGCAAAGCAATTGGGCACCAGGCAGGGGCACTTCCCCCTCTTCTGAAGAAGCTGCGCCATGGATCAAAGTGGTTTTTTGAACCAAGGCTAGAGAGGAAGCAAGACCAAACCACCTAAACCAGTGCCAAGGGGCTCAAGTGGAGATTAAACTCTCTCCATTGCTCCATTCATGCATCTTAAATAATCTTACATGAGTATCCTAACTCCATTACCAGGCAAACCAGGCAAATGGTTTTCAGAGCAAGAAACACTTGAACATCAGTTTGAACAAGATTCATAGAACCATTAAGGTTGTAAAAGACCTCCAAGATCATTGAGTCCAACTAGGAAAGGGATTACTGGACAATATTCTCCTTGCTCTCTTTGCTAGCAAAGCAGAGAAAACCAGTGTTATTGTTGTGGTCCCCTAAAGCAGTTATGTCAATGTGAATGGGACTCCTGGGCACAAGAGCCACAAGAGTGCTCAGCACAGCAATGTTACAGGCCAGGAGAAGGTTGCATTTATGTAGATGGAAACAAGCCTGGGAGGAAGAGAACAGGAAAAATGAGTATTCCTTGAAGTTGTTGTCCTGAACAAAACTTATGCTGTGATTCAAGTAATGATTTTTGCGCAATTATGTTTCTTTGCCTAAAGAACCTAAAGCCTAGGAGGAGTTGCAATACCATAGAGAAAAAATACAGATGGCATCTACATAAGTACCAGAGGGTTTGGCCAAAAACCAAGGGGAAATTGTCTTGGATGTGCCATCATCTTTGCTAACTCTTTGCTCCATAACAACACTATACTTTTCCAAAACTCCCATTTCAGAACAGTTTTTTTTTAAAAAGCTTGGATTCCACAGCTACCAGGAGCCAAAGCTGCAAGAGAGCCCAGGAGACTGTAAAACTATAGCTTCTAAAACTGTTGACTTCTCTTCAAGTTAAAGAGAGGAAACCACAGAGTGGGATGTAGGTCTGGTGACACAACTGTGTAAACCACCCCCTGCTTCCAGCAGAGGCAGATACCTCTGACATATTTAGAAACTTCATGCAAGGAAAGCAAGTCAACAAAATGCATTTGATTTAAACTATAGGCTCCCTGAGGCTATCAGAACAGACCCTCTGTCTGCTGAGGGGAGGGAGCTGCTTGACTAATGCCAGCTCTTGTGAGATGCCTCTCCAACCTTTAAATGGGTTGGGAATGCTCACAGACACACTGTTCTGATTAGTAGCTTTGAAATTACAACTGGCTATGCCAACACCATCATCAACAGTGTGTGTCTCAGTGATTTCAGTAAGAAAGTCCCAGTCACAGCTGGCCATAGCCCACAAAGAAGAGAATGGCTGTATCCAGGAACTCCTTCTTCAGGACAGAGCAAATATTGTCTTGGATGGATGAAAGCTGATGAGGGTTTTCCAAGAAAAATCTACAGTTTTGCTGTCAAATCTTTGTAAAGCAGTAGCTCAGAGACCTCTAGAGGAGAGAAGACCTTCAGTCCTCAAAGGACATAATTTCTTCTTCAAATTTCCTTTTAAAGAGTGTCTCAAGAATTGTTTGTCAGCTCCTCTGATAATCCAGGCAACTAATATTTCCCAGACTTCTCAATAACTGAAGCCATATGTTTTGCTTTGATTCAAGTTCTATCAAATGAAAAGATTTCTCAAGAAACAAAACTATAGCCAATATTTACTGTTATCTAGAGAACAGCTGAAAGTCAGAGTTTTTAGTTTGTGCATTCAAGTTTGTATTGGTCTGCTAGAGTAGTAGGTTGGAGTGTTCTGTGTAGCCAATGCCATTTGCTGGTGCAAAAACTCCAGGAAGCAGAATCACAGAATCATATTATGGTTTGGGTAGGAAGGGACTTGAAAGATCATCTAGGCATCCCACTGCCTTAGTCAAGGACACCTTCCACTAGACCAGGTGGCTCAGGGCCCCATCCAATAATAATTTTCTTTTTTTTTTTAAAGCACCTTTGTGCTTCTCTGATGTACCTGCCTTAGAAGCTGATGGTCTCATGCTTCCTCCTTAATTTCCTTTTCTCATGCTTTTATCACCTCCAGTTGTCAAATGAGATATCCCCTCCATTCGCAGCCCACTTAAATAACTTCTCCACTTCTTCCCTGCTCTTTAGATCTTTCTGCTGTCACTCTACCAATATCTTCTCTTCTTCCCTCTGATTTCGCACATAGAATATATCTGGACTTCCACTTGTTTCTCTGCTCCAAGTCTCTGCAATCTCAGTGTTCATTTTCAGATGCTTTGTGAGACTCAGTATTTTATGTCCAGCCTTTTTCTTTTCTTTTTTTTTTTCAGTTTTCATAAAAGCTGGACTTTAGGAGACAATAAAATGAACAGAAAAGCACGTTTTATTTCCCACTGCCAAGGTGTCACAGCAGGCTCCCCTTTCGTGCAGGTCATCATTCTTGGGGCCCTGTTGTCTGTAAGCCCATTATGGGTGTGTAACTTTGAGAGGGGTAAGGGACAGAGGCTCATTAAAGGCTTCTGAGCTTCTTGTGGTGCCCAGTACAGAAGTGTCAATCATCACGTTTCATTTTATAGCCATCCTTTCAGTCTCCCAAAACTGGCAAAGCAAAACTCAGCTGCAACCATCAAAACCACACAAATTCTTGCCTTAAAACACAATGGTGTAAATTCTCAGCTGACTCATAAACTGCATCAATGAGACTTACTGCAAAGTATCCTCATCAGCCACCACTGTCTTGGCAGAGCTGGCCTGACTGTGATGTTTGTGGTTAAGTAAGACCAGCTGAGCATCCTGTGATGTGAACTGTGCTGGGAATATTTCCCCAACAAATCAGCTCTATGGTCTCACAACCTTCTCCAGATCTCCAGAACTGTTTCTCCATGAAATTTTCTCTTGGCTGTGTTAATGGAAGTTCATGTGCATCCAAAATTGAGATAACTGAGACCTTAAATCCCATCACCTGTTTGTAGCCTCATCCTGAAGAACGCAAGGCTTTCTTACTGCAGTCACACCCAGCACATGTGGAATTTGCTTAAAATAAAATTTGAGCTTAATCACTACCACGGCTAATTGCTAGTTAATACAGAGCCTTGTGCTGATGACCAGGGAAAGTATCCTGCTCTCCATGCTGTGCAGGCCTGGATTGTGCTCCTCAGTGAGCTCACAGTGTATTTCTTACCAAGCAGGCCAAAGTCCACACTGACACATTTCGATAATAGAAAGATGTTGCTGAAAATAATTGGGCCTGGCAGCACTTAATTGTTTTCCAAAACCAGTCCATTAGTTCCAAAGCTCACTGAGTGTTTGGTTGCTCTGTAAACCAGCCACATGCCTAGATATTGTGCCCAATTCATCTGGAATGAGTTTGATTTAACAATGTGTATTTGCAACAAGCTGCTTCTGTTAAAAAAAAAAAATCCTTTGCTTCATCCCAGTTACACCTTTTTCCCTTTCTCTCAGCTGTGTGGCTGCCAGTGCCCACAGGTATTCCTCAGGGATGTGGCAGGAGACAACAGAACAACTGGCTTCTTGACAAGGGAGAGGTGGCTTGCCAACTGCTACCCATTGACTGGAGTGTGTGCTTGGCTCTGGGAGGCAAACACTGCTGCAATATGCTCTCCCTGGAGAAATTCATCCTCAAAAATCATGACTTTTGCTGAAATATTCAGAGATCTCACTATGCTTTTAAAGCATGGAAGTTGAGCACCAGAACAACCAGAAAAAAAGTGTGCATTTTAGTTGTTGGAAACAGTTATACTGTGCTTCCTCCCAACACCATTTCTGCAGGTTTTGAGTTGGTTTTCTCTGCATTGAATCTCCCATCACCAGAAACTGCACAGATGAGACAAATCCAGGGTCCAGGATTTAAATCCAAGCTGTCTCCTGCTTGGATTTAAAACATACTTTCCTTGAAGGAATTTAAATTCTCCACTCAAACAAGTTTGCAGATATGTGGCAATGCAGCCTTTTCACTGTTGCTTTGCTGGACGCCTCCTGCCCATAAGTTCAGTCACCTGTAAATCAGTTCTGTTGGCATTACACATCCACACAGACTCAAGATATGCAAACAGGCACATCCTCTCTAACTTGGAACATGGAATTAATGGTGTAAGAAATGTCTGATTTAGTCTAGTGACCACATTCATTAGGCTATGGGTAGCACAGACACCCTGATGTAACTGCAAGCTCACCACTCCACTGGATATAGAGAAATCCAAGCTAGTTACAAACTTGAGTTGTTTCTCTAAAAGGAGCTTATGGTTACAATGGTTCCTGATAGCCTCCAGCATTGAAACAGACAGAATCTACCCACATGAAAGAGGTTGAAGAATGCCAGAACACAAACACTGGGTAGCATTCTTGCACCACAAGTGCACTATGTTTCAGCAGCAGGGATGCACAGGCTTTACTCATCGCCTCCATGACCTTGAGAACAAAATAGAGGAAACTAGATTTAGTTTCTCACTCAAGAGGACACTAAATTCTGACTCTATTTTTCCCTGGCCTACTTCACCTTACATTTTTAGATAGAAGTATTGGTCAGAAAAAGCAATAATATTGCATTAGTAAGAGCATAAAAGAATTAAATTACTTAATGTATTATGCCTCATGAGACATCAGCAACTTTTAATCAGCATGTGAGATATTTCTTTGCACTTGCTAACTAGCTGGGAGGAAGGAAGCTGGATTTAAACACAACTGTCCAAGTCCAGCCTGCTCAGCCTTAACTTCTGAGCAGTGTTACCAACCCCTCCCAGTCAATGCTCAAGGAGTTTTGCTAAATTGTCTGCTTCCAAATCCTACATCTTCCAAACAGCCCCCACTTTCCTTCCAGCAGAAAAAGTCTGGAATGGGGAGTTTGTTTCTATCATTTGGCTTACACTGTAGCCAAAAGAGACAGTACTGAGCACACACCACCTCCAGGCACCAAAAGTCCCCTTCTCTATGCCACATGGGACTGGAGCAGAAAGGGGTTGGCTTTTGCATGATTTCCAGACCAAAATTTCCTTGTGAGGGAGGGGATGACAGTGCTGGCACACAGTTATCCTCTTGGAGCATTTTATCCTTTCACAAAGCCCTCCCCAAGCTGTGCATGATCCAGCCCTCCAGGACAGCTCACATTTCTGACCAGATTGTGCACAAGGTTCCAGCAACCGCCTGGAAAGTCACTCCAGCAATTAAGTGTTGGTAGATTTTTTTTTTTTAATACGAAGGATATGGCCCACTGTGCAGGGTATTGCAGCCACCCTCCCTGTCAGGCCGTTTCACAGTAGTATTGTGGCGCCATGGAGAGGAGCTAATTGGATTTGTTGTCACCTCCCAAAGCTGCCAGGAGCTCACGTCTGCTCTGGTTACAGATGAAGACATCACGGTGACAGGCTTAGAGATGGCTCAGCTGGCATCCTAGGGCCACTAATAGAGCCATGTTGATTTAATGTCCGAGTGGAGAGGTGCAGACAAGCTGTTCAAGTTTTCTATTCCAAACAAAGCAGAGATCTGTTATCAGTTGTCTGTGGATCAGTAAATAAACTTCCATGTGGCTCTCACAGCACCTAACCATCGCTACAGAAGAATGACAAAGTATTTTAGCATTGAGATGGTACTTTTAAATGAGAGCACTGTCTCTATGGTTTATATTGCCCTCAGGGAAATCAGTTAATTCCTTCATACATAAATTTTACTTAACTATGTAATTATGGATGAATCCTATTAGTCTTTAAATTGCTCACTAGTTAAAAGGTGTGTGTGTGTGTTTTCTACAGCTCTCTTTTGTGGAATGTACAGATCATCTGCACTTATGAAGATTAAAAGTCTATTTGGGGATTTTTGTTTGGTTCGTTGGTTTTTCTGCTTTTAAGTAAAAGTATAAAATTTATTAGAAGACTCAAGCATAATTTCTTTGCCTTTTCTGTATAGTACTATCTACTCAGAGCACAAAACTGGTCTCAGGCAGCATTCCCTTTATCCTCAGCACTCTCAGTATCTCTGTCAGCACTCACCCTGGCCCCTGGCTGCCTTCACGTGGTATCACCCACCTCTCTGCTGTGCTCCATATTAAATGATCACTCGTGCCAGCGTGATGAGCCTGTGAAAGACAGCTCAGACACAACAGTGTCCTTTGATGCCCATTTTCACAGCTCTGAGCCACGGCTGAAGTACAGCTCTGAGTCACATTTTCTACTTCTCAGCACCCAATGCCATATCAGACTTTCTCCCAGCAGCACTCAGGTCCTATTCATACATTTCAGGCTTAGGTTTCTTGAGAGCATCAGAAGTCCTGCTCTTCCCACAGTCACATTTGCAGACAGAGTTTCAAAGGAGCTCAGCATCTCCCATCTTAGTGCCAAAATGAGAACTTTTCTTTGATGACTTGAGGCTAGTGGAACACTTTCAATAATCCACTCCTGCCTAAATCTGCAGGCATATATGAAAATGTGGTTGTTAACATTTCTGGTACTTCCATTGGTCCTGTTCTTTCATTGCTCACCCCAAGGTCACTCGGGGTCTGAACAGGCCAGCCCCTGCCCACATGATGACTGTCCTTAAGAGCAGGAACCACAGTCCTGCAGGCAGGAGTGGGAAGTAGGGGTGCCTATATAACTGCAAAGATGATTCAAATGCAGCTGTTTGTCGTGGTTTAACCCCAGACAGCAGCCAAGCCCCACAGAGCTGCTCACTCATTCCCCCACCAGTGGCACTGGGCAGAGAATTGGAAGGGTAAAAGGTAGGAAACTCACGGGTTGAGACAAAGACAATTTAATAGGGAGAGCAAAAGCCATGCACACAGTCAGAGCAAAACAAGGAATTAGGCAGAGTGTTCAGCCATCTCCCTGAGAGCAGAGCCCCATCACATGTAACAGTGAAGACAAACACCATCACTCCAAATGTCCCACCCTTCATCCTTCTTCCCCCACTTTATATACTGAGCATGATGTCATATGGAATATCCCTTTAGTCAGTTTGGGTCACCTGTCCTGGCTGTGTCTCCTCCCAGCCTCCCAGGCACCCCCAGTGTCCTCCCCAGCACCACAGTATGAAAAGCAAAATAGGCCTTGGCTCTGTGTAAGACCTGCTCAGCAATAACAAAAACATCTCTTTGTTATCAACCCTGGGCTCAGCACAAATCTGAAACACATCCCCATACCAGCCACTGTGAAGAAAATTACTCCAGCCAAAACCAACACAATATTAAATTTGGTGCTGCTCAGACCACGTTCCACAGACCCCAGTCAGATTGTGGAGCCAGTGAGTGGTGGAAGACTGAAGAAGCTCAGAGAAGCAAACACAGGGCAGGTAGATGGTCACCAAATGAGGGCAAGCAGCTCTTGGTTGTGAGGATCTGCCTCTTTCAGACACAGCTGGGCAATTACTCATCCAATAGACATGTGGAGATAATGGAAGAAGAGGCCCACTGGAAAACCATTCTGAAAATTTACATCTGACCTAAGAACACAGTTTTCCTCTGCATGTTGTCTTCTGAGGTATGGATGGAGGTTCCACATAGCCCAATGAAAACAAAGGAAAGCCCTTGACAAACTGACTGCGAGTCCATGCCAGAAACCATTTCAAGAATGGTTTTAAGGACATAAACATAAGTAGGTTTTGATGGCTTTGAAAATTCAGCTGTCTTCCTTCATTTCTAAGGAATGCAGATTGAGATTTTCTGTGGAAATCTCACTTAAAATTTGGGCCATGAGGAGAGGACAAGCTTAGAGTGGAATCCTCCTCACCCAGTGGGCAACTGCTGTCTGAAAGCTTGTGGAAAGTCATCCCCTCCCTTCCAAACTGCCCTTTTCATGTGGTATTAGAGGCATCTTTTTTGTCCAGGCAATAAATTTTCATCTTGAACAGATCTGCATTTTTCTGGCCCAGCAGAAATTAGAAAAGTCATCCAAAGTCATCCAAAGAAGGGACACCACTTCCTTTTTTTCTAAAGGGAAGCCTCTTATGTAGTTACCATAGTCAGTAATTTCCAATGACAGTGATAATCTGGAGAATTTGGACAGATTTTCCTTCTCTTCCCTCTAGGCTCCAGTCCTAGTTCTTTTTGATAATCTCCCCCAAAGCTGTTAGGACAAATGATTCCAGCTTCCCCTACATTGCCTCATATTAAATGAGCTAATTTGTGTATTGTAGAGTCACTGAGTAGATTAAACAAAGCCACCCAGCTGGAGATATGGTGCAGTACTCCAGATTTTTCAGGCTAACTATTTCTTCTGGAAAAATAATTCCAAAGTATTTGGACTGAGATCTGGACTAACTGAATTAAGATAATTCTGGCTCCCAAGGGCTCTATGGGATGTTTCCTTTTCTTTTCAGGTATAAGGAAAAAAGAGCATTAAAAAAAAAATGTTATGAAAACTACAATTCTATATACAGTACACAGGAAGAAGGGCAACAGATAGGGCAGGTAAAATTTCTATTTCAGCACCTGCCTCCTGGTCTCCACACCAGATGTAGACTTAGCTGAGAGAACAGTTAGCAGCATAAACCTTGTCTAAGAGGGCAATACACTCCAGAGTGCTTGATAAGTAGCAGACTTCAAATTCCCGCATTTGAAATGGCCAGAAGCAGTGTGAAAAAACCTCACAAGCAATCTCTGAGCAGCAAGTCTCTCATTACACCTGTGTGGGAGCTGCAATCCCCTTTTCCAGGGCTGCAGTAGGCATCCTGGGTCCACACAAATGACTGGCACAATCCCTCACTACAGGGCACACCTTCCTCTCCTTTCATTTGTGTCCACTAAGCCCCAAAAATCTTAACAGGGAGCAATTAACACCTAGACAGTAACTGTTTGTATGTGTGTTGTCCCAGACTGCACTGGCTGTGTCTGGAATTTGGTTTAAAGTTGAGGAACCAGAAGCCAACTTTACCAGTGAGAAGGCAGGACAAGAGGAACACCCTCTGAATGAACCAAGTGACCCAGTCTCATTCCTCATGCTATAGGATAGCACTTCTACACATTGCTAAGGAAGGTGAACTCAGCCCATTTCCAGCTTCCCACCTTTCATTCTATTAATAAAGCAGTGAAAAAAAAGACCATGTGGGCTTCTTTCCCAGCTATGCTATTTCATGTTCATCTAGATTAATTTGCTTTTATTTCCAGTGATGTCTGGTTCCAGAGCTCTTCTGCATAATTCGTCCCATTTCCATTGTTCTTCCCTCCTTCTGGGGATCTATCACTCAGGGCTCTCCTAAATTTCTCTTTCCTACTACCACAAAGGGCAGGCATGCTTTGCCAAAACTAGGACAAGTCTAAAAAGAGTGCTTCTTTTCTACATAGGTGGTTCAAACAAGTGGGTTATGATTTAATCACAGGAATAGCCAAGTATATTTCATGCATTTACTCCTGCAAGTTCACTCTAGATCCATAAGCAAAAAAAAGCTGCTTCTCTTAAACAAAAAATGAGTTTTCACCTCCCCAAACGCTTTTTTCTCGGATTTAGCAATTAATCCAGTGTTCACTAAGATAAGGTCCCAGTAGATCCAGTAGCCACTGACTCATTGCTATCCAGCTGCCTCTCCAAAGAAGTCAGACCTCTCTGCAAAGAGACATAAATGCAGTAACCAAGATCTCACTGTAGCAGCCAGCACACACAGCATGCAAGAAGCAGGCTAGGGCAGCTGATCAAAGCACATCACTAAGCGTAAGTGATCAGGTGCTGAAGTCTTGAATAACAATTACCAATATGAAAATCATGGGAAAAGTATCCAAAAAGGCCTTAAAAGTGGTGACAGAACAACGCAGTGTTGTGTCATGCACCCCATTACATTGTTCAAGGGTGGCTGGTAGATTTTCTTACAATAACAGATGACATAAAAATTTTGTCTTTAGCCAAACCATGCTCAGGAAACTGAAGTTCAGTTTTGAACACTTGCAATTCATCCATCACTGAAATGAAGTCGTTAGTGCCAATGAAGATCAATGTCCAAACAAGGCAAAGCAACACGATAGAGCAGCATGCCACAGGACACAGGGTAGGCAGGAAAACAGGAGTGTGTTTTATGTATCCTCAACACAGTTACCTCAGTCAGTGGCCAGGAGGAGGATGCAGCAAAAGTCCCTGTTCTCACAAGTAATGCCATAAGCTGTCAGTGCCAAAGACCCTGGCTGTGCCTCACACAGACACCAGACACTGAGTCCTTTCTGCCATAAGGGAGAATTAGAGACTTCTGAATGGGAAGAGTGCCCTTGTTAAGCACCAAAGCCAGTGTATATTGCCCTGGGAGCCTTCTTTTGTCTTGCCACAGGGATTTGATCAGGTCACAACTTGAGCTGTCACAGCATCAGTCAGCTCCAGCTCAGATTCTTTGTGCCACAAATGCTCTAACCCTGCCATTGTTGATTACCATCTTCATATAATGGCAGAAATATGCATATATTTTTCATATTTGGAGACATTAATTCTGAAATGATTCATCAAATAGTTTATGGCCAAAATAAAAAATGTTAGAGCCAGTAACACAGAAGGTGTAAAAGAATCCCCTATCCTACTCTAGCTGTTATTTATCTTTAGAGATCACTTTTAAGCAAAGTTCATTCATGACATTTCATAGTCAGGACCTCTGTGCAAGCATTCACATGCTCACCCCCAAGCCAAGAGCCATTTTGTATCAGAGCCAGCACTGACACTGCAGTGAAATATTAGAAAAATGCTGCACTTTACCTCCCCAGGCACAACCTGTGGAAGCCTCTCCCAAAAATCAGAAACGTGGTTTTTCTCTGCAGAGAAGGACACCTGACTCTAAGTCCTGCTGCTCTGAAAGCACCTCAATAACTTTGGGAAGGGGGTACAGCAAGGCCCTCTGTGGGTAGGAGAGATCTGGGTCTAGCAGCTCCTGCTAAACTAAACTTCTGCCTTCCTACTGCTAATGGAGTGGAAGAGAACAATACTGGGAAAGGGCAAGGACAGGCCTGGCTTTCCTTCCCTGCTGACCAGCTGCTCACAGGGGGCTATGTTCTCATGCCCAGCTGGTTCCCTTTGCTGGAAGCTGAGCAGCACCTGGGGCTTTTTGTCTCTCTAGTTTCAAGGTGTCCAGCACAGACCTGCCCTTGGCCCTGGTGCTTCCCACCCAGTCTGTGCCCTGCTGGGAGTAGCAGGATAAGTTCCTGCATGCCTTTGGCTGCACCAAGACCACAGATGTGCCTGCACAGACCTCAGCACATCTCCTTTCACCACGCCCAGCTTTGGTGAAGCTTGCAGAGACATGGAGGATATCATAATTACACTTTGTTTCTCAGTAAAAACAGGTGAATTTCAGGTCCATACCTCACAGTCTCTCCTGCTTCACTCAATTGTTCTGCACTGCCAGAATGGGCAACAAATATCGCCTATTCAGCTGAAAGGAAGGCCCTAAGGAACTGCTCAAATTAGTCCTGGCCAGGCTGTTCTTGATGTGCAGGCTTTAACTCAAAATCCTTATACCTGATACTTGACCCAAATCTCCACTTAAATGTCACTATGACAGTGTTACTTCAGTAATGCCAGTGCCTTGAGCCTTCTGGCAGTTATTTTGAAGAACACACTCTCATACTTTCATAAATATATATATGTGTGTATGTTTCCTAATATGTCCACTTTTTCAAAGTGCTAAAGCAAGAAACTTTTGAAACTCAGCTCTAACAACATGGGTATGTGAGGCCTAGAAGACAGACCCTGAATTCCTATGCTGACATTTGTATCTGTAACTACAGCCAGTTAGAAGTAACAACACACACTCACACAATACCATGCTGTTCTTTCATGTCACCAAAGGCTCCCAGTAACCTCATTTACCTCAACTTTTATTTTACTACTCCTCTCATCCCCCCTTCATATCCACAAGTGATCTGGCATCACACTATTCAGTGCCTCCATTTCCCCTCTGCGAATCTGTAGTGTCCAGAGCAATCATTAGAAACCTTTGAGCTGTTGAGCAAACAAAGAGGAGTCCAATGCAAAAGCTTTCTGATGTCTTTACTCTTCAGTGGGTTTCCCTTAGCTCCAGAAAGTGAGTTTGCTTTCAGTAGTACAGCTATCCCTGGCAAAGCTCCGTTTTCTGTGCTTTGCTGAACTCCTGAACACAGATGTCCCATTTGTGTTTCATTAGTACATCAGCCTCTCTGAGGCTTTCGACCTCTGCACTAGGCAATAATTACCTGGCGCAGACCCATTCCCTCGCCAGCTGGCCTGGGAGCTGCTCTGCTCAGACCAGGGCTCTCTCTGCTGTCAGCCCTTTCCAGTCAACTGGACAGCTCAATCAGCAGAAAATATCAAATATGGTTGTTGTTTAAGCTCAGCCAGCGTTATTTCTACTTGATCTGACAATCTCTACAAAGGAAGATTACGCTTCCCAAGGTCTAGCCATGAGACAGCAGAGTTAAGATGTCTGACAGAGTTTGATGAGTTTAGAAGCTCTTTTGCCAGCAGTTTGGGCTGATCATGTCCTTCCCTTCCTGCAAGGTGTGTTGTAGATGCCTCCCTCTCCCAGGCCCAATGGCCATTTAATTATTTGTACAAAGTGGAACAGCTCCGAGGAGAGCAAGGGGGGCGGATGAGCCTGACTTTAGTCTGGGGCTGAGGGCACTTGCCTGGGATGTAAATGGGCAGTTTGCCTCTGCTCCACGTTTTTGTCCCCTCCCACATGGATATTCAGGGTGATGGGCATCATTTTGCTTTTCCAAGGGAGTTGCAGACTTGCCTCAGCACAGAAATTAAAATCTTGGAGCTGGTCCCAAGCAATCCTTGCCTGCTCCACCAGAAACTACCCACCATAGCAAAGGGAAATCCTGAGCCCAAACCAGAGCATTGCTGGCCCCCTGTCATGCCTATGGCACAGCAGCCCTCATTTTAAGGATTCTGCTACACGTACCCAGGGAACTTGTAGGAGTTAGGGTTAAGGATCAGTTTTTATTCAACAGTCATCATGTTTTCTGCCACAGGACAGCGTAGATTAAGAGACAGGAACAGATGAAATGATGGAGCAGCTAACACAGAGTCACAGACAAATCTACATTCCCAAGACATGTTCCCAGTACATTTTAGAGCAAATGGGACTGAGGAACACCCAAAACCAGAACCAGAACCATGGCTGAAAGGGGAAAAGATAAACAAAAAAAAAAGCAGTGGGGCTGACTGGAGACTGCTCAAAGAGTACAGTCAGACACATTGTCAATTCAGTTGAAAGGAATAACAAGGCATGGTACTTCCTGAGTTTCACAATAGCAGCACTACAGGAAGAGTGTTTCTGGGTGAGCTGAAATGTTCTGGGGAATTCCTACTTCTTGTTTCACTCAGCAAATCCACTGCCATCCATAGAAGCAAAGGAAGGTTTCATGGAATTGAAATAACTGCTAAAAGAAGGCAAAAAATATAGCTCATTATGGTGATCCAACAGGAGAGAGCTATTGGAGGCCAAGTGGTCAAGTGGCTTCTGCTGAGGGTTCTGCTGCATTCAGTAGGTTATGCCACAGACTTTAAAGAAGATTTTACTTTATCTAAAGCATCAGGAACCATCACCTTGCTCAGAGACTGCTGCATACTCTAAATTTTAATATTGAAAAAGATGTAAGCATTCTGAAACAAAAAGTGAATCCTTTATTTATAGGAATATATGGTGTTTATGTGTCTATTCTCAAAAGCAGGAAGGTAGAAATAAGCCAGAGGAACAAGAGGGTAGAGTGAGTGATGGATAAAATGATCTAGTCAAATTAATTGAAAAATGGTAGGGTGAGATTTATAATTGAAATATCGATATTGATGAGTTCAATCTGTACAGGATAAGAACAACAATAATATTTAGCAATGATGCAGCACTTTTCATCTTTAGAGCTCATTAACTAATTAATCTTCACAACACCCCTGAGAGGCAGGTAAGTATTATTATTATTAGACCGTAAGAAAGATAAATCCACAACAGAAGCAAAGGAAAGTGGAATTAAGAGCTAGAAGGGACTTAGTAAGGTGGGGGGTGGGGGGTGGAAAATAACTCCCTTGTTCAGTCACAGCAAGAGGCAATTCCATTACCAGACAAAGGTGGCCTGGCACAGGAAATATTCATATAGGAGATCCATCCTTTATTCCACACCAGAGTAAAAGGCACAAAAGATGAGGCAGCAACTCAATCAGTGAAGTAAAATTCATAAAAGGAAAGTAAGGTGAGTCCAAAGGCAGCAGAATGAGTTAATGCAAGACAAAAATGGCAAAAGGCAACAAGAAACCTTGAATCCTAACACCAAAGCAGTGCTATTTCATGCTGGAACTGAGCTATTGGACTGTATTTGAGTAGGAAAAATAATAACAAGGACTGTGTTTGTAGATGCTGAAGAATTAGCAAAGGCCTTGTTGATAAAGCTAGTGATAAAACACAGGAACTTGGCTATGCTGAATGGCAGGCTGGCAGCAGGCTCCCATCACAGAAATCCCACATATTAAAATGAGATAATTCTTGACATTTAATTCTTATTCTCTCCTATTCTGTGTGATAGAAAATAGAAATATTGAAGGGAAAAAAATAGGAAGCAGGCCTAACAGTAATCTCCCAAAGAAGGTAGGAGCTTGTGTGGGCAAGATTGGAAGAGCCCTGGATCAAACTGTTTGAGATTTGTGTGATTCTTGTGCATTGAGTGCCTTGTATTTTAGAAGTCAGAGCAAGCACAGATACTGTTGGAAGTAAAGAAAATGTGCAATGCATAGAAATTTTGCCTGAGATCTGCCCAATTTTGGCAGTTAAAAAAACAAAAGAAAAAAATCACTAAATTTTTTGGCCAATTTGAAGAAGTTCTTCCTATTATTCCTCTGCACTTTTCTGTCAGTAAAATGGATATAGATCCAAATCTAACTTGAACTTTATGTGTTACTACAGAGTTCCCGTGTGCCTACAAATTACCAGTCATATTATTTTAAAACACAGAGATTCTCAAAATTACAAATGGGTATTTGCTGAGGCCAGGACTTCTGTTATGAACAAACCAGAGAGCCTGAAGACTAACAAATGACCATAATGATAAGAGGAAATCTAATGAGATAATAGCAGCTCTCTACAAAGCTTGGCAGTATTTAGTCTGTAGGTCAAAACAAACTGTGTGCTTCCTTAAGTTTTTCTGTCAAAGCAGAAAAAGAGTGTGGCTGTGATGAGCAATTCCACAATTAGTTATGGAGATAGTTAGGGGAGAGACCTGGGACACTGCAGGTTCTCATTCACATCGGCATCAGAACTGGATTTTTCCACATCCTTTTCACAGGTTTTCCATTTTAAACCTAGCTGAAGCCTTATATTTGGTTTTTTGAAAGTGTGGTTAACAAAAAAGAGAAAAAAATTTGCAATTTTTTTCTCCAGAGAAAATCTTAGGCATATTTAATTGACATGCAAAACTTGTTTCTTGCCACTCCATGCACACAGAGTCCACCTAAGAATTTTTAAGAAAGCAAACCTTTCCCTGGGACACATCCCAAAGCAAAAGGCCTGGTTTGGACCAGAGGCACATGTAACACAGAGCCTTGCAGCAGACTGCTGGAAAAGGGAAACCCAGTGATTTTTTTCCTTTAGATGTTAGAATGTAGCTCTTGCACTCCTTTAGCCTTTCCTTTTTTTTTTTTTTTTTTTTTTTTTTTTTTTTTTTTTAAGGAAAAAGTGTTTTGTTTTGAAGTACACTAGAAGAATCACAGCTGGGGCAAGTGATTAGAGGCCTCCATGAAAGCTGGAGCCTTCTGCACCTCTAAGGTGTGCCACCAGGATGCCCACAGTGTTTTCTCAATCCACGTGTTCTCATGGCTGTGTCAGAGATGTTATAAACCTTGACATGTGACTTATGCAGCAATATCACAACTTCACACCGAGCCTGGTCACCCAGGGTGAGAAGCAGCACTCCTGCCCTGGAAATTGTGCTGTTTTAAAGGTTCATGGAACTCTCACCACTGCCTGCTTCTCCCGGGGACGTCACTGTTCTGCCCTTGTTTCTATGAAAGATAAAAAATGCTTAAAAGAACGTTTGTGGTTTTCCTTGCGAGAGCCAGACCGTGGAAGTGAATTTGTCATTAGGAGCTCTTTGGCACCCTCACTACAGGGCTGATCCCAGCAGTGTGCACAGTTGCAGCCTTGCTGTGCCATGACACCTGCAGAGCAGCTGGAATAGGTTTCTGCTACAGCAAGGAGCTGTACAACAACTCACAGAATATGTCATTTCCACAAAGCCTGCTTTTAAAGGGGAGAGAAAAAAAGAAAAAATACACTATCCTGTGTATTTATATATCCTGTGCTTTGGCCCTCTATGGGACATGGTTTGTTTATTCCTGAACCAAGGATGACGAAGAAATCTTTCTGCCTTATTCCAGAATTTCCATGTTTTTTACTCATTATGAGAATGACTTTTCATTTAATAAACTCTTTTGCCCTGCAACAGAAATCTTTCTCCTAAAGAAGGAGGAGTGGAGGGAGGCATTTTCTGTGCTTTTTATTGAGAAAGCCACATGTAAAAAGATCTGAATAATCTTTGGAGGGAAAAAAAAAATAGGACATGAATTTCAGAGCATGTGCTTTTGTGTTATTCAATATGACTGATAGAGAAGGATAAGGTTGAAGTTCAAGGCAAGTATGGAAAGTAATTTCTCTCTGCACAGTCACAAATAAAATGAGTCACAGCTCTATAGGATTAAATTAATTAAAGATGGATCTTGTGCTTGATGCTAGTTTGATAGAACTAGAGTTTGTAGTGGTTGTATCATGAACATAAGTGGATATCTCTAGTGGCTAGCTAGTATTTTCTTTATACTCACGAGTGTTTACTGTGGCACACAAATGCTAACCGGTTTTATCACACAGTCATTATCATATCTTCTTCCCTTTCTCTCTACTCTTCAGGTGTTGCTGCTACAAAATGATTTCATATCAATTAGGAATTCCATTTCCTTCAAGGGGCTACTGAAGGAACAGCCACCTGTAATGCATGCTGTTAGATTTCAGGTGCTCTCTTTCCTTACATCAAGATCAGTGGTTTTTTTTTTAAATCCACGTTCAAAACTGCAAGCATTAACAGAGTATTTTTCCTAGTGAAAATAAAAAGAAAAAAATTACACATTCTTTGGAAAATTTAGTTTTTGGGATACTCAATATATGTTGCAGGAAAAATCTAAAGTGAATTTAAAAATAAAAAGTTAAAAATATATCAGACTTTTCATTTAAAGTGAAACAATAGCAATGAAGTACTACGAAGTTTCTGCATTGCTGTTGAAAGCAAAGGCATTTAATTAAGCACAGTGTAAAGATGACAACTGCTTATCTAGGGGACAGTGATAAGAAAGGAAACACAAACAAACAACTTTCAAACTATTTTTAGGGGGGGCCTCTAGTTTCTGTGTAATTTCATGGAAAAAAACGATTTTTTTTCCTTCACATACATAAAAAATCCATTTGAGAACAAGCATTCCAAGTGTACCTTAGCACCAGTTCCTAAGTAACATTAAGGGGATCTGGCATTTGGAAGGTTAATTTTCTTATCAAAACTATACAAAATCCTAATTTTGCAGAGTAGCAATTTGGAAAAAAAATCAGCAATGGGAAAATGTTGGTTATGCAGCACTAGACATTCAGTACTCAGGGGATCAATTATAAAAACACTCATTCAGCTATTTCTATTCAAATGAACACCTGAAGAGGAGGTCTCAATGGTTTTAAAAGTGTGTGGATATTAGTGGATAAATGTTAGTCCAATAAAAGAGATCATCATCTGCTATTTGTGTGCATTTAAGTTGACACTAAAAAGATCTTTGTGGAATATTGCTGCTTCTTTTTCTTTTTGTGTGTGTGCATCTTTTATCTCATATTCCCTTAACACTTTGTGAACTGAAGAAAATAGACCAAATGAGCTGTTCTTTAAGATTAAAGGGGTAGCATTTAGTTGAACACACCTGAATGTGGAAGGAGTCTATTTTCCTCACACTTATGAATATGTAATGATGTGCTTGGAGGCACAGTCACGAACCCCTAATAAGAATGCACGAGTCTGTGTTTGAAAACAGACATTTGCATTTGCCCTCTGGTCACAGTACATGGGTCATTCTTATTCAAAAATTTATTTGCTTTATTTTTCTATTCCCCCTCCCTTTCCTGCCCACCTCAAAATATTTTTCCATTTCTAGGTTTTGTTTAGAGAAAAATTAAAAAGGGAGGGCTAAATCCCTCCAGAATGGTCAGGATTCAATTAGAGTGAGCTTACTCAGTGATATATACATTTATTGGTGCAACTGAAAAACTCCATTGTCTGCTTTGGGGAAGGAGTATTTTTCAGTCTCACAAATACGTTTGCTTTAGCTACAGATTTTGGCAGGATTCGAGAAGAAACAAAAAAAAAAAATCCCATATAGGTGCATAACACAACATTTCAAAAAGTGAAAACTGGGAATAAGGTAATAGAAATAAAGTGATCTAGACAAGGGATATAATTCATAAATTGCATAAATACTTCAGGAAAGCTACTGCCAAGAAAGAAACAACAAAGCATCGTAAATGTTAATACAGGGGGCAATCAATGTCATGCACCAGGCTACCAGTGCTGAAGGCATGATATCCAGGTGGGGAACAACAGGCTGTGGAGATTGGTACTTAATGAGAATATTGCATTTCTCTTAAAATTTCGTTTAAAAAGCTATTGAGGAGCTACCTGAAAACACACTCAGAACTGTTGTGGGTTTTTTGCTGCTTTTTAAACAATACAGTAGCTTCGAATTAGGCACCAAAGAAGAGTTTGCTAGGAGTTTATAACTCCCTTTCTTCAGTTCTTTCTCACTCTCTCTTTTTTTCTTCAAAGAAGAGCAAAGCTAAAAAAAAAGGAAAACTGATAAAAAAAGAGAGAGTAAACTTGCAACACTTATCTGAATAACAGAAGAAGATAATGTAACACATTATCTGAATAAAAATGCTGGAAGAATCAGGCCTGTTCGCTCAAAAACAAAAAAGAAAAAGAAATAAACAGACAAAAAAAAAAAAAATCACAAAGAAGTCCAAGCAAATTCATTTGCAGAGAACGGAATTACTGAGCTACAGCAAATCACAGTAAACTATTTCAGCTGCCGGCTGTATTAAAGATTTCATCATCACTTTGCAAGGGGACAGAGAAGTTAAATACCCATCCTAAAGCACGGAAGGAACTGAAAACATCGGGAACAGAAGTTGTAAGTGTAATTTGTGGAGGTGTTTGAGCTGGCTCCTGGGGGGCCGCGATGCCCTCCCGCTGTCGCTGTGCAGGTGCCCCTCAGTGCACACACCGGCACTCACAGAGCCGGAGCCCATCACACCTCACTACACATTTTCTAGATTTTACATTGCTACCACTAGTGTGGCTTTGGTACGAAAAACAGCCTATTGTGACAGCAGCCGCCGAGCAGGCCATTATTTGAGATCTAACAGTGACACCTGCAGCTGAGCCCCGCACACTGACACAGAGATCTCCCTCACAGAAACACAGCCTGGCTTCGAACCGTGCACACCTCCTGCTTCATTATCCTCGTGTACCTCAAATTCGCCTCTCCCGCTGGCAGCACAATCAGCTCCCACCCCAGCATGAATCAGCTTTTCCTTTGTGAAAGCAAGCAGCCTGCCATGAAGTATATAAATAGCCCACAAAATCTCCCTCGAGCTGCTTGCTGGGAGTAGAGCTGCCCGTGAACACACACACACACACACACACAGAGATCTCTCCTCCACAAACAGGCATTTTAGGAGAACCACCTGTATGTCTGAAAGGCTCACCTCCATGTTGCAAAGATTCAATAATCACTTTTCTGTTAACTGCAATATAAAACTTTACATTTGATATGAATAAAGACCAGATAACCTGGCACTTTGGATGAATCCCCTTCGTAGTCACTGCTCCCTCCTTGGTTTTGGTTACCAGCTGGTGAGCACCTGTAAAATGGTCATTCTGTCTCCCTTCACTCCCAGATAATCCATGAGTTTTCACAGTTTCACTATCATTTAAAGCACTTTGTTTTGTTCTGTTTGTCGATTTGCTTTAAGAGAAGCAATGTTGTACTTTAACTGCTCCTCTGAAGGCTACTTTGAGGCCCGACTCTCCAGTTAAAACAAAAAAAATGTAAAGTTCTATATTTCATTTTTTCATTTCCACTATTTTCACAATTTACTGTTTCTTCACCTTCCTTCAATATACTAGAAAACAAGCTCCTCTTTCTCTCTTAAAAACAGAAACTACAACTAGAAGGTTTTCTTTGCTGTAAGATGATTTTTTGTATCACCAAATCTTTTGACCCACTACAACAGTTTCTAACCAAGATCAGTACTGATATTTCATACAAGCACAGTATGAATTTAGTTTTAATTTACAACTCTTGGAGATACTTCTTTTGTCATGTAAGCTTTTAGACCTTAGATATAAACATGTGTTCACTTGAAAAAAAAAGATTTCTTTATAACTTTTGTCAATATTCTGCTGATTGCTAGTTCAGTACCAGATGTGCTATGCTTAATGGTGCATATACAAGAAGCATTCCCTAATCCCTAAATGAACTTCTTATCTCTAAATATATACAGGATAAGCTATCTAAACTCAATTTAGCAACTATGCTATTAAATCTACCAGAACCAAAGAGTGAAAGAATATTGTTAAAGCCAAGTGCCTGTTAGCAAAAAACCAAAGAATCCTCCTGAAACAAAACATGGCTAACCATAGATCAAAATCAATCAGACATAGATTAATCTCTCCTATCAGGGCATCTTGAACCCCCACATCTTCATTTCACAAGTGCATACACCCAGTTTTAAATGCCTCTCGTTTTGTTACCACCACACTCTGTCAGTCACAATTTGCTGCACAGAAATGAGTTGACATCAGATCAGACTTTTAACTGCACGTGAATGCAGATGGATCCATTATGGGATTTAAGCACACACACAGAAAAAAAAAAAAAAAATAAAAAAAAAAAAAAATTTAATCTGCTGGTTGGATTACAGCACCTGGAATCATTGCAACACCAATTCCCTTTGTGACCCTGGGACACAGGTTGATGCAGCACCTGGATACCTTCACTGATGAAACTACAGCATTTTCACCTTCATTCACACTGACACTCCAGCCTGGCCCATCAGCTCCTCAGCAATAACCCCTCCTGCCCCTGGACTGTGCAGAGGGGAAGGCAGGGGATGCTTGGCACAAAAGGGAAGAATGCCCATTTATAGTTCTGATGTCCCTGACACCCCTAATTTAATGATTTCCTGACCCCAAAAAAACTGGATACATCTATTTTATTCCACACAAGGTTTCTTAAAATAGTTCACTATCTGTGAAGGCAACAAAAGCAAGAAAGTACACAGGAAGCAAGAAGGGACAAGTTACACTCTGGCCCACTAAAGAGATGACTCCTGATGTTTTCTGCCTATGGGATGTTGTATGCTGCGGTGAATAACTCCATGACAGCCCACAGAGTTATTTTCTACTTTCCCTGCACTACCTTAACCCTCTTATTTCTCCTTCTCTCAGCATGAAGGGTGCCCAGTATCAGTTGTATACAAGAGACCTTAAAAATCCACTTTTTCAACCTTTGGGACTGAAAAGGAGCATAAGAACTTTAAGGTTTGCAGAGTTTGTTCTAAAGTACAACAAAATGTTAAGCAAAATGGTTGACTGTCTTCTCAGAAAAAGTTGCACCTGGAAGAACAGAATCCCACGTCAGTACAAGAGGAGAGTTCTGGGTTGGAATCAGAGAAATGGATGGAAAGTTGTCACAGAGGTGCTCATTCAATATGCATTTTGTGGCATCTGCCTATGTTTTCCTCCACTTTTGTTCATGTTATTGTCTTATTACCTTGGGAGAAGTGTTAAAAAATGAACACATCTTAAAAAAAAAAAAAAAGAAAGAAAAAGAAAGAAAGAAAGAAAGAAAAGAGAGGGGTGAAAAAAAAATGGGAAAAAACCAAGGAAAAATATAATTTTAAAAGAAAAGGCTATGCATATGCAAAGTTGATTCAAATGCTTTCAGATTGCGCCATAGAAAAGCTGTGGCCTAGTTTTGGAAATACATATTTCACTTTATTTTGCACACAGCTGGGTTTATATTGGCACTCACACTAATATGCAAAATGCAGTATCTTATATTCATGAATGACTCTTTATAAAATGCCAGGAGGGCACCTGCTTTCTTTTCTTTAAGTCTATATCATGACAAAGAAGCAGCCTGTATAAATGGCCAGCTTCCAGCTCTGACCACAGCCTGGAGGGATTTATGCCAGCTGTACACAGGTTTGGAAGTAAACAACATGCCCCGGTCAAAAGGAGTTTCTTACACTCCACGGAAAGAGACTGCTAATGAGATGCAACGGACTGAAGGAGGGAGCACACGGCAGCCTGACTGTGCAGGGAGCTCTCACAAACAAGTCTATGAGCTCTCAGATGTGCTGCATCCTGGTCCTCTCCACGGTGCAAGCCCAGTATCTTATGAGTATCATCCAGTCCTTGCAGCATTGCTGCAGACACGGCAGGCAAACACTTTCCCATTCCGGTGGTTCTCAGGGCTCAGGCTCAGTAAGTGCCAGAGCATTCGGCAAACTACAACTACAAACTACAAAATACAATGTACCCTGGCCAGTAGGAGGTGTTGGCATTTCTTTCTTTTCAAATAGATGTATCTTGTCTCAGTGATTTAGAAGGAACCCTGTTGAAACTACTCATCTTAAGAAGTTGCTTTGTCTGCCATCCAGTTCTGACAGGATCTGTGCCCTTTGAACTTCAGATCATGATGCAAAACTCATCTCTCAGGATTTTGCCCCCAAATCAGAATAACATGAGACAGCTTGATAAAGATTTTTCTTTAATGTACAGTTGACTAAACATGCACTTAAGAAAAGAAAGGTTTCTAAATGAGATGTGGACAACAAACATTAGATAAATTTCACAGATATTTGTGCAAATAATTAGAACTTCAAATCAGAATTTTTAAAATTAGACCGGTGTACACTTATTATATGGTCATGTTAAAAAAGTTAGATATTCAATTCTAGCTTACAAACTGGAGTTGGTTAAAAATATATTAAAATCTTTATTCCTTTTACTATACTCTGCAAGATTATTCCTACCATGTGCATTCTGGGTCTGATTAAGATTAATTCTTTTTCCTGACTAAACAAGGCCACTGCAATAATTTTTGTGTGCACTTCTGAGTTAAGCAAGGTACTGCAAGGTCAAATCAGCCTGAGTTTGCACAGGATGTTATTGACCTAATAGCTTTCCATCATTACTGCACTGAACTTGATATACTGTTTGATTGCCAGACCAGAAATAGCTGCGTTTCGCCGTGTATCAAGCGATGTACTTTGCCAAGTGTTTGAAGAAACTGAAAAGTAACAACAGACACAATGCAGCTATAATAAAACAAGCACGTGTATAATATTACATCAAATTCCCTAGTCAAACCTTCAAGAAAATTATATGAAGAGAGAACTGTATCTGTGATCAGTTCTTCAAGAAGTAATAATCTTTCTTCCACTTCCAAACTCCAGACTTAAGCTATGTCCCTATTCCTGCACCAGGAATAAGCAGAACCAAAAAGCAAGAGAATCATTAACTGGAGAACAAAACTTGTTAAATTGAGCTGTGTTCACACATTTACCTTTGTCTCCCAAGGCTCTCAGCAGCCTACAAAATGCTTGTTGCCAAATGCTTTGCCATTTTCAGCAAGTATCAGAACAATTGGAGGTGTTTATTCCAGGACCAGTACACTGCATACAAAGTATGAATCTTCCTGCAGAAGCTAATTTGTAACTGCTTGGAGATCTCCCTCTGCAGTCTGCACTGCAAGGTGCGAGTTTAGCAGCACAGCATCTACAATGATCTCTTCAGAAAAACAGCAGAAGAGTTAGGACACTCTTCATTAGTTCTTATTGATGCAGAAAGCAAAAAATTTATTGATTAATTAAGTTATCACTGAATTAACCAGCAGCATTAACTATTCTTCTAGTAGCAAGAAGAATCAAACCAGAGGCTACAAGTCTGACACATCCCAAAAGGACATTTCATTCACTAAAAGAACTATGAGAAATAAAGTCACCCTGCTCAAGGCAAGAGCAGTGTCCTGTGTGAAGGTAATACTTTCACATGCTGTACCATTTTGTACATACAGTGTTTGCAAATACTGTAAACTGCAAATCAGATTCCTGCATTTTTCGAACTAGCAGCAAAAGTAGGTACGTGCTTTCTGTATTCAGGTGATAAGGTAGTTCCAGAAAAGTTCTGATGAGAAACAAACTCTTTGCAAGTACTAAGCTTAAGGTCCTCTGAGATCTATCTCCATTTTTGTTTATTTCCTCATCCCTCTTTCATATTCCTGCTAGTCCCATTCTTGATATGTAATGTTTTTAAAGGATTGGATAGCCTCTTCTTGGATGCAGATGAGCAAGTCATGAAGAGACATATTTTACACGCCTTAAGAGATATTAGGTAAAAACAGGAAATATTAAACACAGAGAACTACAGTTTTGAGTCATGACTTTTTTTTTATTACTATTTAATTCTTTCACTGGGCTAGTTGCACAAGGCAGATAATCGTTTTTGCAAAGACTAGGAACAATTTAGTATTGTAGAAAAACTCTGGTCATTGTGAGAATACAAAATGCAATTAGCGTGCTGTGTCTGTCTTTCCCCATGTGAAAGTCTGGTTGTTGTTTGCATTTATCTGGGAGAATCTGATTTAACCCTAGCAATTGTAAAGGGGAGTCAGGCAGACAGTTTCCCACCCCTTAGCTCCACTGCTGAATTAGCAGGCGACCTTGCACAAAACAACTACTCTGTATCTTCATTTACCAATCTAAACCACACCTATTGTATTTATTTAGCTCACAGGGGCATCAACAGGCTTAATTAATGTTTGCAAAAAGCTCTGAGATCATCAGATGAAAGGTCCAAAATATTTTAAAGTCAATGAGAAAAAAATGGATAGGTGCCAAGAGAGTCAATTGGACAAACGGCTTCTCCTATCAGTATTGTCCATATTTCAGTTTCTAGTTTATCAGTGGAATATACACGGCTGTTTAAATAAAGTCACACACATGTTCCACTGTTTACAGAACCAGCCACCACAGTTCGGAGATCTGAAAACAGTTAGAAAGCTGTAAAAGAACGCTTGGGAAGACATATATTATATTTCAACTCCAACAAAAAAATCCTTTCTCCAGAGTGTTTCTGTACTCTGTAGAAAAATTCCCAGTGGCAGTTAGCAGCACATACATGGAGTTTAATTTAATATTTTTATATGCTGTAATTTTTTGATCAATGGACACTGAAAAGCATCATCCCCTGACTTTTATGAAGAAGAGCTTGAATTTAATATCTGCAGGCATATAACCAGTGCTTAAATAAATAAGAAACTCCCCTTTCCCCAAGGATCCTAATGCTATAGCATCTAGGTCACTGCTATTAACCTCTTCCCTAAGGATTTAGAAATAAATCCAAGATCCCAAGTAAACTCTATTCCCCAGCTGACTGCACCCCCATCAGACGACACTGTTTTCATAATTTTTCTCCTAACCTGGTGGTAAGCAGTTCTAGCTTAGAATTACTCACAGAAGAGATCTAAGATATTGCAACACTGTCCTGTTCCAGGCAGGACCAGGCCAGCTGAAGATGGACTTGCTCGGTTCATGGCATATCCTCTCCCATCGACTCCCAAGACAAGCCCATCTTTTGTATTCATAGGTTTTAATTGCAACCTGTCTCCCAGAAACAAAGGTTTGAAACACGTTCATGTGGGAAGAGCAAGTGCTGTGTTAACCTCTCCCACAAAAATCACCTAAAGAGGCTAAGCTTTGGATACTTTGTGGTGCCTCTTACTGAGAGAGGCTAGGATAATAAGATAAAAGATGTGGATAGCAAGCAAAGCATTATTGGCAATCATTCAGCATAGCACACATTAACATAACTCCCACTAGGTTTAGTCTTTGCAACCTCAGTTCATTTCCCCAGGTAGAATAAAGTAGGAGGAGTTATTTCAAAATACCAGGACTACTTAGAAGAGTGTTGAAAGCAAACAACAAAAAATTGGAAGGTGTTCATAAGATCTGAGAGAAAATGGGACCAACATAGGGCACATCCTATTTGCTAGTATTGGAGTACTGACACTTGTTTCTGGATTAAGTCAGCCAGCCTACACCTAGTTGTCAAACTGACAGAGGAATCCCTGTGTTACTTCCAGATTTTCTTCCATGGTGTTGCACAGGCTAACCCTCAAAATGTGGTGGATATCAACTTCCAATCTCTGCTTAGGCTAACGTCTATATAAAGCAAGGTAGTGCTGCTGCCCAGTGGTGGAGCAAAGCACTGCCTTCTGCTGCTCTGACCTATTACTTTAGAAAACACGTGGGTTTGGCTTTTCTTTTTCTTCTTTTTAATCAACAGGAAAATAGCAATGGTGTGTTCTTTTTGTATTTCCTATGTAAACTGCATTTCAAAATTAGGTGGGCCTTAAAAAAAATAAAACCCTTTACATCACCATTGTGAAGGACCTAAATGCAAACAGAGAACAGACTCATATAATAATGCCTTCTCCAATTTTCAGACATATGCTTCCATATGAAAAAAACTAGAGCTTGGACAACTAGAAAAATTCGTAAGTTGAACATGAGAAGCCAGTCTTCTAAAGACAACAACTTCACTGGTTCGGTTTACAAGGTGAAATAGATCACAGACCTGCATCTGTAAGGAAAGGGTTAATAACATCTGGCATACATGCCTTAAACACCCCTTCCATGGTGAAAATTGTTGCAGAAAACATTGACCTCTCTGGGGAAACTCGTTTGCAGAAACAAAGCAGCAAAGTTCCAGTTTGCCTTGATACTTCCTGCAGCAACCTTCCACTGCACTGTCATCAGACAAGCGCAAGCTGTGCCAGCCGGGTCACCGATAGGACACTTGACTTCAGGGCTATTTGCCTTGAATGACCCCCAGGGCAGATCCCCGTGGCCACCAAATCAAGACCAGAACAAGTGACATGATGAGACCCTGCCCTACCTTCACCTGTGCTAATGAGGGAGAGTAGAAAAGCGACTTGGGGAGCGAACCAGGCTGGAGCTATCACCACAAAGGGGACCAGGGCACTGAAGGACCAACAGGACACTGCTGACCATTTTCTGCTTGCTCTCTCTCACTTTCTCTTTTCCCTGCACACTTATCATTATAAATAAAGTCGGTATTGTCAAGCTGGTATTTGGTCTCATTTGCACCTTAATTTGGGCAGAGGATTTTAACATCATATCATAGCAACATCTTTAGTTTGTATTGTCAGAAGCTGAAAAAGTGAGTAGCTAAAATTTATCTTCAGTTAAGTTATACTCAATATGCATCACACCAATGTATCAGTGAGCCAGAGTCTTCAGACCATATACAAGCAAACAAAGAGGACAGGATTAAGTAGCTGATGATCAGAATGGAAAACACAGAGCTTTTAGGATCTAAACCTCTATTTTTCCTGGGGAAAAACCACCAAATGTCGGTGTGTTTATATTAAAATACTTTTTTTTTTGAAAGGCAAAATAGGGTGCAGTGTGTCATCAAATAAAAACAGCACTCAGTTGCCCAATTTTGTTGTTTTCCTCTATTGGAAGACTGTTCTAATAGCATGCACAGGAACCTCTCCTCCTTCATGTTCTTTAGAACTTATTTACAGCAGGATATAAAGATGATATATCCATTGCAAAACAAAAATTGGAAAAACTAGTGTACAAGCTTCAAGTTATGTATGATTCATGCCAGGAGAATCCAATGGAACAAAATATCTACTATATGAAAATCTCAAAACATTTTCAAATGCTAACATTTGTGAAATGTCTGATACCCACTAATCTCATTTCTTATATAAAAAGGTTGAAGGAAGGAGTCACTAGTCCTGCCAAGGTCACAAATACCCAAGTCAGGATCAGAATTTAGGTTTGGTTTTGCTGTGAGCCAACCTTTTAAACAAACTGCTTTGAACTACCATACTGATGAGTTATTGTTGGGATTTGTGTGTTTGCGGATACATTATATAATACTTATACAGTAAAAATTGTTTCACCTTTAAATTAATACCACACCTGTCCCTTTTAATTTTGAAGGAAATTAACCACTACAATTATTTCATAAGTGGAAGCATCAAAATGAGGTGTTACAGCTGAAGAACAAACACACTGATGACACATGATGTTGAGGAAATGCACAAGAATGGACAATTCATTCCCACAATTCTTTGTAAGTTTTTGATGTTGTCAGGTAAGGCATGTTTCTTACAGTTTGACACATAACAGTGGGTGCTGAAATTAAAAGTTTGTGATATCGGAACACTAAATAATAAGAAAAGCTAAAGACATCTCTATTTTAAACAAACCTAGAAGCATATTTCCCTAATGAAAGCTCAGATTTACCCTTAAAAATCTATTAGGCCAGAAAGGAAAAATCAACACACTATGGTGATTGTAACAACTCGAAGTGTGGCTTCTGTGCATTTTTAAAACTACAGGTTATAGTAAATCAAACATAAAAGCATTCTTTAAGCTTAAAAAAAAATCCTAACGGTGCAAGATCAAACTTGGATTTTGACTTTATCTGCAAAGACACAACATCTGGTGTGCTTCTGGCTAGACAGCTCCTATTCAGAGAAACCACTGTTGAGGCTATCAAGCAATTCCTACATCTTCGAACAAACATAAATGCAAGGGTGTTAGCTTATAACCTTGCATTAAAAAAAAAAAAAATTAAAAAAGTAGTCTTCTTAGGTCAATTTACAGACTTGAGATTCTCCAATATTAAGCCTGCATTTTCATGGAACAAAATTTGCCCTTTTTTTAAGTAGCCTAAGTCATGACAGAAAATTTTTAAGTGGGAAAAATGTTTTCTGCCTACACCAACTACTAGAAAAATGCTACGAAATTAATTGAACTCTTTTTATTTATAGCAATTACTACAAATATGATCCCATCATATATATTTTCATCATTTTATTGAAGTCAAAAGCTCATTGAACAGAAGCAGCTCTTTTTAGTGTTTTGTTGTTTGAGAAAGAATACACAAACAATGAATTTATTAATTAATTAGTAAATTATTAAAAAAAACAAATTATGTCCTGTGGGAAATATCCTGGAAAAAGTACTAGTATTTGTAAAATCTGTCCACAGAAGATGGATCTACCACCTCTTAAACTGCAACCAGACCAAAAAGACTGATCTTCCTCCCATAAAGTCATTGAAAAGCAATACATTGAAACTGCTTTTTAAGGCATTTTTCTTGACTCAGGTTGTGAGGATCTTTTTATCTCACTACCTACAAGGACTAAATGCAACAAGAAAAAAAATACTCCCAGTTGAGATACTGCATTTAGTAACCACTAGTGAACATAAAATCCACACACTGTTCTGGGTGATGGTAAGAAACAGTAGGAACAATCACTAATAACTCTAATATACTGTGTGAGCAGATGGCCTAAACTATCAAACATTTTATCAGTCTCACTGTTTTTTACATTGTAAGGAATAAAACTTACAGATGATAAACTGTGGCTGAGACAATGAATGCTTCCATCCATCATCCTGGGCTTTTCTTATTCCAACCATGTGACTGAGTTGAATTAAGTTTATGTTATCTTGGCAGGAGATTCCTATGGAAGCTAATATCTAGACTGAGTACATGTATAATGAGTTTATTCCCCATAAAAGCAAAAAATGTTAATTTTAAGAATATCCATTTCACTTAATTGAACCAGATCACAATGAAATATTTTTAAAGACTTAGGAGATCATTCTCAAAAATTTCAGCCTTTATATCGCTGCTGAAACTGTGTTTACTCTCAAGAGGACACCAAGTTTTTAAAAAATTGCATGCTGATCCTAAATAAGAGAAATCTCACTTTAAGAGCACAAGCTCAGAATCTAATTGAAATCCTTGGTACAAGCTGCAGCTCCTCTCCCCACGCGCTGAGCAGGCTTGGCACAGCGTCCAGGCATGGCCGGCTCTCTGCTGGGGGCAGCGTTCTCGGCTGTGAAGGCAGAGCGTGCCCTCTGTCACTCATGGCGAGCAGTCCTGTCCAACTGTCTCTTTCCGACAACTTTATCATCAATCTCTTTATTAACAGCTCCGCTGCAGACTCAGAACGCAAACAAGGACAGCGCGCATGCCAGATTCCTGGAAGCACACGGCTCGAGACGCCGCTCAGGGCACGGGGCGGGGAATGCTGCAGCAGAAGATGTAGCACAACTCTTCCACGCACTTTCAAGAAGTATCATATTTATTATGCTTACTTAGAATCAAATTTCTATTTGGGGAGAGAGGGGGAATTTGTTTCCCAAAGATCAAGGATTGCCCGCCTTGCCTCCAGTTTTATCTTCATGCCATTTGAAGTGCCCGATCAATAAAGAGTACTTGACCCAACATTCCATTCAACTTTAGTAATTCTATCTGCTTTAGGTCAGTGTTTTATCCTAACTGAAGCAAGTGCCACAGAAATAACCTCAGGTGAACTGAAAGTTTCACATGTGTAGACTTCAGGCATGCAAAAATTCACTTAAGTAACTTATTCAGGTGACTGACTTCTACAAAAACAAACAGGAAATAGGAATGCTAGATCGTAGATAGGAGAGCAAAAAGGGCATTTGCACTTGTAAGCTGTCCAGTATCTGTGGGCCACAGTCACTGTGAGGCAGTTTAAATGACTGGCTAGTTTCTTAAATAAATGCAGCTTTTCTTCTCTAAGAAGCTGGGGCTTTTATCATCTCACATCAACAATAATTTTACTCTTTATTCTTTCCAATTACTTTCATGGATTCTAGCTCTTATTTAGACACAGTAGCTTAATTCAAAATCAAAGCTTAATAATATCTACATATACCATAAAATATTTTTCCCAACTATTATTATAACGTTAAAACTTGACTTTAATATCATGTGTAGGACATTTGTCATTCTTGTTTTATTTTAAACATTGCACTAGAATAGAGATCATAAAAATACTGAGGTAATTAAGATATCCACACTTGCTGATAGGACCTGTGATCTGGTTAATTTACTAATATAATTCATAATTAGGTGTGGAAGGCAGAAAAAAAAATCTTTTTCATAAAACATGCCCTCTGAAGTTTCATATTAAAGTTTGCATTCTTTTGGTGACAGTATTAGCTGATATTTGTAGATATTTCAAACTATTAATTTGAACTTTGTAGATGCATCAAACTGCATCTGCCTCTACCAACAAAACCAAGATGGTTTGTTTCTACTGAACAGACACTTAAATGTACTATGATAATTAAACTAAAATCAGTTTTCTGATTTGTATTACTGACATTTTTCCAATGTGACTACTGGATCTGTAAAAAATAAAAAGTGAACCCACTAAGTATTCAGCTAATACATGTGCATTTCTGACTGTACCATCAAGACCTGCATAACAACTGATGAAATCTGGTAAGTCTTGTTCAGCCACAATGATGGCAGAGAGATTAATCATAGCAAAGGTACTTGACTAATGTGTTCATGAACTTACATAAATGATGCCAGCATCACTACAACATGCAAAATACCTTTTCTAGAAATGCACAACCCTTCCAAATAATATCTATTATGAGGATAAACACATTCTGCTTCCTCAAAAACTAACACAGTAGTTTTTAGTGCATTTAAGTATAGGTTCTGGCTCAGAATCAATATCATATGTTCTTGCTATGCTGAATTACTTTTGGTTATTCTAGATGCTGAAGAACTGCTTCATCTTTTACTGTTGATAAAATTCATTCTCCCATTAAGGCATATTTACTAACAATTGATATTTATTACTACTCAGTTACCATATACTTGTAGTTACAAGTTTAAAAAAACCTGCCGTTTAAGGAAAACCCAAAACAAAGAAAACCTCCCAAAACTAAGAAATGCACTAAGAAGTGCATTTAATAAGAAGTGGCATGCACACATGCACACATACTATCTACAAGCACAACTTTAGCTAGAACTCATCAACTCAAATGTCTGATTCCAATCAGTATGTCTAAAGCCATCTGTTAAACCATGGCTTATTAATGTTAATTATTTTGGCTACAACAGTAATTTTCAGCTTCTTGTTTGCAGATCCTCATGAGTCAGTGAACTTAATTCAGGAGGTTCATGATGGGCAACTCAGAAAAACAAGCTACTGAAACCTATTGCCAGTAGCCTGAAAAACACTGAACGGAAGTTTGTGTATCTACTAGCAGATTTTTATTGGTCAGAGAAAATAAAAGATGAATTAAAGCCATAAATAACATCATCAGCTGTGATGAAAGGGAGATGTGGTGGGCAGGATATAAAAATGATTAATCTGTTTTAAACAAGACAAGCAATTCCATCCTGTGAAAAATATATACAATAGAACGGTTTATTGTTTTAGGCAGGGCAATTATAATATGAAGACCATAATCATCAGTGGTTTTAGCAGATAAAGAAATTATAGTCAAAAGTAGACTACTTATTAAAGTTACTCACATCAAGCATTTGGAGGATTGGGCTCATGCTGATACAAAGATCAATCAAGTGATGCACAGCTACTTGTAATTTTTACTTTTATTTCAGGACATGCTTAAACTCCTTAAGAAGAAGAGAAATAGTGCCATCTGCTGACATAAGGAATAGGCACTTGCAAGAAAAGCCTGAGGTGCCAAAACTCTTACAGCCAACGTTTTTAAAAAAAGAAGTTCAAACTTTTCCCAAAAATAGCGTACCCCCAAATTGTTTAGGCACATGGTTCTTCTAGTTTTGTCCACTTTTAAGAATTTAAGATGGACAGATGGAATGGATGCCCTTAAATATTGTGTGTTTTTGTCAACTCTGCCCCCACCAAAATGCTGCTCAATTCACAAACTTTCCATTTAATAGCTAGAACCCAACATCCTTCTCAGTGTTTATTCCACTTCCTATAGCCAACATAAATGAATGTTTTCTAAGTAAGCATTATCTAATATATATACTTTAGGACATACTATATTTTGCCTTAACAGAAAATTTAAGAGCTAAGTAAGAATTAAGAAAATAAAACCAATTTAGCATATTCAGAAAAATCAGACAACCATGGGATTGTGCTGTTTTTTATTGTGTTTTCAATGGAGAAATACATCATCTGTTTACAAAATAGCTCTTGAAAAATACAAGGAGTACAGATACTATAAAACAAAGCAAACTCCAGTCATGAGACACTACGTACATCATGCGAAAGCAACAGTCTGATCTCCAGGTTATGAAAACTAGAATTAAAAAGTCACTATACAGAAAGGTTCCAAGTTTCCAGCTTGGCAAAACTTGGGTGCAGTTACATGAAACGTTTAATAAAATGAAAAAGATTTTTCGATGTGTAAACAAAATGACAAGACTAAATTTGTGCCTGGCAATTTCGATCTAAACTCCATAGCTACACAAAATACACAGACAGCTTGTACACTTCAACTGTTAAGATATAACCTTCTTTGGGGGGTGGATGACAGCAGGCTGCACAGGGCAAGGAAAAGAGAAATATTGTATACTAGACATCTTAGACAAATGGCAAAAAAAAAAGAACCCTTCAGTTACTGCACAGCCTAAGTAAAAGATAAGCTACACTCTGACTTTGGAGAATTAATTTAGAAGGATAAGGGGAAGAGTGTAAGTAATTCAACTTGTAACATGAAAGATGCATGTGTAATAGGATGGAGCACAATGGGAGAAGGGAGTTCATAAAACATGCTAATCAAAGTATGGGAAGTATGATTTGACATCCCACATATTTCAGACTTAAGTAACAGTAACATGAAGTTTGTTATCTACATCTGTTATTACTGTTGGTATCCCTCATGTTCCTCAAATACTGTTCTTTGCCATGAGAGCTTCAGTTCTTTCAAAAGCAAAAAATTGTTACTTTTTTGATAGGACTACAAGAACAAAAAATAGGAGTAAGAGAGCTCACTAGATGTCAAGTGCTTACTAGAAATATGATTTTTTAAAATTTGGTGTTGTTCAGTATGTAAAACTACTTGTGATGAACTATCTAAAAATAAAAAGGTTAAAATTCTTAGGGAAAAATCTTTTTGCCTTTATTTAAAATTTTAAGCTTTTTAATGCATACGGGGCCTTTATGGAGTGTACAAAAATCATATTTAGTGATTCAAAGGCCATCAAGACAGGTGGTGGATTTCACAGGCACACAATATTTACCTAAACACTTTAGTCATGGGACAAATTCTGAATTTGTGCCTAGAGGCCACAAGGTATTACAACTAGGTAAGGGGCAGGGGGGAACCCAAATGAGTACATGGCTTGTTTTTATTTTGTATAAATAACTATTGTTCTATATGGTGCATACAAGTGGAAAAAAAATTTGAAAAAAAAAAACCCCAACATTAAATGCAAAATATTTTCCCAAGAAATACAGGGATAAAAAAAGGGAATAAGGAGTTCAGTTAGCTCAAAAGAAAGTTTATTTACTGTTTGATTGCTGATTTGTATGCACCTTAAAACAATCCTATAAATAAAAGTAGACCACATCTTAATCATGTCCCACCAATACCAAAACTTCCCAATTACTTCCTCAACTTACGTCTTATGACCCCAAGATTTGACATCACATTTTAAACACTTACTGCTGCTTGATGGCAGTTGAACTAAATATACTATACACTTTGTTTTCAATGTATAGTATATCACAGAATGTCATCCAATTTGCAAATTACTACTATTGAAGAGACTCTTCAATAAAATGAAATTTTATCAGCTAAAGATCTAAAATTAGTCATACTCCAATAAAAAAGTACATAAAAGTGCATTTAAGGGATTCTTATGCCAGTTTTATCTCAATTTTGAAACAATGCATCAAACAAATTCAATCAGAATGTCAAATATGGCTACAAATAGTGTTCATGTTTTTAAAGGCAGTAATCCTTTGAAATATTTAATGTAACTGTTGCTAACACATTAATTGTACTCCTGGCTTCACATACTAACCTGGACTTCCAATCAAGCGGCGACTTTAGTCCAGAAAGGGAAGTGCACAACATATACCTAAATCCATTTGCGATTATGTTCTAGTCTTGCACCCTCCGTTCTCCTTTTTTTTCTAGCATTAGAAGACAACAGGTTGAGTTGGCAGATACTGTTTATGGACCCCTGAGGTGGTTTTTACCGGTTCAATCTCAATTTTATTGAATTCTTGATAACAGGAATAGGATTTGCAGGAAGAGCAGGGATATCTGAAAGGTCTGTACTGGGTGTTTTCTGAAAAGAAAAGAAGTTTGGTTGTATTTTAACTTTGTAAATATAAAAAGAAAAATATTGTAGTAATTGGCATTAGCTTTCAAAACAAAGATCTCTAGAAGACTTCTAAGGAATATATGAAGACAATTACAGATTATAAAGAGAGAAGCAGGTATTTCCTTTGCCTACAGAGTCTTTAATAAGGAAAATTTCTTAACAAAGAATGTTTGTGTGCTTTTCTTTTTTTGACAACTGCAAGAAATTAGCAAGTGCTGCAGATAAAGCCGGGCCTACTAATAACCTGTATTATAGTAGAACATCCACATAATAAGCGTGCCGGATCAGTAACATCAACTATCTGATCTACGTGTTTAGTATTTTACAACGCCTCTTAACAATTCAGTGTTAAGTCTCTGCCCTTACAGACGAATGATGACAAACAGTTCCCAATCCAAAGTGTGTGTCTTCATACATTCCAGACTGATGAAAAACTCTACAGTCAAATTTTCAATTTTTCATATTGGTTCAGATTTACATGAAAAAAAGTGTAACAAACTCTAAAAAGGTACTGTATGAATGTGTTAAGAACAATAATCTGAACACTTTTTTCTCACTTAAAAGACTTATATAACATTCAGCAAAACTGTATCTAAAACAAACAAAAGGAAAACACAGAAAAGAAACACTCCCAAGATTCAGTGAGATTCATTAATTTCTCACTTGCCATACATGCCTCTAAAGTTGGGGTGGAGGTTTTTTTTTTTTATTTTCACTTCCACTGTGGCACATTATCTGCCCTCCCAATGACCCAGTTATTACACAATACTTCACATCATTTATCATTAAATGTTTGCTTACATTTTAAACGTTAAAAATGTATATAAGATACTGTTGATACATAGGGAAAACTGCATTAAAATGACTGCTCTTAATTGCTGCTTTATTAAAAATAAATCAGTCAAGTTAACACTGGCTGATGTGTTAGTGCACAAAGTAGCAGGGACCCAGGGCAACATAGCTCTGAGCCTCTCATCACCCCTGCCCCAAATAACCCCCTGGTTGGTGCTGACCTGCAGTTTGACATGTTTCTATTTTCTGCAACATGGGCAGTGTTTTAAACAAAGCCAACAAGAACACTGAAAAATGACAGAGGAGGCTCACCATCCTTTGTAGTTTCCAGATTACTTTTGCTAAAGTAACAAGCACACAATCTGTAAAAAAGCTACAAAGCTTTATATAATCCCCACAACAACAGACAAAATAAAATTGGTGTACTTACTAAATGATCTAATAACTTCCCCGAAGCAGTTTAGGAAGTCCATGTAGCGTCTACAGTTTTTGCCAAACAATTTTGCTATCTTTATTCAGTACTGCTTATACAGTTCAAAATGTCCAGTAAGAAATACTATTATTACTATTGCAACAATCTCCATTTTCAACCAAGACATTCACTACACATTAATGATTCAAGTGTGCATAAAGTGCATGATAGTGATACTTTAATCAGCAGAGCACTAAGAGAAGTTTAAAAATACTAGTAAAGAAACAGATGTGCTCTCTAAAAGTTGTTACAATACTAGAAACAAAAATTTAAGTGAATGGTACAGAATTCTTACTGTTTTCCAAAGGACCTTACACTGCTAATACCAGCTGGCTAATGAGTGACAAGCTTACAACTTGTCTCTCGTACCAAATATTAGAATCTGAAGCTACATTTCAGACATCCTCAACCTCTACTTGGATATCTTTGAGCAGCAGCTATTTAAAGCATTTGTTTCCTTGTTAGAAAGGATTATTCTGTGATGTGCAAAGCACAAAGGAATAAACTGAGCCCCTTACTTTGAAGGCACAATTCAGAAGAGCGAATCCAGCTTCGGTCAGTTTGTATGGCAAGCCATACATGTTTAGCTACAATGCACATTCAATATGATCAATGACCATCTAAAACACAAAAATTGTGACAGTAACAACAAGTAGCTTTCCATAAAATGGATTTATATTTAAAAGTATACATTTATTTTTAACATCTGGACTCATTTCAGTTTCAATTCTTTCACCACAGATTAGCACATAAATACATTACATAACAGTATTGCTTTTAAAAACAGTACCTGAGGAGCTTGCAGAGAAGTTGTCTGAAGAGTTTCTGTTTGAGAATTAACATTCACTTCTGTCTCAATTTGCTCCTGAAAAAAACCCAAAAGTATCACCACAGTTACACCACTTCCAATGAGCTACTTATATAGAACACACAGCACTCCAGAATTATTTACATTGTGAATATTCAGCAAAAGAAAAATGCAAGCATCGGTGCTTGCTGCACTGACACCCCTCCTTTTAGGAAGGAATCACCACACTGGAGAATGTTTCACTTACTAGGGATTTGAAATCAACACAAGCTATATCACTTATCAGCTATCACTTGTTTAACCAATTAACACCTTTTATACTGAATCCTATAGCAAAACATTACCTATCATTCAACTCACTAAAGACAAAAAGTGTATTATCAAGGAAGATCATGTGAAAAGCTACAGAATTTGTTTAAAAATTCAACAGCTTTTCCACAGCTTTTACCATTCTGCCAGTAAAGTTTTCCTGCTGCTTTAATGGGTTGAATCAGCTTTCTGAATGAATAGGTGAGTGTCAGAGGCTGATTTTCAGGTACAACAGCGGGACTACAGGACTAAAGCAGGACAATGGCACATTCTCATTTTAATAACAATCTGCTAGCTCAAAGCGTACCATTAACAGACCCTAAAAAAGCAATGCATTTCAATGGATGAAAACCTGTGTTTACGTTAATTTCCTTCCATAAATATTAAGGACAAAGACTTAAAAGGAGACTGCCAATAAAAACCAACAGGATTACCCATGTCTTTTATAATGATCTGTATCCAGTGGATCTATTTTCGAAGTGAGGATTAAGTGCTTACATGTATTTCTGCCCTCACCTATCTTAAGTTCAGAGATATTGCAAGGTGACTGCCTAACAAGATACAATTCCTTGCTTAAGGGCATTGAAGCTATAAACCAAAGAACTTGTACTTAACTTTAACCATAAGCATAACTTCCAGAACATTCCAGAGACAACAGAATGTGCCCCATAAAAACTTCAAAATCCCAACTGGAGAGCTGCTATAAGGCTAAAAGCAGCAGGCTTTAGCCTTATAGCTAAAAAGAGTCTGTCTGTTTCACCTTTCTGTTCACCACTAAGGCAGAAAAACTGTCTGCTAATTATAAGATACTGGAGGAGCACACTGAATCTCCTAAGTCCCCGAACAGTATGGTGTAACTTCACACGATAATTTCACTTGCACAGATTTACTATCACTTGAAATTTCTTTATCTAAAAAGTGAACAAGGTGGCTGGCTTTAGGATGCTCAGCCCAACATGCAAACTCCAAATAGAATACACAGGACAATTTTTTTCACTAATTAACATACATCAGGTTTGGCATGCAGGAAAAACACGGCATATTGACACATCCTTGACCTAATTTAACAAACTGAAATATAAATATCATGACTAATTTTTTCACCATGCATAATACCACGAATGACCAGCAAGGAAATGACAGTCCTATGTGACTATGGATTCGGGCTCAACTTAGCATGGCAGCAGGATGGACTCCATCAATACTGACATAAACAGTAAAAAAATAAGATATCATCTTGATATCTTTACTGGAAAGTCTAAATATAGACACACTCCTAGTGATTCCTAGAGAGAAACACAGTAATTTTCCCAAATAATATATACAAAAGTATATAGTCTAGGCATAGATACCTTAGTTTCCATTTTTTCATGTTCATTCAAATCTATACAGCTAGTATCTTCACTTATTTCATCCTGCTGAAAAGTAAACACAGAAACTATTATAAATCACAAAATCGTATTTTTAAAAAAACAACAAGAAAACAAGGTCAAAGTGCTTAAAAGGACAGAATTAGTTTTAAGACTTAGCATATTATAGGCTTACCAAAATAATAACTTTTAAGATAAGAATCTAGATTCTAAGCATTTGTGCTAATGCAGTACATGTGTCACATGATGAATATCAACAAAATAAAAATACTAACACCTTGGCAAGCTGAAAACATCAAGCAGCAATGCAATCAGAATAGGAAATATCTGAAATTTGGAATATGAGAATCAGCACTCTGGGTGAAATGAATATTCAAAGTTTTGAACATTGCTATGGTATGATCTCAAAATCTCAAATACCTCTTCAATTTTAATTTTCTTAGGAGACTCTTCTTTATGGGGAGAAGATGTCCTTTTCACTGCTGCGACAGGGCTAGGCATTTTTGTTGCAACATTTCCTGAACTTCTTGGTGATGGATTTAATAGATACGCTGAGGGAACAATTCTAGAGATGGTAGGCTTTGGTGGTGGAGAAATGGCTGGTTGTGTGGCAGTTTGAGGAATGCTTTCATTTGAAGTACCTATGGACAAATAATTTAAAGATCTTCAACAAGAGGAATCGACACAATCATTTCAGTTCAATCACTGGTAATTTTGGTCTCTAATCAAAACCCCTGACATCAAGCAGGCATCAAGGAAGTGATATAGTTAATGGTGTAAGCATCATGTTTGGAACAGCAAGTGTGCATACACTGCACAGTTTAGTTTCAAGCTCATTCTTGAGCTTGAGTGCATCCTCAACAAGTTCACTGATGACACCAGGCTGTGTGGTGCAGCTGACACACTGGAGGGTCGAGACGCCATCCAGAGGGACCTGGACAGTCTGGACAGGTGGGTCAATGCAAACTTCTTGAAGTTCAATAGAGCAAGTGCAAGGTCCTGTGGCTAGGTTGTGGCACACCCAGGCACACCCACAGGCTGGGCAGAGAAGTGACTGAGAGCAGCCCTGAGGAGAAAGACTTGGGGGCAGTGGTTGATGAAAAACTCAACGTGAGCTGGCGAATGGGCTCACAGACCAGAGAGACAAATGTGCCCTGGGTTACAGCCAAAGGAGTGTGGGCAGCAGGTTGAGGGAGGGGACTTTTCCCCTCTACCCTGCTCTTGTGAGACCCCATCTGGAGTGCTGTGTACAGTTCTGGTGTCCCCAGTATAAGGAGGACATGGAACTGTTGGAGCAAGTCCAGAGGAGGCCATGAAGTTGATAAGAGGACTGGAGCACCTCCCCTCCAAAGAGAGGTTGAGAAAATTAGGGTTGGTCAGCCTGGAGAAGAGAAGGTTGCATGGAAAAGTCACAGCAACCTTCCAGTACCAGAAGGGGGCCTACAGGGAAGCCAAAGAGGGGTTCTTTGTCAGGAACTGTGGTGATAGGACAAAGAGCAATGGGTACAAACTTAAAGAGCGGAAATTTGGGTTAGGTATTAGAAGAAATTTTTTAGTGTGTGGTCCTGAGACACTGAAACAGGTTGTCCAAGGAGGTTTTGGATGCCCTGACCCTGGCAGTGTTCAAAGCCAGGTCAGTTAAGGCCTTGAACAAACTGATCTAGTGGGAAGTGTCCTTGCCCATGGAAGGAGGGGTTGGGGTTAGATGATCTTTTAGGTCCATTCCAAGCCCTTAACACATGATTCTGAGAAAGAATTCCTGTACCAGACACAGGGTAGTCATGGCAATGACACTCTGCTTAGCCTAATTAACCCTGCTTAAGGCAGGCTATATGAGCCCAGAGAGAGCTCTGTATAATACAGCTGTAGTATTTGTGGTACCTAAGGAAATTCTACTGCTTCTGTACTCAGCCATATATATGCATTGCCAAGACTACATTAAATCAAATCCAAGAGCAATGTGTGATACTCCCTTTTTCACTCAAAAATGAAATTTATCACTTCTCAGGCTTAGATTATCCAGTGACAAATATGAAGTCATCACAGAGCATCAAATAAAGAATTGATATTATATATATCCTTTTGAAAAATGCTCCATATGACAAAGCTCTATCTCATCAATTGCCTACCTCAAACCAATAAGCGCACATAGGGAGATGCTCCAGGATGAGAAAAAATACACTGAGGAAATTTTTCATTAACAACTATCAGATGATTAACATTTTGATTAACCAAAATATAAGAATGAACAACTTCTGATATGCTTCCAAATCCAAAAACCAGTCACGCCATTTAAGCTCCATTTAGTGCTCATGGACAAACTTACTCACATTGATGCACCTGTGACACGATAAAAATCAGAGAGAAGTAAGACTAAACCATGCCACACGTCAAGAGTGAAATGAGAGATTTCATTTTGAAAGGCTAACCAGTCGCTCCCCTTTTCCATCTATTTCTGACTTGCTCCTTGTACACTAAAGCTCCATCAAAAAAGAAGAGTAGCTGATTCTAAGAAAGTATTTTCACCAGATGCTTTTATTCTTTGACTTAAGAGTCATTTTTTTCAATTATTTTTAAGTAAAGTGTACTTTTTTCTTGCAGTAAACTGAGGATAAAGTCAGCACATACAGTGGGACATATCTGAACAGACATCAGTAAGGAACATGTGTTTCTGCTTACATCCGAGTCTTCTGCATTCCTAGAATCAATTTCATGAAGCACAAGGAGCGGGAACATGGGAGCACAGACTACATATAGACAGTACAGAACCACCTTGAGTTTAACTACAAAATGAATTAAAATAAATATAAAAATTGTTCTTCCAGCTTTAGATAATTTTTTCCTCATTTAGCTAACCAAACTACAAACCTACATTAGGTCATTGGAACACTACTGCTATTGTGAATGGCAAATATAGATCTCTAAGAATAAAAGAAGTAAACATCATAGCAACTATTCTTCTGTGATTTTCTGAATCCTTAAGAAATTACTGAACTATGTGTATGAAGAAGAACACATTACAGCATGTGTTATGCAAAGACTAGAAGACTCAAACTGGAAGAAAAACTGCCTTATAAATATTCAACAGAATATTCAATATAAATTCAATATAATATTCAATATAAAAATTCAACAGAAACAATATGCTACGCCATTTTCCTTACCCCCTGAGCTTTCACTGGAATTTATTTGTGGCACAGTGACTTCAGAAGCCTGTGTGTTGGTCACAGATGCTGCTGTTACAGCTGGCGCAGGACTGCTTCTGCTAAAAAGAGAAAAAATATGAAATTTTTATAGAAGACATTAGTAAATCTATAGTGTTACATGATCTGCCTTTCATCACATCATATGTGTGACCAGTAACCACAGCTGGTATTACAGAGTATTACAGAGCAGAACTTATGCCAGTAAAAAGGTAAAAGTGAGCATTGGCAATCTACTACCAAACAAAAGCAATGGAAGCTATTTCAAATATTGAATTTAAATCACTCAATGACAGTTTTTGAGACCAGAAAAAGGCTATATTTAAAAGACAGGCAAAAATTCATGCAGTGTCCACCCAAATAATGGGCACGGGAAAACACAGTAACTATTTACTGAAGGATGAAACAAAACCAATGTAGAAGAACTAGAATTAAAAGTTTGTTTTTAATTTACACACACTGTTGCAATGATGATTTCAGTCTAAAATCATCCTAAAGGCCTGGGGCTTCAAGTGATCAATCACAAAAATGATCCCTTTTCCATCATCAAGAAATTGGGAAGCAATGTGCATCTAAAATCAGCCAAGGGCAATTTTCACTTCACTTGTGACATCCTAGGTAAGACAAGACTTCTTTCAATAGCACAGATAGTGGTATCAACTACTGTTAACCATTTACCAATGAAGACTAACTAAGAGAACATTTGTTAAAAGGATTAAGTCAAATATTTCATCCTACACAACATGCTATAATAGATGTGTAATACTGCTGTACTGTAGGAGATTGATAACTTCTATGTGTATCAAAGAGACAAACATGGGACCCTTGAAAGAAGAGAGGACATTCACTTATTGCAGTATACTGGAGTTAAGGTAGGAAAAGACTTAATACAGGAAGTTAGCATTAAGAAAACTTTAACATGTACACTTTGAAACTAGTGGGAAATTATGTTCCTAAGCTTAATTTGGATAGGTATCATCAGTAACAGCATGAGCACTACTGATTTCCCAGACACCTCTTTACTGTCTCACACTTGGATACAAAACTCACAAAATACTTCCTCACCCTCACAACTACCTGCTCACTACTTCTCACAGCTTCCTACTGTGGGGCCCAAGTTTTTCTACCATCATGTTCTTCTAGGCATTTTTACCCAACTTTATATTTCCTCACCTCAAGTCCAGCACCATGCTATGCTCCCTATCCCCTAAATTTTGCTATAATGCTCAAACTGAAATAAGAGTGTTTACAATCTCCATCCAATTTGGAACATTCCCATCTTGGTAATGGTGGCATCACATGTGTGCAGTATTTGCCATGTTTTTAACAGAAGTAATTCAGGAAGAGGGAGCAGCAAAACTGAAAGTCTTCATTACCCCTGAGAACTTCCAGAACTGTTCAACGGACTTGTCTTCATTGCACTGGTAGGCGAAGGCACAGACGTGCTGTTATCACTGTCCATAGACAAGTCTAGGCTGCTGTCATTCAGAGCTGTCAACCTGATCCCTTCTGTTGAGTGCTGCAAGCCACAAGGCAAAGGAAAATTCTGTTAGTCTAATTAAAGGTTTAAAAATCAACAGAAATTCAAGTTATTTAAAAATGCAAATTTCAACGGACAGTATTCAAATCCTTTTACATGTAAATAATCCACTATCCTCTCACTACAAGCATTGACATTTTCATGTTCAACTCTGGTACAGATTCATCTGAACCAATCACGTTCAAAAACAAACTTACTGTATTTAATGATAATATTTTCTGCTTTATTTCAAATTTCTTTGGTTTTGTAGACTTAGAAATACTTTCATTAACTTTACAGTAACTGACATACATCAAAACAAACTGATGTACATAAAAAAATTTAAAGAGGATTTGAACTTAGTCCATGGAAAAGAAAAACCCTTTTCTGACACAGTACTACTACTTTAAGAGACATATTTCTTAATACTTACATAATTCTCTGAAACAGATCTACACATGGTGTCAATAAAGACTTCCTAGTCCTTAAAACAGCATTCAATATAAAACAGCTATGGAAATAAAGCATGTTATTCAGCTATACTTAGATATGTAGCAGTGGTACAGCTATTAAAAAATCCAAGCAAACCTGTATTGCTCTCAGATTAAGCTAATACAAAGCAGCAGGGATTTTGAAACAGACTGAATTGTTCAATTTGAAGTTTCACCCCTTCTTACTGACTAAGTGAAATTAAACAATAATACAACACAGCATCTTAATAAAAACTAATGCTACCATTCTCATATATGGCCACAGGTAAACTATCCAGCCAGACAAGAAGATACTATCCACATTGCTGATGCTCTGAGAAATACTCAGTGCATCTAATAATACTGCTATACCCAAATGAGATCATTTGCAGGTAAAATTAAGATCTCAAAACATGATTTTAATTCTTTGATTAGTACACCTAAAAATCTAAGAAAACCTAAATTAGTAAACCAAAAAATCAAAAATTTGAGAGCAATGGCATTTTCATTGGTCTCATATATTAGAGAAGTTTACCTTTTTCTTTTTCTGAAGCACATGATTAGGTAGCAGTTGGTGAAGTTGCTTACGTTTCACATGCCTTGCAGCAATCTTCATATCCATCTCAAACATCTTGCTGTTTATTGCTTGCCTATAAACTACAGAATTAGAATAACATTAAGACATACTGAAGCATTTTGCAAAGTCCACTTAGTTGCCCAGGCAGAAACAATTTGCATTTCAGAGCACTTATTACCCTCAAGAACAAGAATAATGTCTTCTTGTTCTGGAGGAAGAAAGGGAACTGCCTACCATGCCAGCACTGATAGCACAAGCACAAACATTAGTTTGGAAACAGGTGACCTGTTTTTCAAGAAAAATGACTTGCAAGCACATGGTTCTCTGTATTTTCAACAAGTTTTAACTGTAAGAGCTCTGAAGCAAACTCTTCATTTCATTTCAAAGGGACTAAAGACGGAAACAAAATTTCCTCATAAAAATTACAGCATTTACATAAAATTATTTTCTTTGCAGGTGATTTTATTTCTGCAGCTCCTGCAACATCACTACATTTTTTATACAAAAGTAATTTATGTTTAGATTTTTTCCTGTTTTCTTGGACTTTTTTGTTGCTCTGGTTTTTGTTTTGTTTTGTTTTTAATTTTGTATGATCGTTTTGATGGCTGGTATTTGTTTCTTTTAATTTTGTCTAGTACGACAAGTTATTTCTCTTCACCTCAGAACATCTACTTCTGTTAAGTCACCATGGTAAGCACTAGCTCAAGAACTGCGCTGGAACCCAGGATGCTGGGTTCAAGTAAAGCCAGGTAAAAATGAAAAGCTTGTTCTTTCACACTGACTGTCTCCACAACATTGAACAGAAGCTGGGGCAGATGTATGAATTAAAAAATGGTTCTGTAGCTCTTAAATACAAAAACTCAAGAGGTATTGCCCTTATTCACTGTCTACTCTACAAACATTAACAAATCTCACTGAATAGGTTGTGAATTGATAATTAAAAAGGTGTTAAGAGAGAGGCACACCAAGACCTCAATGAATACTGAGTATTAAAAGTGAATACTGCACTACTTCTTGGTACTGAAGAAGCTCATAAAGCTTCTCTGTAAAAAATTACACAGCTAAGGTAGAAGCATGCTCAATGAAACCAGAAATGGTTAAAGTATTCCATATTCCTGACATTAGGTCTTATCAAAGTTTCCATACAACAAAAAACTAGATCACTCTTCATGTCTCTCTTCCCCCCCTTGCTCCCTCTAAAAAGCAAGCTATTTTTTAATTTCATCCTAGAAAATAGTTACTTACTTATGATAAAATCTTACGATCTATTCTAAAAGACAGGGCAAAGAAATCTTTAGGATGGATAAAAAAAATGAAGACACACCTACAATAACTTCAGATTACCAAAAAACCCACAACACACAAACATAAATTGTTTACTAGATTGTTACTTCTGGAAGCCTATTCACAAATCAAAAACTCTGCATCACAGTTTGTAAGGATCTTGATGAAATGCTACTCCACTTATGAGTGCATCTATTTAGACAAACTTCAGGAATATAGTGCAAATAAATGACTTCAAAAATCCTAAGTATTAGTCTTCTCATACCAAAAATCTCTGACAAGTATACTACTGAAATATCTGTTTATAAAAAATGAAAGACCAGAGAAACTAACTTCTGAATTCCTTCACTCCTTCAAAGCAACAACCAAGGTATTATCTTTTCTAAATTCTCAAAAATTAGAATGATGTTCCTATAGTTTCTTGTTCATCACTACTAATTACAACAAATATTTTAACTCTCAAGAAAGAGATGCCCCTTTGCAGCTATATATGACAATAAACAACTTTGAAACCTTGGCATGATTTATACAGATGCTTATATATTTATTGCATTCACAGGTGTGAGGTGGAAGGGGGGTCAAGGTGTTCAATTCTCTTGCCTCCTGAGACTTAGTCTTTGAAATTCAGAGACCATGGCTGCATTAGGTAACACTAACTATTCCTTCAACTCTGTAAACACAGAATACTTCAGCCTCAACTGTTGTTTATTTAATAAAAAAAACAACCTGTAAATTTTAGATAAATCTGTCAAAGCTACTGCTCCTGACACTCTGGTGTCACACTCCCCAGCTGTTACCAATTTTTGCTTAGAAAATTTCCTATGTATGCTAAGTTATTTTTCTGAATCAAAAAGTAAACATCAGACAGTCAAAAAGCTCTCTTCCACTGAGTGTCAGACATGAAAGTAAAGATTACTGAATCAATTATCTAGTATGAAACACCATGGAATAAAAGACATTTTGTTAAACCACTGATAAATTTAGTTTCACCAAGAAACAGAAATATTTAAACTATACTCAAAATTTTGGAGGGTAAGCTTGCTAGCTCGCATATGGTAGCTAATTCATCTGTTTAATAAAGATTACAAAATCGTGTACCACAGTTTTAGCAAGATTTGCAAGACGTGTGTATAATTTTTATCACTATTAACGAGAACAAACTGAAAGTGACTAATCTAAATCCTAACTAGATTTAGGAACATTAAAACTCGTTGAAAATGTGTTTCATTAAATAAAACCTCTAAATCCTTAGCTGAAACCCTCTGTGTAGACACAATTCTACTATTACTATGAGCATTATGAATAAAGACTATATTTTGAGAAAAGTCAGTAACCTCAAAAAGTTTATTAATACCAGAACACCTAGAAAGCAAAACTCACCTGTGTCTGTGAAAGACTGAATGTCGTATGTAAGATCAACACTTAAATTTTCAGAGTTTTCAGTTTTCTTAAACACCAACCCAATCACCCACATTGTACGGTATTCTTCCCTGGAAAATTTTATATAAAACAGTCATGTAATACTGACAGAATTATATAGCTTAGTAAGTTATTTGCTGCAATAGACAACAATTGTACTTTTTAGCTTTAGTAGCAATAGGAAACTGGACATAGAAAGGCAAAAACCAAAGCTGACTAACAATATTCCTTTTTCATTCACAATATAAAACTCATTAAACTCTACACATCCATGTCCAGCAAATGAACTAAGATCACCAGATTACTCCATTCAGCTGTGCTCCCATATAGATACTCTCCTGTAGCTCCTAGCATGAGAGTAACCAGCTCTCAACTAGCGATAGTTAAGAACACATATTGACACACATATTGAACTCACATAGTTGAGCCACAATTTCTGAAAATAATTAGAACCTATTACCCAATTAAGCAACTTCCATTTTGCAACCTAAATGTGTCCTTAATGCTCAAATTTCTTAGCTGTAACTGACCACAAACTGCAGGTTTCAGTTAAAACCCTCCCTTTGAGAGCTCCCCTTCACATGGGATGGTGAAAGAATGTCCTTTGTATACACTGGGAAGACAATCTTTGCTGGAAGCATTACCTGCATCAAGTCCTCTGAGATAAGAGCTAATTGGAGCCTCTGATTATGCAGGCAGTTGTAGCTATATCCACCCACTAAACTGATGCTGAGGAGGTACTGCCTGCTTTTGTCCAATTTTACTCGGAACACACATGTAACAATTATATAACCTCTAAAAAAAAGCAACGCCATACTGCTCTTGAAGCAGTTCATGTGTGGAAAAGGCCCTGTGCAAGGCTAACAAGGCTTTTCACATTTTCCAGTAAAGAAATTTCTCCCACATTCTCACACTTCACACAAAAATATGATTGCTAACAAATTAATTACAATGCTATCTTGAAATAAAGTCTTAAAAAAGTTTTCAGCCCCCACACACCTGCAATCACTGTTTTGAGTGGGGGAGGAAGGAGTCAAAAAACATTTAAAATCCTCAACAATCTGAAGCACTTGATATTCTCTCCAGTGTTTCCACAACCTGACAAATTCTAACCACAATCATTATGATTTCAATGATACTCATCCCAGCTGCTAGATTTCATAACATTTTTTAACANTTACCCAAGAGTTCTGTTCTACAGTGCCTGATGTTCTCCCAGATTCTCAGTGCTTCCTCACAATTAAAACAGCATCAACTAAGTAGCAGTAAGGTTGGTAGGAAATTAGGCAATTAATACAGTTATTAACAAAAATACATTTCCCCTTATTTTCTGATTTAAAGACATTCTTATACAGAATTAAGAGTACCTAATTTCACAAATAATACTTAAAAAAAGCTGAGTATCATTTGTTTGCCTTTAGGTGCTGTCATTAAAACTTAATCCTTTTAAGATTCTATAAAAACGTCTGTTTATTAATGAAATTGTGTTTTAGTTAAGTTGGTTTCTCCCTACTAAATGAAGAAAATGGCTTTGCTTACTTGTCAGGATTCTCCTTGGGTGCTGGGAATGACTGTGGATTCACATGAGCCAGTGTAATGAATTCGTTCTTCTCCAGGTTTCCAACTAGAATACGGATTTTTGATTCCACCAAGCCCACCCTGTATAAATGTCATTTATTAGCAAGATCTCATTAACAGGAAATAATAGAAGTATCTAACATCATATATCAGGATAAAATCCTCAATGTTCTCCTTATACTAATACTTGAGACTACTAATGAATTAGTGCACGTCAGATTAATTCAGATCAATAATTTCAGTTAAGGCATTACAAAAGCTGACAAGAGAAGCTTAAGAAAGCCCTGCAGCTCTCTCTGCAGCCTGATTTTACAAATGGAATTAAATAGAAGACATTACACATCAAGTAGAAGGCAGTCAGAACTACCATATTTATCCAATATCCTTTTGGTTTCGGATAATGAATTTTAGAGGTGAAGAAACTTCCAATACCCCCCAATCTTAAAATTTCACTAATAAAAGAGCAGAAACATGGGAAAGGGGAATTTTTGTTTTGAGAAACAGCATTTCAAGTGACTGATAACATACCTCCTCACACTGCTTATTAAAAAACGTGCATAAGGCACTTGTAAAGTAAACCTGAGACTCCCATTAAGGAAAAATTCAAGCAACAGCCGTCACTCCCCAGTTTTTCATTTTTACCTTTTTTTCAGAATTCTACAATCTTTATCCATTTTCATTTTGAAACACTGAAGCTCCATTTTCATTCATTAAGATACCTGATACACTAGACACTCCCTTGGTCCAAGGTTGGTGGTGGGGGGGGAAGGAGGTGCAGGAGGGGGGTTGTTTTTTTTTTAATCTCAAGGATTACTCACCATTCTAGTCGCTGTTTTTCTGTCGGTGCACTTGCTAGAAGTACAATATAATGCCTTTGGAGATAAAGACAATATGCTATTCTATACGTATTTCTAAAACTAGACATTCAAACCTTAATATTAAAATTTTGCAGTAAACTCTACATTGTAAAATACAGACTATTAGCTTAAGTATATACCTTACATTAAATTAAGCTTTGTTAAGTAGAAAAAGGGGCTATGTCCCAAGTATATGATTAAGAGACTTCAAAATATTTTAGACTTTAGGGCCATTTGCAATTCCACTGTAATACCTTTATAAAAGATTAGGAACGTAGCCCTAGTTGAAATATTTCAACACCTGATGAGATCAGGTATTTAACTGATTACAGATCAAGAGAAAAGTTGTTCACAACTACCTTTACATGTCAGCTGCCTTAGTTGCAACATTATTTCTGAATAGTGAGAAGAGTGGTTAGCACATACGCATTTGCTCAAAATCCAAAGTAACACTATGAAATGTGGTCTAAAAAACTTGTATCTGCATTTTGGAATTCTCTGAAGACACTTATCTGAAATTTCATAATGAATGCTTCCCCTGATGATAATTCTTAAAACTCTCAATTATTTTCCAGGATATTCAGTGTATATCCACTGTAAGTAGATTTCAAAGAGAGTATACAAAACAAGAACAGTATTTTAAACAAAGAAGCTGAAGGACAGTAGAATGGGAAAAGATTACTTTGAGTTCCTAATGAGGGCACTGAGGCAATCTCACATGCTTACAGGCAGATTTTTCAGAAGCTTAGCTGGGAAGTCTTTAACATCTTAAGTCATCCAATGCTGCACTACTCTATACAGATATAGCATGTTTAGGTATCTTCACAGCAGGATTTAAAGAACAGTAGTAACACAAGAGATTAGTCCCTAGCATATAGCTCATGGAGAGGAAAGCAACGTCAATGACACTGGAGAACTATGGTAAACAGTCCTCTGGTGCCACAGGCCTTCAAATCACAACAGCAAATCCAAATAATCAACAGATCAAGTAAGCAGCTACATGTTTCTCAACTTATCTTTAGGTGGCAAGAGCCAAATATCTTGCTACATGCTACAGTCCTCTGATTTCAGTCAGAATGTCAAAGAAACAAGAGAACTGCAAGGGAGAAATTTGGAGAAACTTCTTCCCTGTTCTGAACAATGTAGAGACAAAATAACCTATTCATTTTGCATTTTGGCAGCATTAAATGCTTCACAGGAAAATTTTACGGAAAATGATAAGAGACCTTTAATTTTGTATGAGAAGCGACTAATTAGTAATATTGGTTTATTCTAAGGAGCACTAGAATTTCAGTAAGATTCCTACAGCACACACTTGCAGAATGTTTCTTTCAGTAGGCATGACAATGCTTAAGCTTTCTGATATTTTTAACCACGTCTGAATTGAAAACGACAAATTTCAAACCTGTAAATATTTGAAGAAACTGGTTTTCCGTACTTATTAAAAGCATCCCTGTGAAACAAACTTCTTCAGAACTGTATAAAAAGAAAGTAATTTGGCTATGTCTAAAAGCTTAAACTAGCTGGTAAGCACCTAAAGAAAATCCTAAGCCTTATTTATAAAAAAAATAAGTGATGATTAGCTATTTTTGCTCAGGTAGTGTTTGGTGAAAAAGAAAAAAGGACCCAATTTCTCCTCACTCACCTACCAGCTGTTAGTGCTTGAAAGGTAATTATTCTCTAGAAATTTTCTACTACGATTTTCAATAAAATTAAATAATGTGTTAAAAATTTAGATACTCTTAGTTTTAAGAGTACAAGGTTTCAGTGCTAAATTTTGCTAAGATTTTTTTTATCAGTGCCTTGTTCATAATTTTATCGCAAAACACATATAATTCAGAAATATCTATCATCTCATTATAAAGAAAAAACGGTCTTTGCTTAAGCTTCTGCCTCTCAATGGTGACTTTTAGATTCTGGGTATTATGAAGTGT
>WBNO01003016.1:40087-119827 GCA_013400575.1 Peucedramus taeniatus | reverse complement strand
AGTAAAGCAAGATAGGTTTCTGATTAAGCACACTTGGATTGTATTAATGGCTGGAAACAAGACAGAAGCAAAAAACCATGAAGCTGCTTCTCACAAACTAAGACTGTATGAAATATAACGCATGTGTGATGCACCTGTAATTTCTAGAAGTAGTGACGGAAATGTAATAGGAAAGCATAATCCCAGATGATAAATTAAACCAGAATAATCTTACTTTGTGAATAGAAACATCATGAAGAACAAAACAGTAACTTTTTTAACATCAGTCTGTAAAGCTTGATCGGTCAAACACAAGACAAAAGTGAAAGCAGGGCTGGACATGATGCAGTAGTAATTAATGAGTTCAAGGAGAGATTAGCTTTTAATTCAAGTCCTGACAATATGTCACTGTTAAAAGATAAATAATAGCAAAAATTATGTAAACTGGCTTGAATTTAGGAGTACACTTGGTTTTCAAATGATATTGATTTGTTATTGGTGTATAACATTTACCAACATTTTACTTTGTGAAAACCAAATATCTTTAGTAATGTTCCTAGTGGTATCACATATAGCTACTGATATATAGGTCCCCAATTTCGTATACATATCATTTAATTCAGTAGTTTTCTTGGGGAAAAATTATCAGCTATTTAGAATTTAATAACCACAAATAATCTTTCTGCCTCTACTGGAGAGGCCTTAAAAATCTCACTGTTTATAGATTGAACAGACATAGTTCCATTGAATTTTTCAGAGGTAATTTGCAAATATATTTGCAAATATATGTAAGTATAAAAGGCATTATTAAGAAAAAAATCTCAGTTCTAAACTGCAGGTTTTTTCCATGACCATTAATTGTGATAAATTTTTTTTAGCTATTTAAGAAAACCAAAAAACATTTAAATTGCTACAGTCTTTTTTATGTTCATCCCCTTCCTTTTAATTAGTAGTAGTTGTATGATACAAAAATTCTATTTCCATCCTAGCAGAAATGGCTTTACAAGCACGGTTATATTCTTGTATTTCTAGGTAGGTTTCCAAGACATATGATAACTTTGAAACCTGATACAGAGACAAATATATTCTTTTTGGTTTGAAGTGATAAAGCTCATAAATTTATGTAAAGTATAATAAAAAGGAAAAGTTGTTGCCATTATCATTAAAAGTAGATTTACCAGATTGAGCTGAACCAATTGCTTTTGACAGCCCAGAGGATATTTATATTTTCAGTGAACTTTCTATATCAATTTTTCATCACTAAACTATTTACTCTTGCTGGTTTAGCTAGATTTTGACTCCCTTGATTGTTCATATGGGAAGTAGATGATGACGTTATATTTGATTTTCATTACTCCTGTGAGTGTATACAGTTTGAGATGCTTAGTGTGATGCATTCTATTCATATTGTATTACTTTAATTTCCTCTTATCCCTAAGTTTGTATTTTTATATTTTTATTAAAAGGAAAACTCTTCCAAATAGGAAAAAGAACAACATTGAAAAAATTGACACAAATATGAAGAAAGGGAGTCTTAGCTATTAGAAGATGCCTTTTTTGTTCTAATGAATGATATTGAGGGGATCCAGCACAAAATTAGTACTCCAAGTTTGTAATAACTGAAATGAAGTTCCTTTGCTATCCAAGCACACATCCAGAGTAAGAAACTTAAAAGTGGATGCATATGCTAAACAGAATCTGAGCATACTGTAATTCATTTTAAGCAGAGATTTTATAGACCTTTTTAACAAATTCTATTTGGCTATATTCCATTTACTGTTACATTTATTTTCCCCAAAGCTGTTTCTCACACAGAAGAGTCAGGGAAAGATAGATAGATAGATAGATAGATAGATAGATAGATAGATAGATAGATACACATACCAAAAATACTTACATAGTCATTCAATCAAAAGCTATAATAGTATCTGTGATTTTAAATGACCAGTGCAGCTGATTGGAAGATAAACTTCAAAGGCAATACAACCAGAAGAGCTGCATGACAGCATGCAAAATTATTCTGCCAGCCCTGCTGTGGGAGAAAGAATATTTTTTCATATCAATTTCACAGGTAATTATACTCATCATCAGTTCTGTCTTCAAAGGTGATCACTGTTGACCAGTGATTTGTGATTTAAAAAAAAATAAGATGAAGGAAAAGCCAGAGCCCCTGAGAGAAAGATATCTTCTTCTGAGGTCAGATAGGACTTTCAACATTCAAAGAAAATTTGGATTTATTGGTTCTTGGATTTATTGGTTCAGACCCAGGCAAACTACATAGCAATCTGAAATATGAGTAGTCTTTTCTGAAGGAATTTAGTGGAAATTGCCTGAAGAATACTGTTGGAGAAGGTTTCAGCTGGCATTTATAGATATTCTCATATTATCCCAGCTAGAGGAAGGTTGAGTCCTTGCTGATAGCCCTGATAATATTATGAGAGGTGGATAGTAGATGTTGTCTAGAAGAAACAAAACGTATTTCTCAAGAGCAAACTCTTGCAGTCATTCTATTATTTGTTAACTTGAATACCCAGAAAAATCTATCCATGCCACACATGCCATGAGCAGTTGCCCATTTCTCTGGAATCCATAATCCGCTTATGTCAAAGGAGAAGATAGTCTATACATATTTAATGCAGAAGGTCATCAGTGAAGACAGATCAGATACACATACATCTATGGTGACTGAGCAAAACACCGAGATGACTGTAGGAAGTAGACATATGTGGATAACACCTTTTAGTGTGATACTTGGGACACTCATCTTCTGATGGAGAATGAGGGAGATAAAAATCTGTTTTTAAGGCAGTGGAAAGAAGTCTGTGGAATATAGATGAAAGACTGAGCATAATACCTGAATAATAGTGCAAAAGCTCTGTCAACATGCAGGAGAAAATCCATATAAAACAATATTTTTAACCTGTAGGAGCAAACAAGAGTAAAAATTTTGGCAAGATAAATGTTTCATGCTTCAAGGAATGCTATCCAGTGAGAGGGGTAGGAGAAGGATTATTTAGCCAGGAACAGATGTAAGTTTCAGTACAGGAAGTCAAGAAAAATAACTTCCAATCTTTTATTCTTTATGTAATGCTTATGATGTTCTCTCTCCTGATTTTCAAACATAAGCAGTGTACATTACAGTCCTTAAAAACATGACTCTGGTATTTCTTGAGGGGAATGAAGCCTTCTTTCTACTGTGTCAATAAGAAAGAATTTATGAGAAAATGATACTGTCTACTAACAAAATTAATCCAATCCCTTCAGGACTGAGTAGGATTGAAGCAATCCTTTACAATAATCCAAGGTCTTTGCAATACTACTGGACAATATGAAGTCCAATAAAATCAGAAGATAATCTCAGATCTACAGACTGGACATGTGGAGTGCAGGATCAATCCATAAGGCTTTTAAGAACATACCTGTTTCCGTACTGGGGTCAATCATCCAGCAATAACAAAATGTGAAGATTCAGAAAGGAAGTCTGATGGGCTGAGTGTCCTCTACCTCTTTATAAAAGGAAAAAAAATGGTAATAGAAGAAAGTAAAATCCTCTTTACTTAATGTGGACCTCTGTCTCTGGTGTGCAAGTCCTTCGTGTCCAAAGATAATTAGCACTTTATAATGCTAATTATTATAATTATGTCTGAGAAAAAAATCATTAAGGGGTAGGGCTGTTCAATGATTTTCAATTGCCCCCTCTATTAAAAAATAAGGTCATTGTTTGATTAGCTAGTTTTAGAAGCTAGAAGATGGAAACTGTGCTACAGAAAATCCTTTGGTTGTTTATTTTCTTATCTAAGATATTTAGTAAAAAAAAAGAAAAAATTAAAATAATGTCATAAAATATGACTGACATAAAATTACTTCAAAATTTCTGGCCACATGCTACCAATATATATAATAAAATAAGGTATTTATTTTAATATTTTTTTGGCATAAGAATGTCAATCCAGAACTGAAAGTAGCTAAGAGAAGTCACCTTATAACTTCTTCTGTCACATATTTGTTAGAAATACCAAGGGTAGGAGCTGAAAATCGAAAAGCATATGAACATTAATAAGAAATTTACTTATTTTTTTTCATTTGGAAAACAACCAAATGAATAGAAATTCTTGCTTTTCTTCCCCCCTCAGTCAGCTTAAAGTTTGTACAAGTATAGTTAGTTGCCAAAAACTGTTTTAAATTTTATTTTTAGATGCACCTTCAAAGTACTCTAGAATTACTATTATCACCAGTAATTAAACTGTGAGTGATGTTATGTTTTATGTTTGTTCCTGAATATAGTGAATCCATATCACTGCAAACCTAGAAAGATAGTTTGCCATGAATTCATTTGGCTTAGTTTTGTTGCTGAGCAGGGAGCCAAGCTGGGGGCTATTTTCCCAGCAATATACAGAGATACCAGAGAAGGAAAATATGAGACTGAGTAGGCTGTACTACAAATGGAGCAAAAATGTGTTGATTTTAAAATATTTAATAGATGACTTCTAGAAGGCAATGTATCTTAGCTGTCAATTCAAAAAGTGAAATTAGTTTTTAAGTTACCTTTATAACACAGTCTAATCAGGTAGACATAGGGGCTAAAAGGAAGTATGTTTCATTATTTTTACAAATTAAGATTATAGAATTGAACTAAAATTAGAAAATTACACTAAAGTCTAGCTATTATTCCTGATGAAATATGTTCTCTGACTTGGGCTGATATATCAGGTTGTCTTAAGTATTTGAGGGTAGAAAAGATATGACTTCTGACATATGCCTTAACTAATATTTTGTGACAAAAGTAGTTTAACCATTTATATTCCATATACCAGAAAAAAAAGCCTATAATTTTCCCACATAAAATTGTTTTGTGAAAACTCAGAAACACCCTGATGGAATTCTCCAATATTTAGAGACCACTTTTGCAGATTTGCTTTAAAGTGGAACCTAAGCTGAATTGAAATGCTTTTGCACTCTGGACCAGACACTTCCCTACAGCTCTAGAGACGGCCCAGATTTAAAAAAATTAAAGTAAGTTATTCAGGAGGAAAATATTTCCCTCCCAAGGTTGTGAAGAAGAAAGATCCTCACTGATGTCTCTAGATGGAAATTAGCCCTTCACATATAATTTGACATATTAAAAGGAAAAGCTTCCCAGGAGAAAGCAAGATATTTGTTGCATAGATTGAACTCTTTAAAAGGGAAAAGCTTGAATGAATTTTGAGATGGCCACTTCACATTTCCAGAAGACGGGGACTGACAAAAAAAAAAGAAATGTAATGAAAAAAAACCACTAATATATATATAAAAAATCTATTAATGCTCTCCTTCTAAACACATATGCAGATTTTTTTCTGCTGTAATGACAAAATATGATCCGTTGCAGATGTGTGATGTTTCTAAAAAAAAGAAAGAAAAGAAAGAAAACAAAACACTGGAAAACACTGACTTAAATATTTCAGAAAACAGTTAAAGCAAAATAAATATCAAGTTAATGTATGATAAAACTGATAAACCTTTTATTTTTTTTCCTTGCTCTCAGAATTTCCATTATTATGACTTCAAGCAACCATCAAAAATTCCATGTTGAAATCCATTTTAGTAAAGCACTCAAGCCTGTTCTTAATTTTGAAAGCCAATGAAAGTAACAGAATTACTTGCATGCTTAAAGTTAAGCACACTCACAATTAAAGTACAAGTTCCCTCCAGAGCAGCATGCCTTCATCCCTAATGAAATCAAAAGAGTCTCTTATGCCTAAATTTAAGATGCTATACCTTTTATTAGTATCCTGTGGATACTGAGGTCAAAAGCTGATCTCAATGAATAAGGCAGTCAGGCATCCCAAATTGCCTAGAGCTACCACTGATTCTAGGGTGCCTCAATTTTGAACACCAGTGGAATGTAAAAGTAAGGATGTTTTTTGACTTAGCTCTTTTCTTGTTGTCCTTGGCACTTCTGATACGTCTTTGACAATGACTTCTTTTCACAATGCACTACTCTATGGAAAGATAATTAGACCTCAGCCCAAGCACTCTAGTCATATATGATATCAGTTGCCATCACAAAGATATTTGACAGGCACCAGCTTAAAGCCATAAATTTTTATCATTTCAGCGACCTTGGTTCACCTAGTTTATCAATGTTGAGTACCCAAATGATTTTGAAAAGGCCGTGTTTAATGGGTCCTGGAACAATCTGGTCAAGTGGAAGATGTCCTGCCCATGGCAGTGGGATTGGAACTGGGTGGTCTTTAAGGTCCCTTCCAACCCAAGCCATTCTACAATTCTATGACTCTATGGTTCTATGACTCTATGATTCTATGATTCTATGATTCTATGATGACTTTCATTCTTTGCATCAGAGAAGGAAGGTGGGCAAGATTGATTCCTTTCAGTTAAATTATAACCATGACAGGGACAAATCTCAGAGTTAAAGAATGATTCATTGACCACTGGAGTTAATGAAATCATGGTGGGTAAGCCTGTGCCAATATGCACATTTAGTGTAGCTTTTTATGTTAATGGTTCAGCTAAAAAGTTGATGATAATGTTACCTGTTTGCTTGTGAAGAACTGAAAAGGATTTCTTGATCCAAAGAGCTTAAGGAGTATAATTTGTTCCACTACAGACAGATTTTAGCATGCAATCACAGAATCACAGAATCACAGAATGGTTGAAATTGGCAGGCCTCTCTGGATGTCATCATCCAACACCCCACTCCAGGTGGGTCACACAGAGCCAATTACCCAGGAACACGTCTAGATGGGTTTTTTTTAAATCTTCAAGGAAGGGGATTCCACAACCACTCCGTAAAACTTGTTGCAGAGTTCAGTCACCCTCTCAGCAAAAAAACTCCTCCTTATGTTTATGAAGCCTCTTGTGCTGACGCTGAACATTGTAGATTTGTCCTGTGCACATGTCGCTTTCAGGTATTTACATACATTTGTAAGATGCCCCATTAGCCTCTTCTTCACAAGGCTTGATGGTTCCAGTTCTCTCAGCCTTCCTTACATGTGAGTTGTTCCAGTCCCTTAATCATCCTTGTGACCTTTCAGTGAACTTCACAGAATGTTGAACAGAGTTTCTGTTGATAGAAATATTGGCACTTTTACATGCCACAAAGAATAAAAAGTAGACTTTCAAAAGAAATGTCCCTGTGTTTTGCTGTAAAGTAGTGAACTCAAAGGCATGATTGGAAAGAGCCATTTCACACCTGAACTGAGTTCTGGGAAACATATAATTCAGTCATAATCAGCCATCTTTTATTGTAAATATGATGTAGATGATATAGCCAATTGTTTATAGCATCTTCTATTTGAGTAGAGGTCCTGGCCGTTATTCTGATCAGCATTACTCAATAAGTAAAGGACTACATAAAGAGGTAAGAACTTCTAATTCAGGCAGATGGTAGATAGACTGTAAAAAAATATTGCTTATTAATTTTTTTCCTTTGCTTCATACAGTAATTCTGCTATTGCAGGCTGGGTGCCAATAATTTGGGGTGGTTAGACATGGGACTAATACAAAATGCGTTCAGTTTATAGTTGGGCTAAAATAGAAGCAAAGTTGAAAACAAGCAAAGTTTAAGTCAGGCAGTTTCAACTTTATAAACTTCATTGCTCTAGTTTAGAAATATTACTTGTGATGAAGCAAATCTGTTGGTTCTGGTGGGTGTAGAGCCCCCAGTGCAAGCTGTGAGATCTCTAGCCCAAAGAATCAATAAATCTTCTAATTGTGTCATGCCACGTCTGTGATTTAGACTGCAATATATTCTGTGATTTGTTTAATAAACTTGCAAGTTTAAATACCATGCTTTTGTGGGATGCTCCCCTGGGATTCATCCTTAAGGGTGCCCAAATGTATCTCCTCTTCCAGTGACCTACGTAGGAAGTGACATGAGACATGTGGTGGTTTAATTAGCAAAATGTTGGCATCAGATTAATAAAGAAGAGAATATCCTTTTCTAGAGTTTCTGTTTCATATAAATATCTCTTGCACAGCTCTGGTTCCATATGGCAATTAGAAGTACTTGTTAACAGTTGTTTAGGTATATGAATAATGAAGGTGAATTTTGTCCAAGACTGAAAGAAATAAGGATGGACAGACTCGTTCAGATGGAATCCAAACTCATCAATCCACAGATAAATATTTATTGATTTTTTAAAACTCAAACTTCTGTTGAGACCTTCTAATATTCTCATTTCTGGGTAAGTTTTAAAAAATATAATTACTATTTTTACTTAGTTTTAATTTATTTTTGCACTGCTAAGGCTTACTTGGAAATAAAAGTCATTATTCCATGAGAAAAATCAGCATCTCAAAGAAGCGCTCATATAGGAATGGGAAATTGGATTATCTGCAGAAGTTGAGTACAGTTTTTAGACACAGTGAAACACTGGGTACTGGATTGAAAAAAAATCAAACCCACAAGTAATAACCATAGTTCTTTTATTCAGTTGAATTACCTTCTAACTTTGGAACACCCATCAGAAGAGAAAAAGAAGTTTTGAATTTACATATATTCAGAATCTTTCAAAGATTCTTTCAGTCTTATTGTTTGAGAGGTGAATTGCAAAAGTCTGCATTTCATCCATAACATTCAATATTTTATTGATGACAACAGAAGTCATAGAAATAGAAAGATTGCACATTTGTGCAAACTAGAACTGCAAGAGGAAAATTCTTTAGGGAAACTTCAGTGAAGAAAAAAACTTGAATTAAGACTGCTCATGTATAATTTTAAAATTTTCCTCCTGGTTTAGAAAAAAAAAGTCTTCATCTTAGTTTGGTCTAGGAATGTACTGTCGTGCTTTGTATAATTGACACCAAGATTGCTAAGATAAAGGAAAATGGAGGTAAAACTATGGTGATTTTTTTTCATTTTTTCATTAGCCCAAAAGTAGAGTTTGGGAGTATCACAATTCTCACTGCATTAGGTTTAAAATTATCTTTTGCTCTTCCTTTGCTCATTTCAACTTCTTAAAAGACAGGAATATTCTGTTATTTGTATGTCTTCCAAAGAGCAACTTTTAGTGACAGAAAAAGAACACCTTCAGCAAATAGAGAGATCTTGACAAATAGACTAAATAGCCAGACAGACAACTGATGATCATGACTGAAAAAAAAATGCCTTACTCTTCTCTATCTCTATTGGACTTCTGTCATCTTCTGTGATGAGGAAGGCCAAAGGCCCACTTGGAATTGAGTCTGGCAAGGGATATCAAGGACAACAAGAAGGACATCTACAAGTATATCAGTAGCAAAAGGAAGATTGGGGAAAATGTGGTGCCACTGCTGAATCAGATGGGTGTCCTGATAATGGAAGAAACAGAGAAGGTGGAATTCCTGAATGCCTTTATTGTCTCAATCTTTACTGCTGAGGTTGACCCTTGGAGTCCCAGACCTCGGAGTTAACAGAAGGCTGAAGAAAAGAAGACTTCCCTATGGTTGTGTTGGGTTAGAGATCAGGTAGAGAAACTTAATACCATAAACCCATGGGCCCTGAGGGGATGCACTCATCAGTGCTGAGGTAACTGGCAAATAGTGTTGCTATGCTTTGAATTGCAATTTTTGCATCTTTGAATTGCAAAGTTGCATCTTTGAAAAATGATGGAGAATGGAAGAACTGGCCAATGAATGGAGGAAGGACAATGTTACTCCTGTCTTCAAAAAGGGCAAGAAGGAAGATCAAGGAAACTTCTGGCCAGTCAGCCTCACCTTCCTTTCATCCCTGGAAAAGAGATGGAGCGGATCGCCCTGGAGGTCATCACCAAGCACGCAGAAGAAAAGAAGGTCATCAGGATAGTCAGCATGGATTCACCAAGAGGAAATCACGCCTGACCAATCTGATAGCCTTCCATGATGGCATGGCAGGACGGATTGACAAGGCAAGAGCAGTGGAGGTTGTCTGCTTTTACTTCACCAAGGCTTTTGACACTATCTTCTGTAACATCCTCATAGGCAAGTTTGGGTAATGTGGATTAGATGAATGGACAGTGAGGTGCTTCAAGCACTGGCTGAGCACAGAGGATCATGATCAGTGGAGTAGAACCTAGCTGGAAGCCTGTAGTCAGTGTCATTCCCCAGGAATCAGTACTGGGGCCAGTCTTATTTAACTTGTTTATCAATGATCTGGACAAAGGGATAGAATACACCCTCAGCAAGTTTGCTGATGATTCAAAATTGGGGGGAGTGGCTGATAAACCTGAAGGCTGTGCAGCCGTTCACCAGGACCCTGATAGGCCGAAAGGGTTGGGTGGAGGAGCCTAATGAAATCCAACAAAGGGAACTGCAGGGGCCTGCCCCTGGGGAGAAATAACCTCAAGTACCAGCACAGGTTGGTACTTGACCTACTAGAGAGCAGCTGTGTGGAGAAGGACCTGGGAGTCTTGGTGAATGACAAGCTGACCATGTGCCAGCAGTTCTCTTGCAATCAGAAGGACCAGTGGTATACTGGACTTCATTGGGAAGAGTGTGGCTAGCAGGTTGAGGGAGGTGTTCATTCCCCTCTACTCAGCCTCAGTGAGACAATATCTGGCTCTGTGTATAGTTTTGGACTCCTCAGTTCAAGAAAGCCAAGGAAAGGATTAAGTGGAGGATTAATCACAAAAGGATTAACCACAAAAATTATTAGGGATCTGGAGCATGTCTCTTATGAGAGGCTGTGGGAACTGGGACTGTTGAGAGGAGAGGAGAGGAGAGGAGAGGAGAGGAGAGGAGAGGAGAGGAGAGACTGAGAGGGGATGTCATCATGCATATAAGTATCTCAAAAGCAGCTGCCAAGAAGATGGTGCCAGACTCTTTCCAATGGTGCACAGAGATAGGACAGGGAGCAACAAGGCCATGAAACAAACCACAAGAAATTCCACCTCAACATGAGGAGCTCCTTTACATTGAGAGTAGCAAAGCATGGGAGAAGGCTGCCCAGGGAGGTAATGGACTCTTCCTCTCTGGAGACATTCAAAACCTACCCAGATGCATTCCTGTGTCACCTGCTCTAGGTGACCCTGCCTTGACAGAGGGGTTTGACTAGATGATCTCCAGAGGTCTCTTCCAAACCTAACAATTCTGTGAGTCTGTGAATCATGAAATCATAGGCTAAAATATTTTTGTATCCTTCTGACTGAATTAATACATAGTTCATTTTGATTCTCACATGACTAAAAATAAACAAATTCCATTTAGTAGTGTTTTATGTTCAACCACACATTCAGAATTATATTATTTTTCACATTTGCCTTACAATTATACATATTATCAGAAGAGAATAGAATATTTTATTTGGAAGGGACCTACAACAACCACCTAGTCCAACAGCCTGATCAATTCATGGCTGATCAAGGTAATGCATGTATTTAAGGCCATTGTTCAAAAACCTCTTAAGCACTGCAGCTGTCGACTACCTCTCTAGTAAGCCTGCTCCAGAGTCTGACTATCCCCTCTGTAAGGAAATATTTCCTAATGTTTAGTCTGAACTTCTCATTTTGCACCTGAGCCATTCCCATGCATCCTATCACTGGACATGAGAGAAAAGAGATCAGCAACTCCCTCTGCTTCCCCTCCTCATGAAGGTACCAAGAGCCTTAACATCTCCAACTAGACAAACACAGTGATCTCAGCCACTCCTTACAGGGCATTCCTCAGGGCTTATCACCAGCTTTGTTGCCCTCCTCTGAACACATTAAAGGACCTCCACATCCTACTTAAATGGAGGGTCCCAGGACTGCATGCATTGTCCATGGTGAGGCCACACCAACGCTGAATGCCGTGGGATTGTCACCTCTGACTGGCTGGTGATGCTGTGTCTCATGCACCCCAGGATGGGGTTTGCCTGCTGGGCTGGCAGGGCTCACTGCCAACCAGGACTCCCAGATGCCTTTCTGTGGGAATGCTCTTCAGCCACATCTCCCAGCTTGTGCCGGAAAATTTATACCTGAGCCTGACATCAGAGTTCATTGCGGTTGAAAGCTCTTCAATTTTATTTATTTGTTTTCTTGTTTATTATCAGAGTGGTTGAATGTCTGTTGTAGAATTTCAAATTGCTTGAGCAATGTGTCAAATTCTCTTTACATGTGATGAAATTGTTTTATTCTGCAAAGACTCTGCCCCCCAAAAGGAAAGGAAGCCCACTTTTTTTTGTTCTTAAATGTATGTAGGTTAGCAAAAACATTCTTCAAAGAATTTGAGTGAGACTTATGGAACATATGCAACTAAATTATGATACTTGCAGAATTCTTCAAAGACTGTGCAACAGGATATGGTTTATATTGTTATCTAGGTAAAACCATAAACTCAAGGAGCAACTGATCTGCAAGAATTATTTTTTTCAGAAAACATGCCACTTATGCAAGCTAGACATTCAAAGCTAAAACATTGATTTAAAATACTTGGGGTTAGATTTAATGAAAAGAATAATAAAGAGTCCTCATGTTGGTTAGTACAGACAGGCATAATATAGGCTTCCAGAATTTATTTCATCTATTCACCTTGTCCTGCTGTTACACCACTGCTATTTCAATTTTGAGATTTGTGAACAGAGGCATATCCATGTTCTAAGCTCTACTGGTTAATATAACAGTGATTCTGTTACAAAGGTAAAAGGAGAATAAAATAATCAGTTTTTTTTCTTTCCTTGTAACCTCCATGTTTGAAGCTAAATTCCAGTAACAGAAAGGTTAGTATCTTTATTTAACAAAGAGGTCTTCATGGACTGACTTCTTTGAAATCAATGGGAGCTTGTGAGAATCACAAATGGCATTGGCAGGGAGTAATTGCAGGGTCAAGGAACAGTGTGTCAGAACACTTACCTCTGAGATATTTCTTTCTGCCTATCTGTTAGCAGCAACAAAAAGAATTTCTTTCATTTTCTTACAGCAACTGGGCCTTTTTAAATAGAGGAAGAAAAATAAAACATGAATTCATTCTTACTCAGATTTGAATTGAATGAATAGAACTAATGTATAATCTTCTTTCTGCAAAGTGATAAATATTTACAGTGTGTAATGAGATTTTATGTCAAAAATTGATGGTATTTATTGTGTTTTAATAAAAGCAGATTTGAAAATGTTAGTTTTATTAAAGAAAAGAAGTGTTGAAAATATTGCCATTTTCACATTTGCTTTTTCTATGGAGACCTTATATGCAAAGACAGATTTTGAGCTAACTATATTACTATGGAAATCAGTTGCAACAGAGTAGAAATGGTATGAAATAATGAAAACATTAATACTTCTTTACACCTTGTTTCATTTATTTATCAGTTACGCTCTCCTTTTTTTTTTTTCCTTTGCTATTAAGGCTCACACATTCCAATAATAAAAAGGTTTTCCTTCTCTTTTCATAATTTCTTTTCTCGATTCAAATTTCCAGAATTTATAACAAGAAACAGACATTTCATACACAGAAATATGGAAGGGCACTGCCATGTAGGGTGCTCAAGTTAAGTGCTTGTACACAGATTTGTGTCTCAGTGAAGGAATTATTTTCAGCAGTATGTTGTTAGAAAGAAGCTGTATCCTCTCTCTGCTCAATGATGAGTCCAGTCATCAGTTACCTCCAAGCTGACTTATGGCAGTACCTTAATAAATGTTGCCATTAAATAATCTGCTAAGTCTATAGAGCTCAGCTTTCTTGGGGATTTAAGACACATTAGTGAAAATATCAGTACACAGGTGCTGAGTGCTTGAAAATATCTTTGTGGTTCCTTCCATTTGTATAAAACTTTTAATCATTTAATGTTGCACAAATAGATGAAGCAAGTGATCAGGCTTGTTTTTAAAAGGCTAAAAACTCTAAGCAAACTCTAAAGTAGTTCAATAATATTTAGTTTCCAGGTCATGTAGCTTTAAAATCCCTGTTGGCTGGTATTTATGTTAAATTAGTAAATGATTTTCAAAAGGATAAATGCACAAGGAGGTTTTGTTGCAAGTTAAAAATATAAAGGAGGAAAGGTGAGGGCAAAATATAGTAATATGTGAAATTTAGCCTATTTTGTGCAGCAATGATTTTTTTAGATTGCATGTATGTAACATGCATGTGTGTATTACCATGTACAACTCTTTAGATCAGCATTTGTTCTTCAGGCAAACAGAAAGAAACCTCTTACAGCGTCCCTTTAACTGGCATGAAGCCAGCCTTGCTCATTTTCTGCAGCTGGCATGAAAATAAACTCATTTTCCAGAAGTGACCCCCATTATTTCATTTTTCCTAGCTCCCAACAAGTTGATGAGCTATAATACAAAGCAAAGCAATTAATTGTTATATGGCATCTTTGCTAGAATAGTAGTGGTGATCAGCAGTTGGGGAGGAGGAAATAGTCTTGAGCATGTAGTAAAATACAGATTTTCAGCAAAGTACGTAAAATGGCTTCAAATAGAAGTTACACACTATTTAGTTATGGGTGGAGAAGGAAAGAAAGGTCTTATGTAAAGCAGACTAGAGATTTCCCAACTAATTGAGAGAGCTTTAGGGAGCTTTTTGTTTTTTCTTTTATTTTTGTTTACTTTTAAAATTCTAAATCTCCCTTCTGCACTTGAAATGCAAGCTTCAGTTTTGGCAAGGATGGAATTCTCTTCTAAGAAGAGGTGTTGCTCTACAGTGTTGCTCTGCCATGGAGAATTATGAACCAGAGCAGAAAGTCACCCAGTCAATTAAGTCTGAATCTTCTATGGAGTGACACCAGGCACGTCTTGGGCTTCTGTCTATGGTGCAGCTGCACCCAACCAGTAGATATTTGTTGGGTTTCTTGTTGAACCTTGTTCCACTCTATATCAGTAACCAAATATTGATTGAAGTTGCACCTGAAGTTCAGCCTCTTATCCTATTTCAGCATTGCAAATGTGAGTCACTGGCTGTTCTGTTGGTAATTGAGGTCTCTTCCTTCTTTGTCACACTCTCTTTCTCTCAGCACTTTGCATACTAAAAATGCACAGGAACTTCCAGGAAATTTTAACCTCTTACAGACTAGATTCTTCCCTAATTCTAGTTCTGAACTGTGGACATTTAGTGGGAGACTAAACCAGGGAAACCCACGATAAAAAATAAGGTATTATAAAGCAAGTCAGTGAGGCCATTACTGTCATTGGAAGCAGAGATTACAACTCTACTGTTGTAGAGTACTGCCAAAGCTGGGAAAGATGAAAGGAGCGATTTTACAGCAATGAATGACTAAGACAGACAGTGCTTCCTAGACAGAAGGTAAGAGTAGGAGATCATTAAAATAAGAATGGAATATTGCAAATAACCCATTTTGGCACCTGATATTTGTCAGAGAGATAAAGAGAAGAGAAGCAAGATGTCGTGCTGTTGAGGAAGGATGAAAGAGGCAACTGTGATCTGGATCATCACCTGGATTCCATGGAAATGACAATGAATTAAGTCTACTACCTATGTTACTTTAGAAGACACAGTAGAAAGGGGAAGAGCCTGGGGAAACAGGAATGCAAATTGAGGAATTCTTTTTAGCAGCAGTATGACTAACACAGTCAGGTTAAAACAAATTGGTTTTAACAGATTATTTTTAATCCTTGTCAGTTCATCACATTCCCTTGCTATTGGGTGTACAGCTCAAGAGTATAAAGGGTGTGGGAACACTAAGCCAGGGACCAGAAGGATGAGAGGGAAGATCTAGGCTGTTTAATATGGTGCTCTTATCTTCATCACACTATAACTTTTCTGCATGCTGTGATGCAGTCCACATTTCTTTCCATGATCAAACAGCTAAAACCAATTCCTTCCCTGCACCTACACAGAGAGATGAAATATAAATTTGGAGTGGGTAAGTCACTTGATGAGAACTTAGGGCCCAAAATACCTCTCCAGTTAAGAACTTTTATCTTACTGATTTACTACAGGTCTTTGGAAAGTTATCAGAAGCTCCTAATACAAATTATATATTAACATTTCAGTTGTTCCCTGCAGAAGAATTTTTCTTAACCAATAGTCATTTTATTTTTCTTAAGCCCTTTCTTAAACTACAGAATGAGCAAGTGTTCTGCAAAGCTGTATCTCAAACCTGGGCTAGAAGACCTTACTACAGGCATAAAGGAAGCAGTCAGGTGTGTGCCTGAATGTTCTAATTCTCATGTTCTGAGACAGCTGAACTGTAGCAGATGTCGTGGGTACGTATTGTGTTTGGAACATCTGCCTTCTTCAAGGCTATATGAGAATGAGGTCTTTTCTCTTTTCATGCTGTATCTTTTGATATACCTGGCAAATGCAACAACTCTGAACCATTAACCACTTGAATGGTATGTGTACTTGTTTCCCATAAAAAGCAATGTTTTCTGTCTTGCTGACAACTGTTTGAACTAACCTACCTCACTGCAGAAACATGCAAGTTTGTGAGAAATGTGTTAGGTCTTGGTATTGCTGTACAAATGTAGGAATGACAGTCACTATGTGAAAGTGGATTGGTGAAGAAGTACCACAGCAGCAACAAACAAATAATCTCTGTTTGTCCTTGATTTTGTGGTAGAAATTACCTTCCCAAGGAACTACAATAAATATCTTGAGAGACAGGAACAAATGGAAAGACTGATCTTTTGAATAGTCTCTGATGGAAAACAGTTGTTTCCACCTATGACAGAGGACATCAGGAGTCTTGAGAGAAAAAGGAGGGGAGACAGTGCTGTTATAAACAAAATACTGATGGAATAATAGTGGCATGTAACTTCCTTCTAACACCTCTCTATTGGGAAATCCACTTAGAAAAGAAGTATAAAAACCAGCAATTATTCAGCTGAAAGCCCACAACAAGAACTCAGTTAAAGGTTACCCAATGGGGTGGCATCAGTAATACTGACTGTGACCTTCTGCTTTAAGGGAGAAAGGAAGAAAGCCTGCTGTAATTGGAACAGTAATGTCTATTAAAATGTTATTAAATTTTGTTAGCATTGCAATTCTATTTGGGAACACAGCGTGTTAGATGGCAGGACTTCTAAAACCCTACTAAGACTGACTACCTATTGTAAGGCTATAGTTTTGCAAACAATTACTGGGGACAATATATGTGACTAGTCCCCATACAGTCTTGTGAAGACAGTCACAAGAACAAATCACATGGAATTTGTAGATCAGAAAAAGCATAGAAGGAGGACATGAAAATGTAATGAAGAAGAAGCACGCATATGTATTTGCGAAAATATTGACTAGAATCTGAGGGCTATTTCTATGTAAGAGAAAAAAAAATAGAAAGTCCTTAATTGTTTTTATGATTTTAAAATATCTACCAATACTGAAATGGACTTCCATGTCACTGAAGAACATTTCTAGGCAAATGAAGACTCCACAACTGTTAAATTCTGTTTGTATGACAGTATTTTTATAAAGCATTTTGTTTGTATGACAGTATTTTTATAAACAAGTTTATAAACAGTAAAAAAATCTGAAAAAATTATGTTAAACCATCCATAATAATTCTTGTTTTAAGTTTCCTGCAAAATACAGTTCATGTTGACCATACATTGGGTAGCAGTGGGAAAGATATTTTTGTTTCAAGATATTGCAACATGGCTTTGATGCTATTAGTGACAAATTCATCCCAAGTTCAAGTGACAAAATCATGAAGATTGAAAGATTGTGGAAACTTTAGCCCACCAGTGAGATAGCTGGCCTACATAAATCATATTCTACTGAATATCCTTTCCTTTATTATCAACCTGAGATTCACCACTGGATCCATCAAATCTGTAATCTTTCACCTATTGGAATAGCTAATACACTATAAACATTTAAAAATAACCAGATCAAAGGCCATTAATTTAGTTAGCAGTGCTTCTTGTAGTGATTCTCTTTAACCTTTCTTCTGATCATCTTATCATACATAGGTTATGCATTTTGTTCTGGTCCCTGATATAAATCAAACTTAAGTCCATTTCAGCAAAGAGTGATACAAAAGAGATCAGTGCTATGTGCTGAGACAGACAGGCTGACTGCCTCAGCTGGCATAAACTGGTGTAGTTGCAGGAAGGCTAAGTTATTTTACCCTAGATGAGAATATCTTTATTGTGTCTCTCAGAATGAGCCTTTATTGAACCAAGCCCAAGGGGAGAAAGGGAGAGAAGAATGATGGAAAGAAGGAGACCAAAAGGTACGCAGGGCAGAAGTACACAAAACCCTCTTCCCCTATCACTGATTACAAATTATTATACAAGCTGAGCCCCATATTGTATACTTCATTTACAGTAATTGTACAACAGCTGTATAATAGGTGTAGTTTAAGGTATGAGTGTTGCTCAGAGTGTAGCTTAAATGTCCACAGTGAGATGTGAATATGAATATGAATGGTCCTGACTGCATAGTAATTGGTGGTATTATGGGAGTGAATGGAAAAGCTACATATGGATGAATGGGTGGGGCTAGGGAAGGGCGCAGCACAAGAGACTAATGGTAGATTTTATTTTCTCACATAGATGGCTTTTCCTTTCAATAATTATCCAGCAGCAGTAGAAGCAAATGAAGAGAAAGAGAAGGAGACTAGTTTGGCACACTGAAGCTCTATACTCATTACATTAAATCATTCCAATTTCCCTCTCTTCACCCCACCTACCTAGACATTGATGCATCCACATTAAACTTGTAACAAGTTCCAGCCTGCATGGGGAAAAAGGTTTTGAGAATGTGATAGCGTTAAAGCAAAGGCATGGTTGTCCAATTTACCTTAGAACTCTAAAAAAACCAGCCAAAGGACCCCCAAAAATAACCAGTCTGGAATGGAATAATTCTTTTTCACACATACTACTGGTTTATGCGTGTTGCTGTTTGGGTGTTAAAAATGAGAGGTGTATGCTGCTGTGCAGGAATGATGAGTTTGGAGTCAGAGCTAAGAACAAAATTATATTTGTTCAGTTTTCATCTTTTGATACAATAAAATTTGGAAAGCATTTTTCTGGTTTTGCTTGGGTTTTTTTTACCATGATTTTTTATTTATTATTTTTGTGAATTCACGCCCAAGGAAATCTGTCCCTTTGATCCAACTGAATATGTGGCTATCAGCCAAATGATGAAATTTTGACTGCTTGGGTGATTTGAACAATTTATTGCTATATCCAAAATTCTGCAAACAAGAACTATATTTCACGACAGGAACGAGACTTAAAAATCCTGTGAATTATTTTGCAGTATTACAGATAACCACTTATATTGAAAGTTCATATAAACTCAGAGGCTGATCATGCAGATGTTAACACTTAAAAAACTTGAATTCAGTGTGATTTACTCACCCAGTACATGCGCTCATATCTATGTTTTTTTGGGGGTTCTCCCTCCAGCCAAAGCGTATGAATCTGATTTTGAATTTTAGGTTGTAGTGCAAAGCTGTACAGTAAGAAGTAGGGAATTATAAAACAATTGAAACCAATTATATATCACATTAAGAGAGAAAATATATTTTGTGTTAAAAACTTGACAAGTTGGTGTTATGCATATTACTGATCTTCCAGGCCCTTGTCTTTTTGATGACCATTTTTTATTTTGCCAAAGATGATTTCCTAGAGAAGATATTAAAACCAGAAAGCCTAGTATTGCATCATGCCACCTATTTATAAATTCTAAGGAATAAACACAGCAAAAATTAATTACAATTATTCATGTTCTTGAAAATGACAGTACATCTTGAAAACGACGAGCAAGAAGGGTCACTATTGCTCACTTCTTTTTTTAAAACAATCTTTGTTTACCTAGTTCCCAAGTGTTAAGAGCCAGTACGGTACATTTGCATAGGATAACTAACATATACCACACCATTTTCACGTCTGCAAGTACACGTGAGTAACCGTAATTACACGTGACACCAATTACTCTATTACTTTGTATTAAATTATAATGGAAAATTCCACTAGAGAATTGAAGCCTAATTGCATCTTAATTTGCATATTTTTGCATATTAATTACATCTCAGATGAATAATAAATTTCAGCAGATTTTTAATTTATGCATAGACACAAAAACAAGTGGAGAAATAATTTACAAAAAAATACCAGCAACTATTACTTAGGGCATTCAACTAATTTTGCTTAGTTTAGCAAAACAAAACTTGGTTTGTTTAATATAGCATCTTTAGGCTGATTGCTGTTTATTGCACAATATGTCAGTTTTGAAGCACAGAGAGAAGCTGAATCTTTTTAATAGAAAAAATAAATGTTAATTCAGGGCATTTTAAGTTGAGGGATTTTACATTTTTGAACAAAATGTTTGGAGGACATTGCTATTTAATTAATTTGAGAATGGGCTTAATTGTGATACTTTTTTTACTTATAAGACATCTTATTTCATTGCATTTTTTTAATGAAGGAATAAAAAATAGAATATTAAAAAAAAGTCTTGATGAGGAGATTTCTCTGTTAATCAAATGTGGAATGTTTTCTTGTTTAAAGACAGCGGTTAAGCCACTACAATTTTGATGACTATTGGTTTCAAACAAAGGGCAAAATTAAGGCCAGGAAATGTGTAACACTTTAAATCAACATATATTTAAATAATTCTGGAGGTATTCTGTTTGTTTCAGTCATTTTATACACCAGAAAAATAGCTATGTAATCAAAATTCATAGAAAAATCTTACTTAAATCTGCAAAGCTTTTCTTAACTTTAGAGACAAAATCATTCAAGTTTTCCCCATTAAATTCATCTGGACAACTCACTTATACAAAGTTAGGAAGGTAGGAAAAGGCAGAGTCAATAACAGTGTTTGCTCTTTCTGGCTTAGCAGTTCTCAAATCTTTATTCAAAAAGAAATATATATTTTACATGTCTCTGTAAAATTTATTTAACAAAAAACAATTAACAGTACGAATTTCACAAAAAGGCTTTGCTTCCATAAATTTCAGCCATATTATCAACCTACTTACTGCTTTTCAACCTAGTCTACAAAACTGAAGTCCCTTTACACTGTCAATTCATCCCAAAGCCTAATCTAGTATGATGCCTTTTGTACCTACTGCCGCAGTCAATCTGAGACTGCCTGCACAAAGAATAATTCTATTGATCATTTGCCAAATTGTACAAAGAGAATGGATGTCAATGCTCTAATAAATCAGGAGACTGTCAAGATGAATGAACATATTTGTCTTCTCCTTTGCTCCAAATTTAAAAAAAAAAAAAAACAGCACAAAACCACCAAACCCTAAAGAAGCATCTATTTTCTAATTTGTTTTGTAGTTCTGCCACTGTAGTGGCTAAGCAGAATAGGATAACACTGTGTAATCTCCAAGAGTCCACTCTATGTATCTTCTGGTGCAATAGTCTGGATTTTACCAGTTGAAGTGGCCTGGGAGATTGCAAAAACGAGTACTTCATAGCATATGTTTACATTGTACCAGTTACGGATCATTATTTTTACTTGTCAAGCAGGAATCTGATGAATACTGAGCTATTCTTTTTGTTTTACCACGACACTTTTTAAAATTAATATATCCCTAGGAAAAGTTTTCTTTTTCTCTAGAAAGCACTGAATGTAGCAAATGTGTTCTTGTTGTGATGTCTATTGCTATCATGTCTCTGGTTTCTGGTATCAGGCGCCTGTCACTTGGTTCCATCTGCATAGCACACCAAATCCCATTAGTAGCACCATCTTTAGTACCCTTCTTGTTAAAAGTTAAAACAGTTTAGCTTTCAAAAATAGCATTCTAATGAGGATCGGGATTGTCCTTTTACGTTCTGAACATCCCATTTGGCAGGGTTCAGATAAGCAGAGGGAAATTGCGCTGAATGAACTGAAGCGGGGCTATGAATCTTCAACTGTTAAACAATAGTTCCCTCTCATGGGCGTTGGGAGCTACCACAGTTTGCAGCAAAATGTGGCTGGAGACTGGCAGCATTTTAAAAAACATTACATTTTAATTCTTCCATGCACCAAACATGAGATATTTGCTTCCAGAAGGGAGGAGAAATGGTCCCTACAACACTCACCATTAGCCTAGTCTATGGCAAAGGCAGGTGGGAATGCAAGGTCTTTTTTACACTTTGCAAAGGGATAGAGTTTTTCTTTTCCTTTTTTTTTTCTGTAATGTATTTTAACTGGGAGAATCCTTACCAGGATGTTTATAATAATATTATGTAATGTTTATTCAGTTCTCACCATAGCAGAAAAACTTAACATTTTACCTCAATTAGGTACAAGTTAGTGTAAATAACTTGGTCAAATGAGATTGTAACAGATCACGTATTTTGTAGTTAAGATCAGTCTCTGATATCTTGAGATTGGGTTTGATCCTGCAAGATATTAAAGCCTGTGTCTCCTTTTGGAATTTGGAAATGTAAAGTAATCCCTGTAATCTGCATGGATGCAAGAATTCTCTTCCCGCAGCAACTTCCTTCTCCCTTGAATGCCCATTACAATATTTCAGGAAAAAGTTACCTACTTTTCCTTAAATTGATGTTATTTAATTCTTGTGCTGCCTGCTTCTGTAACATTAGGTTTCTTTTTCCCTTTTCAGTTAAGTACCACACAGGACATCACACAGAAAGCAGAAGAGAATTTATCAGTTTATTTTCTGCATTTACTTGTCCTAACGAATTGCCTTTTAATCCTCTGCAGATCTATCTGGGCTTTGAATGTCCTGCTTCATTTTGGAAATCAAGACCAGCTTAGAACTGCACTCTTGCAGAGATGTGCTTCAAAATCCCTGAGTTATCTCTCTTTCAAAAGCATAGTTTGGTCAACCAGTTTAGCAAATGCATATACAAAAGGCTGAGGACAGATGACAAGTGACATTTTTCCTGGATACAATTTTTAGTATTTGACCTATATCAAGACAACCAGGATATGCTACTCCTTAGATTCCAGATTTATCTTGGTATAAGACATTCTTGCAGCTGTTAACAAAAATTGCTCTTAATTTTAGAATTGCAAAAGATACAACAAAATTTTTAGAACTAGTATGGAAACAGAAATTATTTATTTACTGATTTATTCTATCATCTTAATATGTTTTGTAAAAATTTTTTTAAAATTCAACACAGCTGGCAAAATGAACTGTTTGTAAGGGGGAATTCTATTGTGGCATATGTGAAAATATTTTTAATAATTTTCCAAAGTGCAAAAAATCTGCTGGGGAAAAAAAAGTTTATTTAATGTGAATTTCAAAATTGAAGTAATGGACATAATTTTAAAATCAGTCACTCAAATGCTTTTGGTACTTGTAATATAATGTCATTACTGAATCTATGTAATGTTTGTAAAAATATACTGCATATACAAAACAAGAAAATAATAGTGAAAAAGACATGATTCTGAAAGTCACATCACAGGGCTGTGAGCAGGCAGAAGATATTGATACAAACATTTGAGGAATAATTTCTACTGTTTGTCTATAAAACATGTAAGAAGGTGTGTCAATGCTTTCCCAAACTGCTTTATTCTTATTCTGATTAACTCAAAATTAGAAGTTAATTCCCAGCTTCTTTTCAGAAGGTGAGCTCTAAGTATCAGTTCCCACATTTATATGATGTGGATGCCTGGCTTCAGGGAGATGAGTTAGAATAACAGCTCATTTCACACAGAAGTATCATACATATAACTGAATCCTAATTTCCCTCCTTTTTAACTCTAATTGCCCCATTTCACTGTGCTATGCACCTGTAATACTAGAGATAAATAGGCTTCTTTGAGGCTGTAATGGTATTTTTTGTCATCCCTGTCCACTTCAAGGAGCAACAGAAGATGTCTGTTTCCAGTAGCAACAGAAAATGAAAAAGAGGAATTGCAAATCTGATGCAGCCATACCTTGTGTAGGCATGATCTTGTCCTAGTGACCAAGCTGGAGTGACCCCAATGAGGTCTAAAATTCAGCACTTACCTGATATATTTCAAATTTAGGGTGTGATTTCCTCAACTTTTGTATGTTAGATGCCAGAAGTCTGCGTGTTTTGTCAGGTGAGATTTCTCATGTACCATGCAATGTTGTTGAAGGTAAGCTGAATTTGCAACACAAAACATAAATCCATCAATCCTGGAGTCAAAAGACTGTAGCAGCCAAGTGTGACCTGTGCAGTGAGGGAACAAGCCTCGAAGCAAAGTAGACCCAGGTCACAGATCCCCAACGGGAGCAGCAGTACCCTCGAAAACGGAGCTGCTCTTGTGTTTCTACAGGACCTGTGTTTCTTGTGTTTCTAGGACCTGCGGCTGTAGGGTGGACTTTTCCATAGTAATCTCCTCTACTCCATAGAAACAGTGAATCTAAACTTTGACTGCACAGGGCTCTCCCTATCCTGTCTGAACCACCTCAGCCTTCATCTATGTGTTTATTTTTCCACAGCTGAGCATCCTGACTTTGAGTTAATAATGATCTGTCATGTTTGGGATTGCAAAAATTGGTTTTAACTCACTGCTGAGATGCCTGGTGGTGGGTCTGGTGTAAATAATATGACAATTACAGTTACATACTTATCCAGGTACAGGGAAACACAGGAAACTTTTAGTTAAATATGAGAATATAAGGCAGAAAATGCTATGGAAATTTCAGGTAACCTTTTGCTTTCATTTCTAGTTTTGGGGTATGTATGTGTTTTATTTTCATGTGTACTTAAAACAGTTTTGAACTTTGTTATATCATTCAGGAAAGCTTGGAAGTAGAAACAGTAGAAAGAGAAGCTGAAATAAAACTGATCAATTTATCTCCTTTAAAAGCACATTTAAAGAATAAAATCCATGTGATGAACTGATTGCTGTAGTTGTTGTGTGATTTTTCTTTGACACTTTTTCACTTATTTACTTGCAATGCAGAATACAGCAGGAGAACAGCACCTCTGTCCTATTTAGTTAGGGGTTTGGAAGGAATGCTCAACGGGCCGGGTACGAAATACACTCGTATCTCTCAAATGAGTGGATGTTACTTCAGTCTTCAGAGACCTTGGGTCTACTCTTTTCCTTAAATTAGACTCTCATTCCTTATTCATAAGATTGCCATTTTCCATCCCCACTTGTGCTTTCAAATCTCAACTTTGAAAAGGCGAGATTTGCTGAGTCAGTCATTTTAACTGGGGTGGCTCAGTGTTTTACTTTTCCCTGTAGTTTTTTCTTTATAGCACCCATGAATGATAATCAGGATGGGAAAGTATTGGGGAAATCCTATCCTTTCTTTAAATCAGGAAAGTATTAGCTGCAGAAGGAAAAGCACAGTGTGATTTGTAGCCGCCAAAACATTTTTGGGTTACTAAGCTGCTTACCACGTTCTTTGTTTCCTATCTGCTATATAAAAAGACTGTTTAAAAACTGTGTGAAAATTTTCAAAAACACCTTTAAAAGATTCCATTACTTAAAGTGATTTGGATAATTGTGTTCAATGGTAGCCATTATTTAAAAATATAATTAGTTGCTGAACTCAGAGAAGGAGGGAAATTTCTGCAGGTGTTTCTCATTATTTGCTATGCATACAAAATATCTGCATAAATTACCATTATTATTTCAATGTATACTAAGAGACAATAAAGCATTAGCAAGCAAAGGAAAATGTTGTTGACCCACAATCTGTGTTAGCAGCATGGAGTTTTGGCCTTCAGTGTTTTTGAGGCACATGTGCAACAGCATTCAAGATTGAAATTACAATTTTGCACCTGTAACAACATTAAATATGTAACAAGAGTGTATCAGAAGAATATTGAAAATTGAAAGATATTGGGAAAAAGACAGTAGCACATGCCAGTGACTGTGCCACACAAATCAAGAATTAACAGGAAAAGCTTTTTTTTTCTTTATTAAGGCTTCAGGTAAAGAAAGTCATTCCATAAGGATCTGAGCCTCCAAGAATATATTTTTAAATTTATTGATGCTGCTACAGAATGATTTGTATGTGAAGTGGAGAGACCAGTTAGGAACTTCTGACTTTTAATTCTGGTTCTGAGCAAGACATTCTGCAACTTCGTGAAAGTATCTATTTCTTATTCTGTGAAATGGAGCAATAGTAATAATAGGAGATTAACAATAAGCAGAAAAATCAAGTTATCTTCTGGATCAGTCATTTTGAATATGTGCATTCTTTATGAATACAAGTGAGAGGAAATTTCAGACAATCTTGAATTTCATAGAAATTTATTCAGTTTTAGAAACTTGAGTTATTCACTTCTTTATATGTTGGTTTTACAACAAGCCTTTGTAAAGGTAACCTTTGATTAGTTTACTGGAATGTTGATGTAAAAAAACCAGCATTTACACATTGCAACAAAAGTTTTATCTTTCCTATCTGAATGTGTTTTAGTTTTGTCCTTTTGTTTTTAGAATGCTATCCAATAAAGGGGAAATGATAATAACCTGAAGTCAGTGCATACCCATGAATAGTAAATAAATTAGTTCTCTCTTATTGATTACAAATGCTTTGCATCTTATCACAGTAAGTATTCATACTTACAATATTTTACCTGGTGGGGTATTCATAACACCCCACCAGGTAGAAAGAGCTGCCTTGAAGGGAGGAATAAGATTTTCTCACAGTACACACTCAGGATGGAATGGTGTCCACATCAAGACTTTTTTTAAAACTTCAAAGTTCATAACTGATGATGAACTTATGCTCTGAAGTATTTATGCTGTGACAGACTTTACATTTTACAATACAATCCTATGATGTTTTATTTCAGTAAGAGAGATGTAGTCTATCTGAGACTCAAGTCCACAAAAAGTCTTGAAGGGAAAACTATTATAACTAGAACTCCTAACAGAAAAGATTAATATACTCTTCAAATAACCATTTGCCAGTTTTTACAAAGAACAGATTATTTTAAATAGTTTTACAACCTCCTTTTAAAAAAAATCAAAGGATAATCTGGTGGTGATTGATTTGCATTTGTTACTAAAATAATGTGATATGTTTAAATACCATAGTGTGAATTAAAGGCCTTGGGAACATTGAAATGATGCAGTGGCTATCTGCATAGGAATGATTTTAATGTTCTCCATTCCTTATTCCTGGGATAATGTAATACCTTGGACAAAGGTATAGAGGAAGGGACTCAGCTTTTTGGAGAATTCTCTACTTGCGAGTCTCCAAAGTTCTCCCATGAATTCAAGGATGGAAATTGATATTTAAAGTCACTAGGAGGCATCTCAATGTTCAGGTTCAGAATTAATAGTAGAAAATACAATGGTTGAGTTATGCCTTGTGGGAGTCAAAAGTTTTCAATTTTTGAAAATCAATTACAGTGGTAAGTAGTCAAGTTAGAAATTTTTAGTCATCCACTGATAATTTTAGACCAGTTTATTCCATATACTTACTAGGTTTCAATGAGCATTGTCTTCCACTGAGCAATACTCTTCTATCCTTACTATTTAATTTCCCTTGCTTAATGTAAAATATTATCTTGTCAGAGTAGGATGCTCCTTTGTGTTTGTTTTGATCTGAAATTCTTTTTAATTTTGAAGGCCTGGGGTTTTTTTACTGTTCTTGGTGGTTTGCTTGTTTTTAGCAGGAAATGGGTAAGAAGATGTTTATAATTAGCTGAGGTATGATTATCCAAGAACATAACAGTTGCAAAATTTAAGTGAAGGAAAAGTAAGAATTCCAGAGCACATGACAAGTGTAAGGATACACTGTATAAAGGTGTATGGCGAGAATGACTGCTGTGTGACAAAGACTCTTCATTTAGAAAGCACCATATCTTTAATTTACCTAAAAACTAGCTCCATTTAAGGATGTATTGCATTTATAAAACTATTCCTCCTCCTCCTCCTCCTAAGAAAATCCTGTAACTTAAAATTCCACGTGGTATACTAATACTTTTAACAGTTCAGGAGATTAGCTGGATACTAGCCTTGAAATTTATAAGGACTCTGATCTCCATAATTTTGGTGGTGTATCACAGTAACATGAAGGAGCAGATTTATTCATTCTTTCTTCTGAGATTAAATGTAATTGGTTTAAAGAAATAATAATTCTTTTGTTTGAGTTTTATGCATTTCTTATGAAGAGCTAACACATTTTTCTGCAGTTTGACAAAGTGTACGGTCTTTTATCCTCATTTCCCAGTGGATAAATACTTTGTTAATTAATAAAGTATTATACTAGCACTTAGTGTCTGCATTTAACAGTGGAAGGATTTTATTCAGATTATGTTAATAGATTGTCTGCTTTATTTTTGCATTAATTACAACCTTTTCCTGTGATGTTGTCGTAAAATAATTGTCCCCATGAATGCAGGGGGCTTGTTTGGATTATTTTTGTTTGACTGTTCTGAAACAATGCCTGTTACATATTTTTATTTATGCTATTAAGCTGGATGATTAATCATATGCTCACAATTACAAAAAATTGCAAATTCAACTTTTCTTCTGCTTCTTAATTATTTGCAAGTATATCCTGATATACATATGTATCTGTATATAAGTATTTGAAGCATGCACAAATAGCAAACAAATTTGTGAGTATCTTAGATTTTCTTGCTGCATTTTTTCCTGATTATATGACTTTTCCAATATCAGCTAAATCACATCCTAGAGTGGTACAGTTGCTAAAGAAAACGTATGAGAATTTTCGTAAGCAAGACTGAGGAATAAGAAAAAATAATAACCAGAATGCAAATAAAATTTCACCATAAATACTTACCTTTGTAACTGTATTGTAATTCTCTGCATATTGCAGGATTGAGTTGGTCCAGAGAAATGTGCAAGTGCAGTGGCAGATCTTTGCATCTAGTCTATGAGACAATGTATAACACGCAAATAACTATCAGTGGTTTAGCATTCTGCTATCCATGGCTTTATTTTTTGGTTGTTGGGTTTTTTTTGTAATAATTACAAGTGTTTCCTGCAAGTCTAAATAAATAAACAAATAAATGATTAAATGAATAAAGGCCTCATTTTCCTGTGTTAAAACTGATGGTCTATATATCACTATCTGCTATCAGAATGATTCCCATGCCCTTCTCACCCACACTGTGATACCACAACAGTTTATATGGCAGCCTCTGCACAGAGGTGTCCCACCCTTTAGAAGAGCTGAAGCTCTGCAAAAAAGCATCGAGGAACATTGGCAAAACTACCTGCAGAAGCATACTCGCAGTGCTCACAGTGTGCTAGAACCTATCTAGATCTCTCTGTTGCTGCTTCTTCTATTGTATTCATCAAATTCACTAAGGAAAATAGGTGAAAATAAAATGGCAAAAAATACAGATGCACCTTCCGGTATTTTACATCATATAAGCCACTGCTACCATCTAAATATTGCTGGTTTTATTTACTTTATTGACTACACTCAAAAAACCCCTCCACTGAGTGTTAGATAGAGACAAGTAAGTTCAGGCCTGGGAAGTCTTCTAACATTGGTGAATCTGAAAGAAACTGTTTTTTTCAAATTTCGAGACATCAGTTTCTCCCTTAAGGGCTTATAGAATTTGGGAGGCTAAAGCATGAAGAAGCTTTCAAAGACATTTTTCTTGAGATCAGAAGCGTGCTTTTGCAGTGAATCATCCAGTAATCCCCATTACCATGATTGCATCTTGAAGTAGTTCAAACTTGGAGACGAAACTGAAGTGGAAGCTGCGCTCGCCAATGCGTATTGGAAGAATCACCAAGAGTGTTCATGTCAGATGTTCAGCAGCTACAGTTTTGTTTCACAGATCTGTTCCTGATATATGACACAATTTGCCAATACAGACTCAGCCAACTGCATACCTCAGAGGATCTGCTAGCAACTGGATACACAGATTGTGGGAAAGAAGAATATCATGAGCACAAAAGATTGCCACTCACTCCAAGTGGGAAATTTGTATTACAGAAAGGTTCTTAACCTTCTGCTCTTTTCCAAGGGGATTGGTGATCCTTGAGAAGACAACGTGGACAGCATTGAACATCTCCCAGTTTCTAGGAGAATGTACAACTCATGACGTTTCTGGAGCCTTTCCCCAGTCTGAAAGCTGCCTGCTTCTGATAACATGGTCCTACAAGCTGCTCCTCCTTCTTCTTGGAAACACTTATTAAGTTGTAAGAAAAAGCAGAAGACATGGACAAGACTGACAACTACCAAGAGGAAGATGCTCAACGAACTAAAAGAAGTTCCCTCCCTTTTTCATCACTAAAAAAACCAAGTACCTAAGGGCAGCTTTACTCTACTAATTCAGTGGTGTTGTCTGAAGTGCTTGCTTGCAAGAAAATCAAACAAGCCTAGAAATGAAAGGTATGAAGGTGACCTTCTGATAGTACAAAATCTAGTTTTTCTGTTGTACAGAACTGAGAAAACCAGAATGCATTTGCTATTTGGAATGAAACAATGTTTTTAATTATTGTGAAATGTTTAGAGAAACCAGCAGACCGGTATTAGCAACTTTTCCAGATAAACAGGAGTCTTTGTCATTAAGCATGTTAAAATTTGGTGCAAACACATTGCTACCTTTAAAGTGGAACATTTTTCTTTATAAACCTCTAAATATTGTGATAGCTATCAGCTGCCATTCATTTAAGGACAGTGATGTAAAATGGCTGGAATTTCAGAAGCAAATCTGCAGAACCTATTATATTTTTGTAACATATTTGGAGGCTTTCCAAGCCACACTTTCAATATAAGACTAAGATGGGCAGTATTATTGGACTATTTTTTGATAATGCAGTTTAACAGTTTGTTTGGAAGGCCCTGGGCAATTTGGTTAGTGCTGTTTGATGGAACAGTGTCATCAGCATGAAGTGGAACAGTTCTGCTTGTAAGTGTCTGGCAGGAGATCCGAGCTTCTGAGCCTCATACCGGCATAAGCAATAAACAACATGTTATTGTATGCTCCATTTTATATTTTTATAGCTGAAGAAAATTAATAATGCATGAGCATCCAATAGGTCTCCATAAGACTCTGCCTTGAAAATAAAAATACAAACTACAGCTTGTGGTAGAATAAATGTCTCTACTTCATATCTGTGAGCACACTTTCCTGTCTCTCGAGGCAGCAAGAACCTGGGCTGAATTCTGGTCTTGCTGAAGTCAGAGCTCTACTAGACCCAGATGTGCCAGCATCTCACCCTGGTTTGCAGTGGTGAATTGCGGCAATGTTGCTGCTCTAGAGACTACATCAGGTGCTGCTGCTGCTAGGCAGCGCAGATGGAGAACAATCCTTCTTTGTAATGCTCAGCTGCCCTTTTGTTCCCCCATGTTGTGGTTGCATAGCAGACACTGCATAGATATTCCTCATCAGAGGATATATTTTAATTCAGATTTCCCTGTGCCCATACTCTGAAAATTTGCCTTTTATCCTTTTTCTGCCAAGAAAAGTCTTCCAGATTATTAATCATCTGAAGCTGCAGAAGGACAGAGGTGCAATGGGGTTGCTGTCAGGTGAAGAGTTGATAGGGTCTGCCACTAACTGTGCTTTTTGGTCCAGAACTGTTGAAAACACATGAGAGCTGGACTGCTGGGTGTGATGGTTTCTATACCAGAGCCAATGTGTGAATACTGCTAATCTGAAACTTTCCGGCAGGACTTATTGGTTGATGCAAAACCAGAAAATGAAACACCTTGGAATTGAGCGTTATACCTCAATAACTAGATAAGATTATTACCAAAGTGATATTTGAAGTATTTTTAATTTGCATCTTGCAGACAAACCTTTCTTTGTTTCATGAGACGGAGTTGAAATGGCATGAGCACTTGAAGCCATTTTCTGGCCTTTATGACACAGCTGCAGAAATCCTAGTTGGTTATCTGCAAATTCTTGGATGCTCTGCCATTGAATTAGATCAAATATTGCTTTTCACTTTGCCTTATCCAGGATCTATACACGCTTTACAGCTGCAGTTGTGTGGGCCTGTGAAGTGCAGGATTACTTCACAGAATACACGTAACCAAAGTTAATGTTAAATTGTCCAGCCTACATAAACCAATGTTAATATTGGTTGTGAGGGAGAAAAAAGTTACATTTAGCATAACAGTGTAGCAGTGTAGGTTGGTGATACCTAGTCTGGGGATGGTGTCTGCCTGGAAGACATATTTCCACAGTGTTTTGGACAAATATCAATATGAAAAGCATATTCCAGTTTTGGTCTTCATATTGTGACTGTTGTGTTTCTACTCTACTTTGTAGCGCTCTGAAACCTGATTTACTATATCACATGATATAATAAGGTAAATTAGAATAAATAAGATCAAAGGCAAAGCCATAATTTAGAAATTCAGCCCCACTTTGCTGCCTCTGACGATGAACTAGTCTTGGCTGTACAACTCACCATTACCAGAAGTTAGGCAAAATTCAAGTGTTCATGGTAATATATAAAACCCTTAATTCGCCCTTCAAAAGAGCTAGGCTCAAATTCCTTACTTATCTACTTTTTCGTTGTTGTTGTTGTTGTTTGGGTTTTTTGTTGTTGTTGTTGTTGTTGTTGTTTAAAGAGCAACTATAAGCTGAAACCTAAGAGATTTAATTTTCATTTTTAGTGTTTGATTGCACAGAGTGACACCTGATGGCTGCATAGAAGATTGTCTTTGTAATGCACATTGTGATAGATTTAACAGATTTTCAAGCCAGAAGGATTCTATTAATGTGAGCCACCTGGAAATTAGCACAGGTCTCATCATTTCCTCAGGTGATTCTGGTCTAGCATAACCCTAGTGAAACAACGCCATTCATCACCTGGAAACACAGTGAATCCTTCAACGTGTTAAAGTGTTTCTGTGAAAGGATATAAACTGAACTAATGTGCACTTGTCCTAGGGTGGTTGATGATCTAGGTAACTATTCTGGTCTCTGCTTTTCTGTATTCTTTGTTGTGGTTTTGTTATAAAGCTATTAAGGTATAGGAAATCCACGACTTCTATGGGTAAGTTCTGTTATTTATATAACTTTGTGATTAACAAATGAATTTATCTTGTTGGTTTATTTTCTCTTTCCACAGATTTTTCTAATTTTGGCTAAAAATTCTAGAGCATAGATATGATCATGTGAATTTTTCAGATAATATTGCTTCTTCTAAAGGTCCTTGGGTGAAGAGGTGGTGGGGTGCAGCAGAAAAGAAGAACTTGCTAGGTGCTTTCAGTGAAGCCTAGAATTCCTCCTGCTTGCAATAGAAGAAAGGATTTGATAATAAAATGTAATTTGGGGGGTTTCCCTGTTTTCATTAGGTCTCTGTGGCTGTACATTTGAAGCAGATCTAGGTGTCTCTTTCATGTGATGCATGAATATTCACTAGGAGAAATTCCTAGTAGAAAACTAACAATTCCTAGTAGGTCAACTCTGTATCATTAGTCTAATATAATCAATTGCATTTCAGATTAGGGATTTTAGTTTAAGTAAAAGAAAATGAAGCTCAAAAACAAGGGAATAAGTTGCAAATGTCTTCATGTGGTTAAAAATCTGACAGCTTCTGTGGTTAGTAAGACAGATAAAGTTTCTATGCTCTTAATTATTATAGTACTTAAAATACCTCTTGGATTCTATTGTTGAAATTTTCTAAAGTTTTTAGTCAACATGAATAAACAATAGATGGAAGAGTATTTAAAAATTACATGACTTTTAAGTGTCAACTCTTTTGAACTCCACCGAAAAAGAAACTTGGTCAACACAAGCAGTATTCCACTGGAAAAATTAAGAGAATACAATAAAGAACCCTTCATACAAAAAGTATAATATTTTCAGAAGTAGGGCTGTGCTTTTCACATCAGTAGTTTCACATTTCTTAATTTGTAGGGATTTTTATAAGTAGCTGTGTGACAGCCTTTATGATAATATAGAGATTTGCAATGTTGATAAGAATTTAGATTACTAAAGAGAGAAAGCAAACAAGATAAAAAGTATGAGGGACAATGCAAAGTAGAGTCTTAGAAAAAGGCTGCCTTTATAGCTCATCAGTGCAAATTTCTTGTTAAAATGCTCCTTGAGCTAAGTAAGGGTTACTTATTCATGTGAACACCTGACTTATAAAATCAACCAAGCACTGATATCAAAGATGTCTGGCTTTTACATCTATTCAGGTTGATGCTTCCATTAACTTAACTTCATACTCTAAAAGCGTATTTCATTTCTAAATATGCTGTGTATAACTCATTAACATCAGAGCCCCCAGCAGTAATTGCTTGAAAGTGAGTAAAGAAAATCGGAAAAGATGAAGAGCTGAATTGCCACTTAATGAAAGAAAAAAAACCCACAGACACACACTCAAATTGGCTATCATGCAGTAACAAGTCTCTTCTCTATGGAAAACATTCAGACTGCATTTACAGTTTGTGTTGAGATATTTAAAAATGTGTTAAGTAATACTAAATACTACTTAAAAGCTCAGTGTGCTCCTAGATGGAATTTTGCTCAGAAATTATACTTGTTAATGATCTTTTCTTTATGTTTACAATATTTTATGCTTCTTCACTCTACATATTGTGGTTATATCAGCCTTTAGAAAGATCTTAAGAATGAAGTAAAACTTAATTTTGAGAAGGTATGAAGTAGCAGAAATCTGTTTTTCAGAAGACTTCATTTCAGGTGAAGCAAAACCACCACTTTCATTATCTGATTGACCTTTGGGAACTGAAGTCTTTTGAGTCCAAGATAGGCCTGAGAATGTGCTTGCACATGTTTCTTGCTCGTGATCACTGTGTAACAGTGGATGGCTTTGCAGTGGAGTTTGTCAGTATGGCTCCATTTGCCTTGGTGCAGCTGGATTGACTTCCATCAGCTGCAGATCTGTTTGGGAGTGTGCAGGGAGCATTATGGAGGCAGGCAGCAGCTTTGAATGTTTTAACATGAAGACAAACAAAGGTGAGGACAACTTTTGTCAGTTTATCAGGCTACAGTGATAAATTATTGATTTGACTGTTCTAATGCAGCACAAGGAAGTCTTTGTGTGTGTTACTAGAAGCTAGATTGAAACATTTTTCCGGAAGTGTTGGATTTGGATTGAAAACTAATTGTTGTTGGTGCAATTTATATTGATTCCTCTGGTGCTTTTACTCCAGCTTTGTGACTAAAGAATTCTTGTTTTCAAGACAGTTCTTCCAAATTCCTTCAGGTGGCTGTTGGGGAGAAGAAGGTGATACAGTGCACTGGCATGGCTTCACTCTAAATCATTCACAACTCTTGCAGGGACTCTTATTACAGGATGAATATTTGTTATTCTTGTCCTGGGTACTAACATTTCAGTTTAATAATGCAGTAAGATTTATTTTTAAAAACGTCTATGTAGATGTGATCAAAGCAGGAACGAAATATTTAGGTACATATATGCTGTGTGCTAAGGGTGGACAGGGATGACAACAACCACTGAGAAAACTGCTCTAACACTGAGGTACAGAAGGATAGCATCTAGGAAGATCAATGTTTTACTGGAGTAGCATAGAAATTAATTTCTCCCTGTTGCTTTACAATGTGTTATTCAAAGAGATTCCAGGTAGCAAGTTTTGGGTTGGATTTCTCTCATTTGAATGAAGCCCTAAGCTTGACAGGGTCAGGATGGAGGAAAAAACCCCACCACTTTGCTTGGCTGCTGAGGTTAAAAAAAAATCCAGTCTTTTCAAAACAACAGTGAAGTTTACTTTTGTACCTTAGCTATGAAATGAGGAAACAAGATATTTATTTTCACACTGCACCTGTTTCTGAACACCTTCCAGTCATGAACAATATGATTCCTATCAGGCCACATGCCACTACTGATATTTTAGCTCCCTAGAATGACAAATGCACACAGACTTTTCCCACACATATGTATGGTATTTTAGGTGTGCCAAAGCTGTGCTGCATGTCTTAAGCAGCAAAGGGAGAGCTGAAGGCTGCTAAGCCTTTAACAGAAGTAAACAACAGCAGAGTTTTCTTTTTGTTCTTTAGACCTATAAAGCCTCATTTTACAGTTTTCAATGTGTTCCAGCACAAGTGCAGTTTTTCTTCTTGCTTCCAACCCCACTACTTCCTATTGGACCTAATTAACCACTGCTGTCAGGATAAGCACTTCTTCTGTATATAATTCATAAACTTTTATTGGATTTAAATGTATTTTTAATACTTTACGACCTCATGGTGTTGTATTGTACACATTCCAGAAATCTATCTTTTGTAGTTCACCCCCTTTTCAGGCATGTGTTGAGCAACTCCATTTTGGTTCATTTGCCAAAGCACAGGCACAAGAATGGCAGAAGTGTGGCTTGCTCTGGGACCTGCACCCACAGGTGGCCAGGTCTTGGTGGCATACATACTCCACATACTGTGGAGTGGCATTTTGCCAAGACCTGATGGCACGTGCTTCTATTGAGAAGGCAGAGCAGCTTTCTTTGCCACCTCAACAATGTGTTGTTTCTGGGCCTGCTTCTCCTCCCTCAGTCATGTGTGGACACTTTTGGAGCTGGCACGGGACAGGTGGAGTGAGAAAGTAGCACTGTTCCTGTGCACTGCTCTTCACAACACACAAATGGCTGCTTGGACCTGCGCTAACGGGTGCCATGGAAACAGGATTTGTTCCTCACCACAGTCTGGGCTTACAATCACATAACTTGTATCAGACAAGTATGACCTCAAGCATAAGGTTGGACTCATGCTTAAAATCAATCCTGAAGTAGCCATAATAACCACTCCACTAGCAGGGCTGAGTTTGCAAGACTTTGTGCCGCAAAAATGTGAACACTGTTTGCAGTACCTTTTCTTAGTTGGTAGGATTTGTATGTACACATCCTGACATAGCTTTTTCCAAGAATAGAGTCTTTACACTGAAATACTAATAATTAATTTTACAGGAGGCAAAGTCCACAATGAATGAAGTATCCGGACTTTAAAAAAAAACTAAATCCAACAGTCTGCCAAAAAGCCCCCACACTAATTATAAAGCTTATATAATTCTTTATGGTACTCATTAATCTAAATTGAAAGCATGGGCCACAAATTTGAGTTTGCCACAAGTCAGTAACTTGTTGCCTTTTGTTTTCATTATCATCTGCTGTTTTTCTATGCAGACAAAAAAAAATTATAATCTGAATGTCCAAGTATTTCATAAGTACTTAGATAAGTAACACTCTTTTTCCAAGGAAATCATAGTCTAATATGGAACAAAGCACAAGTAATTAAGAGAAAAAAAGGAGATTATAGATAACATAAATGGGATCCTGCTGCTTTCCTGTGATATTTTTGCTTCATTCTGAAGTTGTCAGTTACTAAATGATAAATAAAATCTGTTATTTCCAACTGCTGTACAAACATGCCAATTGCAGTTTTCTGGGCTTTACTGTTGGGCCTGCCTTTGTCATAATGATTAAAGGGGTCACTTTTCAAGCAAATAGTCTTGTCAATTTGGAAAGTATTTTACAATAGCGAGTAAATGCAGAATTAAAATTTGGAAATGCTGAAGAAGCTGGAATTGGAGCATTCAAGACCAACATCATTAGTGGAGTAGGAAATGTATGCCAGTGTGCTTGCATAGTACAAGAAATATTGTGAGAGAGGAAAAAAAATGTGGGTTGCAGAGGAGAAGGACTTGTAAGGGAATATTTTAGGTTAAGACAAAATAGAAGTAGAATGATTAACTAAAGGTTAATGTAGTGTATTTGGCTTCATTGGGCAGTAGGAAATGACAGGGAAATATGGCAGATACCTGCCATAGCTAGCAGAGGGAGCTCAATTAATTGTGTGTTGTTTTGAGGGTGAAACATTAGGTATTTTAGGGACAGATCTCCAATGAAACTTCACTGCTAATCCTACGATGAGGCTTGTTCCTGAGAGTTCAAGGCTCCAGTTTCTCACACAGATGGATACACAGTTATCTGACACGTTACCATTCACAGTTTAAACTGCTTTATGAGTTTCTAAGCTACCTCAAAAAAAAAAAAAAAAAAAAAAGTCTGATTGTGTCTGTTTCTTTTCTCATTCTCACCTTTCTGAAACACGCAACTCCAGTTCTATATGTATCCTGTAAAGATCAAAAGCAAGCCCTGCTCGATCCTCCTTCACTTAAACACTTGTACTACACACAGCTGCTCTGCACAGATAGATGCAAGACAGACCTTTCTGAGCTATCAGACTTCACCAATTAATACATTTGTATAATTCGGCCTCTGTCATTAGTAACTGGTGGGAGGTGTAACAGCAAAGCACAGGGTCAGTTTTTGGTTTTATTGTCTTGTCACCATTCCCATTACCTCCGACCCTAAAGTCAAACAATTTCTTTTTGTATGACTCCCTCGTCCTCCACATAGCAAAGAAGAGGAGGAAGGCAGCCCCGTCTAAACTTCTGGTGCTAGACGAAGCCAGTAAGAACGATGTCTGAAAGGTCAGATTTCCATCTCTGTCCCTTGCCCGGTCGCTGATGAGCTGCGGCGGGGTCCCGGCTGTGCTGGAGCGCAGTGCGGGCACGGGGACGCGAGGGGGCGGCCGTGCCACGCCAGTCACAGCCGCGGGACAATCCCTGCGAAATCCGGGATGGACCGGTCCTTGGTGCCGCCCGTGAAGGAGCCGAGGGGGGAGAAGTGCTGAAAGAACACCCACGGAACCGTTATAATAATCCACGCGTGGTTGTTTTTTCCTGGACCCCATTAACCGTGCTTAAACCAGAAGTATTGCAACAAATTATCTGAGAAAGTATTTTAGGTGCGTGCAACAGGAATTTGTTAGTTGTGAGGTGCAGTTTGTAACTCAAGATTTCTGAGTGAGATACTTGACCATGTGTTAAGCTTGCTGAACGGCCTGTTTCTGTTACTGGCTTGGGTTTGTGCTTACAGTGAGAAATAAAATTTGTCAGTTCTTGATTAATAAATAAGGCTTGTGCAAAGAATGATACAACAGAGCCAATTAAAACACCTGTTCCTTTGATTTAAAAATCAACACTGCTGTACCTTTAAAGAGAGTTAACCTTATGCCTAAAGCGGGTCAAAATATTTCTTGAAGTGCTTGAATTCCGCTTCTAGAGGTTAAGTCCAAATATGAATTTCTGATTTGGGCTCACTCTTTTTGTTTGTAGAAAAAGTGAAAGGCCATGCTAAGTAAAAGGTAAGGTGGGTGGATGGGAAAGAAAATAAAATGGTGAAGGAATTATTAAATAGCCATCTAAAAATGTCCTCTGAGTTCTCCTATAAATGAGGTTCTGAAGGAAGGATTCAAAGTATAAATTCAAAGTATTCAAAGTGAAATATTCTGTCTCTGAAGAGCAACAATATTTAAAATCTTTTAAGCCTCAGAAAATTTTTATGGCGCATTTCAGTTCAAAATATCTAATTTTGCAAGGAAAAGCATCTAACACTACATGTATCTAAAATTTTCTCATTTGAAACAGAATAGGTTTTAAGAGACAAAACTGGTTTTGAGGTAATGAGACAAAGTATTATAGCTTTGGATTTTTCCCACAGAAAATCAGATTCCAGAGGCTTTCCAGGAAAAGGTTTGTAATGTCAATTGAAAGTAGATGCATCAATTCATTGTCATAATTGCTGCTAATTTCACTAATTAGGTTCGTGAGATTAAGCTTCTTACTAGGTTTATTCTCTCAGTCTTCAATCTGACAGTCAATATTCAGAATTCTTCCACTTGTAATCTCAAAAAGTTGACTCCCCAGGCTAATATAATGTTGTGATTTGACACTGGCCAAATGCCTGGCCAAATGACAAGTGAAACAAGCCCTTAAAAATACCTTTGGCCCCCACCCCTGTAGTACCTCCTGCCCCTCCTTCTCCACTGACCTTGGTGTCTGCAGAGTTGTTCTCTTTGCTCTAGTGACAATTAAAACTGCACCACAACTTTTATTTTGATTTCTTCTCAAATCTTTTATCACAGAGGCATTACCACCATTTATAATTGGTCCAGTCTTGGCCAAAGCCTGTCCATCTTTGGAGCCACCAACAATTGCCTCTGCTGTACATGGAAGAAGGTTCTAGCAGCTTTTCACAGGATCCACCCTGTAGCCTCCCCACTGCAAAAAACCAGGCCATGCAAAACCAATACACATAACTACCCATAAAAGTGGGTGAAGCACAGGAGGCCTGTGCTGAGTTTTTGAACTCTCACATTCACAGAATTGTGCCTTTTGGGCACACATGAGAATGGTAAAGTTGTTTCACTGAACAGTTTCATACAGTGTTTTCTTGTAGGTCACTTCTGGTCCCTTTTGCATGTGGTTATAATGGTGTTTTCTTGATAATATTGTCAGAAGTCACATTTTTGAGTAGATTCTGAGGAAGCACATACGGCCAGCCCCATCCCACACAAAAATGAGCAGGCTGTGTTTGAGATGGAGATATGCAAGTGTCCCCTCTTTATCTCTGAAGGAAACCACTGTAGGCTAAAGTAATTCTGTGAAGATCCAGAAATATGAACTTTAATTATTGCAATTACACACCTGAAACAAAAAGTTCTCTAAATGACCTGGGGGATTGGGAGTTTGCTGGATAGATGATTAGATGCTAGACGAATCATGGTCATGTCTTGGTTCCTTAGAGAGCTAGTAATTTCAGAGTGAAAGACTCTGTGTTTCTTGTTGCATTTATGAGTTGTGGTATGCTTGGACAGTGCAGTACAGCTTGATCCTCACACAATTGGCTGCATGCTTTTGAAAGTTGTGTGATTGACTGGTGATTAATGCATGGAATAGATGGAAGATTATGACATATACTTAATAAACTGCTTATATAATGTAGGAGAAAAGACATTTTTTGGATTTTCTGAACCAAGCTGTTGGATGGCTAGGGAGTACTTGGTATTACAGCCAGGCTGTAATTTGGTGCCTTTCTGCCCCCTAAAGAGGCTTAGCATTCTGCTTTTAAGGTCTTGATAAATCACACAAGACAAGCTGGTTATGTCAATATATGGTACATTAAAAAAACTTCATCCTGTTGTATCTCCTAAGTTAGTTTGTGCAGTGAGTGATAGGACTTTTAGATGGATTAAAGCCATTCTTTCAAGATCCATTATTTGTTGGCTGTGGTATTTTTATTCAAATAAAAGGAGTTGTGTGATTCTGTTACAGAGGTAGCACAAACCTAGTTTAAAACTAGTTGAGGTTGTGGCAAAGTACTTTCCTGCTGGCCTTAAGGTGTGCAGGAAACTCAAAATAGTCTCACCCTAGGAAAGTCCTTAATTTCATTCTCCATCCTGTAAACCAGTATGTTTTTCTGTTCATCATCTCTGGAAAATGCAAATGCTGCACTGAGGAGTTGCATGCAGAACCCCAAATGGAAGTGGAGGGTGTCTGTGCTCTTTGTGTTCTCTATTCAATACTTCTCTCTTGTGTAAAAAATATAAAGCATTTGTCCAATTACTGTGGCTCTTTCCTGAATTGGTCACATATAATTAAAATGTGATAGGAATGTCTGGTTTGTTTCAATTTGTGAGCAGAGGACAACTTTAAGAAACTGCATTGTGCACTGCCTCTGGCAGCAGAGGTGGCTTCAGAAATCTGTGTCACCAGATCATGTTCTAGGGAACCTTGTCCCACACATTGTGCTGACACCAATTTTGGAAGGGTTACAATATAACCTGAATCAGAGAAAATATACAGGCTGGAAAAGGAATTTTATCCTTGAAGGTTGCTCCAAATCTAGAAGAATTTGCTGATTTGATTCATTGAGCAGCTATTAAACAAATTCTACTGCCAAAAGTAAGGAAGATGAAACTCTTCCAGGGAAGTTAAGAGCACCAAGGAAGGAACTTGTTAAGCTGGTTTTGTTTGCTTTAGCCTGCTCTTCTGTTTGTTTGTTGTTTGTAGTAGTAATCAAATTATTTTCTTAGATTATATGAAAGAAGGCAAAGACTTACAGACTACTCTGCAGGTAGGAACATTGGAAACATTTATGTACGTTTCTAGATACATTGCTAGCCAGGTTTGAAGCTTAAACTACCTATGCTGAGTAGATAGATAACTTTTATTTCTTATATCCTTTTCCTTTTTTTCCCCCAAACTGTAACAAACTCTTAGATACCAAAGAAAGAATCACCAAGTTGCCCACTGAGCAGCCAATCCAGAGCTTTTGAGCCGAAGGCTTCCTCTGCTAACTTCAGTGAACTAGAGAACAAACTTGGCAGGTAAAACCTAAATTTATGTAGCAATTTATTTAGCAAAGTAATGTTACTTTCTGTAAGTATAACCTTACCTTTGAAGCGCATGTGGTCTTTCAATTAACTGTAAAGAACTCTGCTCCTTCAGCAGTAGAGCACCAATTTTTACATGATAAGCTGGTTGTGAAGCTATTTTCTGAGAGCTGCATTCGTGCATCAAAATCATGGAACATTTGTCATGATTGCTTCCAGGCCACTTTGTCATTAGGAAACTGGTTTATCTTATTTTTAATTCAGGCTATTTAGCAGTAGGTGGCATCCTACTTTAAGATTAGAGTGAACTGTAGACTCCCTAGCATGTGTTGTCACTCAGTCTAGAAAGTTCTTTACATTTCTTTTCTATTTCTACTCATGTGCAGTATTACCAAGGAAAGACTTTTTTTATCTAAAAGTAAACAGGAATGTGTGTGAGTTCTGTTGTGAGTACTATATACGGGGAGCTTGCTAGTACCATGCAGTGAAAGTCCTAGTTGAAATTGAATTTGGAATTTGTTTTGCAAGACTCAAAGCAGACCTTTTTAAATCAGGAGAGATGAGCAAAATCAAATTATTAAAAGCTTTTATAAGAAGCTGGATTGGTTTCAGCCTTCTCGGATGCTCATTGTGTTCTGTCTGCAGTACCAGTGGGAAGTGAAAATAATTAATCCTGAAAATTAGATTGAACGGCTGTTCAAAGCAATAAAAGGAAGGAAATTAATTGCTAGTATTGATACACTATCCTTAAGTCATCTCACTCAATATCACAAAGTGTCAGATTATGTGCTTAGGTAGAAGCTAGTGAAAAAAATATAACTCAGATGTGTTTAATGGAAAAAATCTAAAACAAAGTTTTGAAAGGAAAAGAGTTAGTGATGGCTCTAAGTGATAATGCAGAAGGAAATTGGGGATGGTAAGAGTCTTGGGAGGTGGATGACAGGGAAATCAATCAGTAAATGAAGCTGGTTTTGTGAGATTTTAATATGCTTCATCAGAATCCCTGTGACTTGGATTAGCAATTCTCTTTTCAGACTTAATAAAGGTTGTCAGAGCTGCTTTAGCAGCCTCCAAAAAGGTTCCTAACTTCCTTTTCCTTTCCCCCAGTCCCCCTCCCCGCCCTGAGATTTCTGTCTATAGAAATATGCTTTAAGTACAATTTAAGTATCCCTGAGAGCATTCTTTGAAATACCAGTGCTCACTCAAGCTTGAATGGGAACTACCAGCAGTAGGTAACATTTGAGACTCAGTGTCCTAAACTGGGTGAGGTACCTCTTTTAGTTTAGTATGTATTTATTTGTGTGGATTTTGGCCAGGACAGATTTACCTAACAGCTGCTCATTCTCCTTCTAATATGATAATTGTATCATGCTGAAAAGGAAGAATACTCAGTGCTTAAATGTTTTTTGTGTATCTGGCCCTTGTGATGCAAATAAGCAGCTTTTGTAATATTCAAAATCACATGGGTGCTCAACAAAAAAATATTTCATTTATTGTCTAATCTTTTCTCTTTAAGCTGATCACTTAGATTTTGCATAAGAGAGCAGCTCTATTTTAATAAGTGGTAAAAGATTTAAGCCTTGTTAAATGTTCCATGAAAATGTACAAAGACATAAAAGGTGTTTAAACGTTAGTTTGATATGAATTGTATATTTAACTTCATTATAATAACTCATTTGCTTAACATCATTCATGTACTTATGTAACCACCTGTATGTGGGCTGTGGAGAGACAGGTTTATGAAAGAATTTTTATGGCACACTCTTTTATTTCAGTATTTATATTTCTGAAAGGAAAATGTTACAGTAGCATGATAGATCTTGGGCCAATGCACCTTGGGTATTGCTGTCTCTAGAGTCTGCTTCATTACTGATGTCTTTGTGAAATATATCACTTGCACATTTAATAATAAATAATAACACTGAGTTACATGCAGTCCTGTATTGCAGATGAAGCCTTGCTTATGTTAAAAAAGGGTTTGGTGAATGGGAATGATACTCCTCAAATAAAATAATATCTTCCTGTTTATGTTCAGCTCTTACTAATTTATCATCCATAATCTAATTACAAAATAGACAAATATAGTTAGAAATGGGACATGGGAATTTCAGTATGTGTAGGCTGTTCAAAAAGTGAGAATAATTATGAAGGAAATAGAGAATGAGTTGCTGTGAGACAACACAACAGTTGCTGTGAGACAACACGTAAATCCTATAAGGGAGAAACCCACCCCCCACCCCCACCCCCCCTAGTTTTAGTGTGAATTTTATGTTTAAACCATAGCTGGAAATATTGTGTTGATCTTTTGCCAATTTCAAATGTTACATAACAGTTGTTGAAACACTTTCTTAAGGTTTTTAAGGAAAGAGAATGGATTTTTGGCTTAACAACATCTAAAGGAAGCTGGTAATAAAGATCCTTCTTTGATAAAAGTAATTCTGTGTACATCTAAAACCTAGTTTTTAAAGCCACATCAAATACAGCCAATATGAATATAACTATTTCATGAATATGAAATAACTAGTCATGTCTGGGTTGTATTATTTCAATTTTTACGTTTTTTTTTTAAATGTTCATCTGATCTGGGTCCATGACACCTGCAGTGAAAGCAACAGATCCAGTGGGAACTCACAAAATGTGTGTGTTGTATAATGTTTAAAGCCAAGGACTAGAAGCTGTGTTGTATCTCCAGTGCCATCAATATAATTACACCAGCAGAGACCTAGGCTTTTTGTCTATTCAGGAGCTTTAAAACATATAAGTAATCAGGTCATGCTGTGGCTGGAGGCAAACATTGACCACAGTCCTGGAAAAATGCATGTTGAGAGTTTAATACTTGAGTGTGCTTATCTTACAAAATACACTACAGCAAGTGCTAAAGGTATTTTATTAAATAGAGCTTAATGTTAAGCATATTAGCAGTCCTATATTAGTATATGTTTTAAGTGTTTTGCTGGATTAGCTCTGGAGAACATTAAGCTTGTGCTTACAGTACTACAGCATTGATTCCAAGTTCTTCAGAAAAGTAAGTTTAGGAAAAAATCATGTACTTACCTAAGTACAAGTAGTATTCAAAATATTTGCAACAGTTGGGGGCACATTCCTACAGTGTATATTACTGAATTGAAGTGGGACAAAATATGCTCATATGAGCTCTTTTCCTGTAATTCAATCTGCAGTCAGTAAAAATATTAATTTGAACTAATTTCTGCTAGTTATAATATTCATAGTAGCATATTGTCCAATTAAGCTATAGAAATGGAGGCACATCTACCTATGAAAATAATACAGCCTCTTCTACCACACTTCTGTAACCCAAACCCACATGAATGATGGAATGATGGTTATCAATCAGCAGGTTGTTTGCTTGTATTTTCACCTGAGGAAGCAGCTGGTCCAAATTATTATTTCAAAGAATATTTTTTAAGTTAATTCTTTCCAGAATCTTTCACATTCTTCTTATATGTTCATTAAAATTGCTTCATGTTCCTTGTGGTAAGGCTGCTCTTTTAGTGATGTTTAACTACACTGGAGGATGAGGGCCCAGATCACATAGGGATGCAAAGGCCAGACTACCCTAGTGTTCAGGGTCTGACTGCATCCTCCAGCAGCTGTTGCTGGATGGCTGAAGAGATTCCTGCCCCTAATCACTCATCTCTGCTCTCTGTTGACTTGTCCAGCACTGCCTGGGATGGTGGTCCTTGGAGCAGCCTGCCTCACTCATGTTATCAAAATGGGCTGGATAAACAAAGGTGAGGGAATGATTACAGGGAGATACTAAGACTGAGGAGAAGGAGAATGGGAGTCCTGATGGCTTTAAATAATTTGCTTCATGCACAGTGGAGGAGAAATTGAGATGCCTCCATTGTGACTTACAGAAAAAAACAAGTGATCCTCAGGAGGCAAAATTACACACAAAAAAAAAAAAAAAATTGTACATCCTCTAAATTTCTCACCTTCCTCTTTAATCACCTTAAAAACCTTTAAAAATTTGATGTTTAGTTGTTAGTACCTTCAACTCAGTGTTTTACCCGGCCTTAATTGAAGTTTGAGCAGGCAGAAGCTGATCCTTGCCCTTGTTTTAGCCAATATGACACTGCAATCTCAACTGTAATATGAGAAGATTCTCTACTGTAATTCTTGTAATTCTCACCTATTAGTCACAAGATGCTTTAGTAAAGATACAAATATTCCAAAGATAAACAAAAAGTAAATTGCAAAAATTATTTCATGTATTCTTCGGAGTAAGAAAATGTGGTAATACTTAATGTGAAATGCAACAGTTGTCTGTGTTCTGGTTTAAAGAATGTGAAAATCCAAATGCAATCTTACATTTTGTGCTATTTTAGGTAGGATAATAGGGCCAAATATCAGAGGTGTTAAAATAAGCCTGCTACTATGTGAAATTGAATGAGATGAACTTTTAAGAGAAGGACATCAGTATTTAGCAGCTATGACAAATGTAGCATATTCACTCCAGAGGCGGGAAGTGCACTCAAATGTGCAAATTACAAATTTGAATGACACATTCAGAGTTTTGAAATTAAATGTTTGTGAAGAACAACAGGAATAGCCACAAGTTATTACAATAAATCTGAGAACCACAGATTCATAAACTTTGTGTATCTTGTCAAAGAGGAGGGAATTAATTCCAAAGGCAGTTTGGCAGTTATTAGGTGACAACTTAGACTTTGCTTTCTGTTTTACTCAGTTCAGTACAAGAAAAATACTAAATTAAAATGATAGAATAAGGCAGTAGGACTCTCGTTTTACTTACTAAACTACTATGGTTTGTTGATTGCCAAATGCTTGTTTTTCTTGTTTACCATATGTTGTATCAATTATATCACAACAATCCTGGGATTTATCTGCAGGCATTTTCATGGACCATTCACTTATTATTTGTTACAATAATTCCTTTTGTCTTGTAACTGAAACAAACCTCCTAAACCCTGGTTTCTGCAATAGTTATGATCACATGTCATTTCTTTACAAGTTGTTCAAGTGTTCATTCTGCACGTAGTTTATCATAAAATATAAACAAAAACTGTACATTTTGACAATTAGGGAAAGTGCTTATCTCAAGTGCCAGAAAAATATAACAAATTAAAACTACTGTGAGTGATTATTCTCTGCTCAGGGTGGTAAACTATAGAATGTTCCAGCTGTAAATTTATCTTTCCAACCATTTACAGAGCACAGATAATATCTGTTTTTTAACCTGTCTAGCAAACATCTGACCTAAATTTCTAATGAAAAAACCCATCTGCTTCTAAACAGGAGCCTAGAAGTTTATTTGGAATGTATATTTTAGTAATATTAAATTTACTTAGGAAAATTGTAAGCTAATACCAATGAGATAACACCATAAACTGCATCTACATGTTCACCTGTGTATATATAGCTTAAAAAAAATTAAATGATAGAGGTTCAAAATACCCAGCCCTTAATTTTCCATGTTCATCTTCTGATAAATTATTAGATAGTGGAGATATTCATAAAGGCCAGTTTATAATGTTCATATATTTCTTAGTTCACTTGAGTAAATTTGTGATGCTTCTTTTTGTGAGGCTTTTGATTGTTGTTTCCTGTGGATAACCTGGTAGAACAACTAAGTAGAAAAACAGTACCAAAAGGTGGGAAAATGAATTCTGTCCAAATCTTGAATTTCAGACGGAATGTTTCAGCTCACCTTGAATTTGATTCCACATTATTTGATCCCACTAAATTGCTAGATAGAATGATTCCCACCTCTGCTGTTTGACACTAGATCAAATACACGAACGTGATCACAGGTTTCTGTTCCTTAGAATGGAACAAATTAATTTAAACCTTAATCTGAAGAGGTTTTTAGTACAAGCAGCAGAATAAGATGCTATTTCTTGGAAAATAAATGTGCTTCAGAAGAACACCTGGGAAACCTTTTCCATGACCGAGAATTCTCAAAGCAAGACTTAAAAGAGTGCCCGTGGATTTTATATTGTTCAGTTATTAAGAGCTTGGAAGAAGCTGTGAGCATTTTTTCTGGACAATGGCTACATTATCTATTTTAATGTTTAATTTCAGCTCTTCATGGGACAAAAAATGCTGACACAAATTCTGTTCTGAGCTTTAAACTGCACTGCAACAGCAAATGCCATCCTAGATAAAAAATTAGTCTTGAAAATTGTACCAAGAATATACCAAGTAGTCTATGCAAAAAGGAGAAGGATATTAATTCAACCTGACTAGGGAGTAGATTATACTATAAATAGGACTCTGAGGCTGCATCTACTGCAAGGCTGGTCATTTCCTACAAAATCCATGGCATGTATATGTGCCCTAATCCTGTAATACCATCCTCAGTCTAATCCTTACACCTACCTATTATGCCATACTAATTTTCCTGCGTGGAGAGCTCTGCATACCTGAGGCTTTACTTGCTTGGATCCGTTGTTGGATCAGAGCACTGCTTATAGATGGAAAATAAGAAGGTATATGGAAGATTTTATATAGAAGGTAAGATAATGGAATATTGACACATCTGAAATCCCAGTTTCTTTGAAATATTGAAAAAAACTAGGACAGATCAAAATTTAAATAAAAACATGAATTCTTCAGGTTCAAAGTTCAGTACATTGCTATTTTGCTATGTATTTTGGAGCTGACTGGAGTTCAAGATTCATTTCTTCAGACCAAGTCCAAAAATAACCTGTTTCTTCCCTGTTGGGGGTTTGCTGGAAGAAGAGCACACAAAAAACTAGATGGATGTGATTGCAGCATAAAACTCCCCTTATTCCTGATTTCCACATTCTCACAATTGTTTCAGTTACAGACAAAAAATGCTTTGTTTTTTTTCTTTTCTTTCTTTTTTTCCTGGCCTCTGCACGATTAAGCATTGCTTGAATCTTGCTGTTCATTCTTAGACCTGGTGCACTGCCCACTCTTCTCTCCCTTGATTTCATCTCTTCCTACTTAAACCCTGTTTTGCCTGCTGTCACGAGTATTGCACAACAGATTTAGTCTAAAGCTCAGTCCTGTGCCAAACATGGCAACTTTCACCTAGAGGATGCTTCCTTAACTGCCTACTTCCATAGAATTTCTTTGCCAGTTTTTTGCCTTAGTCATTGAGATTCTTCTTCTCTGAATAGTGAAAATTCTTTCCTGCGGTCTTCCTTCTCTATCTCTATCCTTTTGCAGCATTCCTCTTTGCAAATGTCTAACCCAAAGTACACATTCAGGGAAGACACATTTATGAAAATCTCTCCAAATTAAAGGAGTAAGATATATGTTTTTCTGATAAGGGTGAAAACACCTTTGTAGTTTGTATGATTTATTTGTGAAGATTTGGAGTATATTCTAGGTAGAGAAACATTACTTCTGACTACTGAAGTATCTACTGGTTCTTCTGTTTAAATGGCCTCATGAGAAGAACAACTAATGAAACTCATTAGGATGGAAAAGAAGTTGATGAGTTGGAGAAGATTAAAAAGCAAATCAATCAGTATTAAGGCTGATCTGTTACAGCCTTGATGGATCAAGTTAGACTCTTGTTCCTTAATTACTTGCCATTTAACTGTTGTCTTCTGAAGAACTTGTTATGTAGAAGTAAGATTTACTGCAAAACAAAAGGTAGTGGAGAATTTCTTATGTAGGGGTTTTCAATTTATTTTTAAACAGTCATGCAGTTGACTTAAGTAGAATAAAATTCAAATATCACTGGTATGATAACTAGTAACCTAAACTGTAGTTAACAGAAGTTTCATCTAAAATCTGTGGAAAATGACACTTTTATTTCTGAAAGGATGTATGTATTGCAGTATCTTTACCCATTCTACCTAGTCTAGTTGATGCAAGGATTCTTGAAAAAACTCTAACCCACTTTAAATATTTTTTAAATCAGTACTTCTTTTTTTCCTTGTCCCCTTCACTCTTTCTTCCATTAGGAAAAGGTACTGCATTCAGTGGTCTGATGTCGCTGTGCCTCTCGGAATGAGCCTTCAGAGCGTCCCGGCTGGCTGTGGCACAGCCGACAGTGGGGGACACTCTCCCGATCTTCAGGGAAGTCAGGAGGGCGGCTAAGGCTTTTTCCTTGGCAGGTGAGGCAATGGCACGACAAATGGTAGAAGGAGTGGACTTCGGATGGAAGTAGAATCTGAGTTTATTGCACAGATGGAGTAGAGACACACACACCCCACAGGAACCTACAACCAAAGACCCTGAGCTTACCATGTAACAACTTATAAAGGGAGGAGGGAACAGGGGAGGGGGGGTTTGACAGGGAGCCAATGGGGAAACACAGGAGTGTGGAAATTGGGAAAACAGACACCTGGGGAAACCAATAGGCGTAGTTTGGGGAAAGGGACCCTGGTGCCTGAACCAATCACTCGGTGCCCTTGTCGGTAGAAGTTTCTAGGGGGAAGGGATGGGCTGCCAAGTGACGGACAGGACAGTGGGGAGGGGTTGAGGGAATGACTCAGCGATTATTGATGAGTCAAGGGGTGGAGGCAAGGGATTGACAGGAAGGAGGAGGCAACATGGGCAGAACCATTACAATAGGGGAAGACTGGAACAAGCCAAGGTACAGAACTACTACAGTAAAAAACATATAAGAACACAACACAACAGTCTGACAAATTTATTATTGCTTCAACTAAGTCTTGGCAAAGCATTTGATCTTGATGAATCTGTACTTATACTAATAAATCATCTTGGGTTTTTTTTAAGTGCATTACACTTTATAGACAGATATTTTGGAGCCATAAGAATATATTTTAGAGTTAAACACATTTTTAACAGTTTGGGAATTTTCTTAAGCTACTGCTCATGGCATTTTAATGATACATCAAATGCACTTTTTTATCTCTGTGATCATTGTATTTACAAAATTACAATTTATCTTCTATGGCAAAGATTACAGACCTCAAGATACGTTTAAAGTACATGTCAGTCAAGGTTGCTTACTATATGTATTGAAGTAGAGGGTACATTTGACCTGCCATAAGTATTGATCCTGAATTATTTATGTGTAAAACAGTGCTAAAAGAATTAAGTTCACATTATCCACTTATTGTTTCGATATTAGGAAAGGTACTAAAAATATGCTGATTATACTTACGTAATGAGGAGAACTTCAGTTTTCTCTGTTGGGAGTTTTGTAAAGCAAAATTTAATATCTGACTTCAAGTTATTGCTGTTGACTTCTGCAAAGCTTGCCAATTGCAGCTTAGAGAAAATGTGCTATTACTGTTTAACACCCAAACAAGCCTTATAATTGAGTGGTATTCATATTTAGCATCAAAACCCCTAAGTATCAGAATTTTCACCTATGTCTCTCTAGGAGGATGTTTTTGGTAAATAAATTGGACATCAGGTCTATTTTATGTATTACTATAAACGTCTATTAAAAATTCATACATCATAGCATTAATTTCTGTGTCTTTATGATATGAAGTGATTAGAAATACATGTACATTATGAGCTTGGAATTTTCCAATGCTTTTAACTTGTTTTAGGCATTAATCTTATATTTTAATATGAGATTTTTCATTTTTTAAAGTATTGTAAAATCTAAGAGAAAAGAAGGAATAAGACCCAGTAATGCCACCAAGGCTTTTTATTAATGAATCCTCTGTCAAGGCAATTGCACTGATAAATCTGAAGACGACATCTAGTGAAGTACTATTCTATTTCATTTTGAGTATTCTGTGTCTTGGTAGTCTTTCGTGACTTGCAGTGATTTGTAACAAACAATGTTGCTGTCACTTCCTGCTCTCTTGCCACTTCATGTATGGTCACCAAAATCTTAATTCACATCAGCACCACAACAGTGCCAGGGACCAGCGTAGCTGTACTGCTTAATTCTTTCAGCATTATCTGCAGTACTTTGCAGGTCAGAAAAATTAATAAAGCCAAACCAGCTGGCGTGTCTCATCCTGCTCTTTATTGCACTGGTGCAAGTCAGGAAAAATATGGCTGAGTCATGAGAGTTATTTTGGTGATGTTGAAGAAGCTTGAGCACAATGTCAATTGTGCTCAAAAAATATCGGGTAAGGAACAGGAGAAATTATTTTAGACTGATCTGGTTTAAGGATTTTAAAATAGGTGTACTTATGAAGGGATTTGCTCTGTCTTTGGAGTTGCTTTTCAATAATGGTATTTAGAATGTGATCATGAAATTTAGATAGCTATTTCCCAGTGTTCAGAGGATATCTGTGTGGAAGCACGATAGCACAATTTCTAATTAACTTGGAGGGATCTGTGGGAGGAATCCCTTTTTACACCTGCATCTAGGAAGATGATGTTTAAGGCTTAAGAGAAAATCCCATATCTAGAGCTGTGCTTGTGATTATTCTGTATTCAAAGCATCCTTCTATGTCTCTTATACAATCAGTATCACCTCTTAAACTTTTGGACTGAGTTCTCCTTGGTTTTCTCTGAGCACAATCTTGCCTTGCAAAAAATTCTGGTATTGTACTCTTTGAATCCAAGCAGATAAATGGTAATGAATTATATTTTATAATGAAATTATTTTAAAGTCCAGGTCATAAAAAAGTGAAGTTCTGATATTACTTTAAAGAATATTGTCAACAGCTATTTTAATATTCACTAAGTGAATTCATTCATTTTCAAAAGAAAGAATTTGGAACAAAATTAACACTCCTTAACAGATGAACTGAATTGGCCACTTTTTTCAGATGTGGAATGATCTACAACATCCTTTAACATCAGCATTGCCCCTAATGCCACAGTGAGGGTGAAAGGCTTATGATGTCTTTCATACCCAGGAAATACAAAATAAGCCATTACAATGTAACAGTCTCTTCTGAATTCAACTTTCTTTTTATCTTTATTTTACTGCAACAATTTTAAGAAGAAAATTCTGTTCCTAATTAGTTAACTATAAGGTTCGTCACCAGAACTGTGGTGTAGTTATTTTATTTTACTTTTTATTTAATATTAGTAGTATTATTTCTGAGGGTTTTGGCTTTAGTTTGCTGGGGGTTTTGGTTTTGATTTCTGATGAAAACTCCACTCAAAATAGATATTGTTTATTCAGCTTTGGATGCCAGTTTTTGTGCACAGAGGTATATTTCTCCTGTATGCAGCATTTTTTTTCCAATAAACAATGATTTTTTCCCCACATGATGGTGCTCAATTAATGTTAAAGAAATTGAGTGTCTTCTTAATTCCTTGTTGTTTGAAATGTGGTTCAGTAACTTTCTGAATGCTATCCAATCTCTTCAATAACAACTGCTAATTTGTTTCTAGCTTTATCAGTTTTTTGTGAAATTTTGTAGTTATATGAATGTTAACCATATCCACACAATCCTTGGAGGTGAAAATGATGATTCTGCTTTTACAGATAGGAAAGTGGAAAACAGAAATTTTATAATCTTATTAATTTTGAGATCTGATAACCTATTCACCATTGAACATTTTTTTTTGTTTGTTTGACAACAGAGCTACCTTGAGTTCTTAATTCATTTTCTACTTTATAGAACACAAAAGACAGCATATTCTCTCTTTGTAAATCCAATGGACACATGAAACCTGGGTCTATGAATGTATGAACAGATTTCTAACCATACAAAACACATATCAATATTGTATAAATCATTGATCTACTTAGTTGAGAAATATGTATAATGGAATTAAACCATATCCATGACTGCCTATATATTTCAAAAGGAAAAAAAGCATAAATTGCAGTCTAATAGGTTGGTGATATCAGTATGATTAGAATCTTGTGCGTCTACCACAGTGCTTTTTCAGTACATTAGTGAATGACATGTCTCTGAACATTAGGTTTGCATCCTTTAACACCAGTACTAAAAAGAAATTAGGTTTTGCCAAAATGTTTCATGGGTATCTGCCAGGAGCAGAGGAAAAGTGAGGTTTGAATCTTTAACTTCATTCAAAGTACCATCATGTATGGATTCTCCTCTTTGCTTGCCACTTCTTCCAGTTTGTAGGAACTTAGTCTCCTCCTGAGCCAGAGGTGCTGGCTTTGCATTTAAACTTCAACCCAAACTGTCCCTTGTTTGTCAGAGTTTTAATTATGCAGCTCTATTCTTGAAAAATCCTCTTGTTGGCTTATGCGCAGCAAAAGGCAGGGGCCAGCATTTCTTGAAGCACAACAGTCATTTATCAGGATAATATTCTTAACACACACTACTTCAGACTAAATTAGCCTGTTCATTGCAGATGAACAGCAGGTTGCCATTCTTTGCCATTTCCTAGTATTTTCAGGCTTTTTCATAATTCTTTTTTTTCCCACTGGATACCAAGGTTAACAAACGAATAAGTGGATGGCAATTTCAAGCACAAAAGTAAGCTGCAGGCAGTCCTTGTTCATTTGATTTTCACTATCTGCTTTCATTTGCATAATTGTAGCAGGTAAGTTGAGGTCAAATGGTTATGCCAGGGAAGCAACTCCTAACTTCTTGCTTCATGAGGTAATTCATGACACTGTGGACTATTAATAACAAAATTTGGGAAGAGTTCTCTTGGTTAAATTGTAAATGAAGAAAAGTTATGAGCAAAAATGCTACAACATGCTGCTCCTTGCATATATTCTGTGCAAAACTCTGCCCGTACCCACATTTCTGGGTAACAAGCAATAATATAGATTATACCATGCCTCACAATGTAATGTGCTATGTTGAGTGCCCAAGTAGCTGTGGATAAGTAGGGGGAAATGTATGGCTGAGATTTTATTTATATTCTGTAGTGTAATTTGAGGTGGCAAACCTTATTTTCTTAGATAGTCCTTCTGGTCTAAACTGTAAGCCCCTAAGTAAACTTCATTTGCAATTTCTGGATGCTAATGGCATCCTGAAGAGTAGCAGCAGTGCTATCAGTACTTAACTTCTCAGCTTTGGTACTTTTGATCTGTTACTCTTGTCTATATATTTTTACATATATTTATGCTTTCAAATTCAACAAAATGCTCCACAGTGAAAAAGACAGGAATATGGGGAGTGGGCTATTTACATAAAGTGGATATAGATTTATACACAAAAAAAATCAAAGTTAGAGTCATACTCTTGCTTACCTGTCCTTGCCAGCAAAAGTAAGTGTTATATTAGGCACTATATCCAGATATTCCAGATATTAGAAATTAATACAGCAAAATTGAAAGCTGGTTTCTTGAAACAAGATAAAAATCAGCTGGGTTTTTATTTTAATTTTCCTTAAACATTAAAAAAATATATCTAGAATGTCTGTGACTATTCAGAGTCCCTAGTTTGCTTTTAATATAAAGCTTAAAAATAATTTTCCAGGACTTGACTGCAAACTTTCAACTGCTCGTTTTACCTCCCTTTTACATATGCTCAGCTCTTGTCTGCTTTTCTTAACTGTTTCTTCTTTGCTCACCAAAATTTCAGCCCGTTAAATTTGTTTGCTTTGAGCAACTTTAAACTTCTGTGTTTTGCAGTAAACTCTCTGGAGTACCAGTTTGTGTTAAGGAGGATTACTCTTATGAGTGAAAGACTCTAAAATATGCTAAATACAAGTGCAAAATAGGATACTGCACTTCAGTTTCTCATCTTTTGTAGTTTGAGCCTTTTCATGTATATTATTTTTTGTAATATATTTTGTTAGTTATACTTCAGAGACATTTGGGTGGTTTGTGGTACATTGCTTTGTGGTGCATAGCACGCAAACATAATTTTTAGGAGCTTAATTGTTACTAATTGTTCATAGTACATAGCCATTTCCATAAGCAATTTATAACAGTTTGGCATGATTGTGGGTAGTTGTGAAGAACAGCAAATCTTCTTCCTCTTTCCTGAAGTTCTCAGAGATGAAGAGGCTTTCAGCAGCATTTGGTATCCTTCCCTCTTGAGCATCAGCCGAATTTCCTTGTTGGTAAAGCTTTCACTGCCATTGCTACCACATCCCCCTAGTGATGGGGATGTGGGTGAATCCCCCTAGTGATGGGGGCTAGTGGTGAATTTCAATAACTAATTTGTGTTCACCCCTATCATCATGGAATATGCCATGTAACTGCTCTGGCAATTATCCATCCTTTCTGAGCTGTGTGTTTGCACAACTGTTTGGCATTCTTTGTCCAGTTTAAGTCCGAAGGCTTTATTAAAACATTTTTTGTCTCATGATTAAGAAATTTCCATGAGCTCTTGAAAAAGCTCTAAACTTACTGAAGCTGTTATGTCATACAGCTCTCAAAACACTATGATTACAGCTCAGACTTGGTGTGGCCATTTACGGGCTTGCAGACTTATCAGGCAACCACTTGACTCCCCTGGAAAATTGTCTCTTTTCCCTTTTGTGATAACCAAAATGGAGAAATACATTTATATGTTTTGAATGTGTATATGGGTTTGCTTTTCATGACTGCCTCTACTAGGACTAAGAATGCATTCCCTTCTCCTTCACTGCATCCCTACTTAAATGGTGTTTGGGCAGGCCATGGAAAAATGCAAACTGAAACACAATTGCAGCACACAGGCTACGACATAGGCAAGTCTTTTGTCAGTTTTCAAAGGTTTGGATTTATCTTAGCAATTTCTGTTGCTGAGCAATTTTTCAGAAGTGAAAACCTGATCATGCTTTTCAGGGTCTTCCAGGGTCTTGGAACAGAATTTTCTTTATTTCACTAGGGAGTACATGTACCGTCAAACCCAACTAGCCAGAGAGGCTAAATGGAAAATTATCAATAGAAATTAATTTTGTGACTCTGCTTATATTGAACTGGAAGGTATGAGAATAATAATGAAAATTAAAAATTGCTGGTAGTATAAATTGTATATTTTAAGGACAAGGCTGCTGCTTATATACTTTAAAGACAAGGCTGACATGAATTTGAAGGTTATCAGGTAGCAAGAAGCTGATATAACTTTGAGATCTTGAAGGTCTCCAAAGTACTGTACAGGCAGTCTCTCAGTTCATGTGCTACTTCTGAAAACTGATCTGGCAGCTCTATATCAACTAGTTTGTAAAAGGCTTCTAGTACAAGGGCAACTGGACAGATTCATGATCTCAGCAAAATACTGCTGCATTCTCCAGAGCCAAGGTGAGGTTACCATGGATAGGCTTTATATTGTGCTAGAAACCCTGTGTATCAGCATTTTCTGAGGTTCTGGGGGGTTTTTATGTTTCAATTTCTGTTGTAAAGAAAGACCATTTTTTCTCTTTTGTAACCTCTCTGTGCTGCTTATGCTAAAAAGTGGGAATCAAAGTCTTTGAACCATCTGGAGAAAGAGAGAATCCTAAATAAACAGGAATAGCAAAAAATACAAATAGCAGTACTGTAAAATAGCAAGAACCCAACAGGCTTCCTCTGCACAGTGACTTTGTAGATTAGGGAGTGTACTCCCACTTCTTTTCTCTAGGGTCTTTTAATCCTGAAAGAACATGGGGAAGTTTTGCCATTGCTGCTACAGTAAGTGAAATGACTGTACTATGGAGAGTTATCTGGCAGCATTTAAAGAGCCATGGTACCAGTCTGAGCAGGTTACTCATTTGAATGTGGAATGCCACTTCTTTATCACTATTGTTACATATTTATTGGAATTTACACATTAGACCTTCTGGGCTAGCATATGTATTCATTCTCTCTTTGGCTGGCAGAAAAAAAATCAGGAATTCTTCAGGGAAGAATGTTGAAAGAATGTTATAGGATGTATTAACAATCTCAGAAAAAATGCCTATTCCCTAAATAAATGAAATAGCCTAACCATGCAAATAATGCCTGAGGCCACACAAGTGGTGGAGCATTAGCCATGTCCCAGTCTCACTCTCCAGTGAGCACCTCCAGAGGCATTTGCTGTGCATCAAGGGTGTTTCTTCTTGAAGCAAAGTAAGAACTCGTGCTTTACCCGGCGATATTGTTACTCATAAAACAGGGTCCCTGTGAGCTGAGATGCCTGGGACCCTTCTCAGGCGCTAGAGCCGAGATGTGTCTGAGGCTGCCGGGGGCGGAGGAGGCTCCGTATCCCCCGGGTGCCTCCGGTCCCTGCGCTGCCCCGCCCTACCCGGCTCCGCTACAGGTGGATAAAGGTGGCTCTTCCCCAGCTCCCTGCTCTCCTCCCGCCCGTCCTCACTCACGGCGGCTCTCCACGGGCGCCCCCCTCCCCCTTGCCTTTGGAGGGGTGCGGGGAGGGGGAGCGGGCGCTGCCGGCCGGGGGCGGCTCCNCGAGCGGGGGGCTCCCGGCGCCGGAGGCGGCGCGGCGGCATCCCCATCCTCCTTCTCCTCCCTATCCCTCCGCCTCCTCCCTCCCTACCTTCCCCCGGGCGCCCTCTGCACTTTCTTCTCGAACCACACTCGTAGACAAACTTTGATGGGGAACCTCGCACCGCGCTGGAAAAATGCCGGTTATGAAGGGATTACTGGCACCCCAGAACACCTTCCTCGACACCATCGCCACCCGGTTTGACGGCACACGTGAGTCCGGGCTGGGGCTCCGGACTCCCGGAGAAGGGGATGCACGGGGGGCATTGTGCGTACGGTGGGAGCTTCCTTTTCCCTCCGCCCCCCCGGGGTTTCCCTGGTACCAGAAGCCAGCAAGGAGGAAGGCGAGGCGAGGGAGCTCCCAACCTCTGCCGCTCTCCTGCCTGTCTTCTCCACAGCTTTGCAGGCGAGGAGGGCGCCAGGTCCCCTCCGTCTTCGATCCCTGCGCGGGGGCTCCGAGGGGGTTGAAGCCCGGCTCCCTGCGGGAAAGTTCCGAGCTGGACTGGGGCTTCCCCCGCGCCCCGGGCAGCCGAGAGACCGCCAGGGAAAGGCACGCTCAGAGCCTGGGCAGGGCTTTGGTTGGAGGTTTGGGGAATTTTTTTAATGTTAAGCACCCCTTGAGGGGGCACGAAATCTCCCTAAAAGCTGAATTTCTGTGAATCGGGCTGAGCAGTGACAGCAGCTGTTGCAGGGCGTTGGTGGAGGCAGGTAGGCAGGAAAGCAACAAGGGCCCCTGGGCGGTGGCGCTGGCAGCGGTGGCGGCCCGGCTGCAGGACCACGGACAGGTCCCNCGCCGCCCGCTCGGCCCCGCCGGGCAGCTCCCCCTGCCAGGCGCTGCCTTCCCCGGCACGGCTGGCGGGCTCCCCTTCCGGCCCTGCGGGAGGACCCGCCTGTACCTTGACTTTTGTTTCTTCTTTAACGGGGCTCGCGCCTAATAAAGCAAATAAAAGGAGCAGGGAGATAGAGAATTTGGGCCAAAATAGTCTTCCCTTTAATTCCCTTTTAAGAAATCTAGACATCGATAGTGGAGAATAAACAAACTCACATTTGAGTTGCTGTTAGCTGCTTCTTGATTGAAAACATTGCTATCTAATTGGTTTGGTATCTTCTTGATTATTGGCATTCCCTCTAAGGTTCAATTACTGTGTGATTAAGACAGCTGAACTGTGATTACTGAATCAGCAAGTTGTAAAACGTCAAGAAAATGATGCAGTCACAGAGATCAATTGCAGAGAAGCACATAACTGCATTATAACTGCTCTGCTAGTCTGAGGATACGCAGATAATTATGATCCAGGGTTGTGTGTAACTGATACTTCACTCTAAAGCAATCTCTCATAAGACTACTTAGATGTACCTTTAAATTTCTTTGACTACAGAACTCAAAGTCCTTTCCCCCCATCCTCCAACCTTTTATTTCTACAGAATGTATGGTTATTATTTATTGCATAAACAAGCATGTGGCTGTTATTAGAATTTTGTTGCTGATACTGCCATTTGCCAGAAAAGCAGTTCTTCCCTTCTTTGTGCTCAGGACCCTCCCCCTTCACAATGGTTTCCTTTCAAAGGATGAAGCACACAGCCTGTGAGCTGTACACACAAACACTTCACATATTCTATACTGTTCTTCAAAGATTCAATTTAGGAAGCAACATTAGTGATGACATCCAGGTCTCTTATTAAACAAAACACAATTAAACAAAACAGAAAAATGTCTAATCCCCATCTTCTCAGTGACACCAATGGGTGAGTGTGTTAGAAAGCTTATTTCTTAGCTAGATTCTACACCCATATTGAGTTACCTTTTTAAGCCAATGATTTTACTGACTTTCATGAAGTAAAGGACTGACCTTTTCTTAAACAAAAGCCAGACCCCAGCGTCTTACATTGAAATTTAATGCTAACAGTCATCTACTTTTTCCTGGGATATAACTGGAAAAGAATGTAATTAGGTGTTTAAGTTCGCCAGAAAGTACAACGCATTATCTATTTATTAGAGTCATTGAAATATTTTAATTAGCTTTCCAGAATTTGGCTTAAATATTAAACAGGTGTATTCTAGAAGTTGTCATTGTATGATTACTGGCATCTGAAATATTCCAGGATGTTCACACGGAAAGATGTTTTATGTACTACGTGGTTTTACACCTAGAAAAACTTTGCAGAAAGATACTTTCTATGGAAAACTGCTGGCATGTCTCTTAATATACAGAATAATATAACATCTCCTTTAGAGTGTTAAAGTGATGAATCAACTTCATGTCATCTGAAACAAAGTTTCAGAAATAGAAAGTATTTCAGTTCAGAAACGGCTCATCTGCTTTGTTGCTTTGGAAATGCTAAATTTAAATATAAAAATAATACTTCTTTAACTGGCCAAAAAAATTCAAATAAAGAAGCACAATTTTTCAAAGTGAGTGTACATATCTGACCATCAAGTAGAAAAATTAAAACCAATTTATTTTTCATTTAAATTGCCTGTGGGGCTGGTGTTCCTGAGCTTGCTCAGGTGGCTAAAGCTAGAAGTAGTACCCATGGCTAATCCTTGCAGGAATCAGTCCCATGTCTTACTAGTTTTACAGGTGATACAGTCTGTAGAAAGAGTAGGACTGATACATGGCACTGAGCCTGAGGTTATGTTTCACAAACTTTGACCTCCCACATGCTGACATTTAAATGTTAAAATACTGTCTCATGTCCAATGTCCTTTTTTTTCCTTTTTTTTTTTCCCCTGTTGTTTTAATACAGTCTGTAGTTAACAGACCTCTTTTCAGTTTAAGCCTCTGGGAAGGATATACTATGTTGTCATCAGTGATAGACTAATCCACCAATGCATCTTTAATCCAGAAGAGGGATAATTCTAATTCCGGGCAAAAGTGCAAGAAGGGATTCCAGATAATATTAGAAAATATGCTTTGCACGGAATTTTCAAAATTTCATTGACAGAACTTTTTAAACTATTTAAAAATAGTTTTTAAACTATTTTTTTTAAAATCAGATTTATGTCTGATTTATGTCTAATTACACTATGAAATACTGCATATCTTAAAAAAAAGTATAAAACAAGTTCTTGGCAGGTGCTCCAGCTGCTCAGAATTCTCCCAGTAGATTTTTTTTTTTTTTTTTTTTGGCAGTATGTTGCACATAAGTACTCTTTACATATAAAACCAGTAATATGTGCTAAAGAAAGCAATTATGTTAACTTTGGGGTTACTATTAGCTGTGCAGGAGATTGCAGAGGTCTCCTGCAAATTTCCCACTACCTGTGTGGCACATGTGAAAGAGCATCATTAAAGGTTTGCTTCTCTGGATTTCCAAGGCAGAGCTGTTGGCTCTGCCTACGTGCTTTTATACTGATACCTTCTCCCAACTCAAAAATATCTTTTGTGTTCCTGACATCTTAAGTTAATGGTTTCTCACAATGTTTCCCTCTCCATCCAAAATGTAAACACCAAGTCATCCAAAGACTTTTTGCCCCCTCTGTTAACAATGTGTTTATTGCCTAAATGGGAAACAAACATAAGCATTTTCAAATGAATGGTGTGTGGTTTAGGGGTTTTGGTTGGTCTAGTTTTGTTTTGCTTTTCACATTTTCAAGACAAAATAGCATTTTCAAGTGTGAAAATATTTCAAATATAAACCTATAATTAACCCCGTCATCAAATATTATGAAACTGAATGTCTGAAGTGAGTTATTTCACTTCAAGCTTTTGAATGGAAAATTTGCATGTTGTTGCTTCTTAACCCTATTTAGATTAGGCAAAGCATTCAGAAATAGTTACATGGAAGGAAATTATGTTCTATTGTTTTCATATATACATATACACACGTACATCAATATTCTGCATGCACTATTTATTTATTTAAATAGATTAAATAAACACCAAGGTGGTGGTTTCTGAAAATTTGTGAGACTTTCTCAGGGAGTAAAGTTAACAGAGATTCAGCAAATAGCCTTATTAATTTGTATCTTTAAAAGAACAACATTTTTGTGTATGGTTATCCTATGAAATGACATCTGAAATTCCATAATTATCTCCTGTCTGTCATACGTGATCAAATTCCGAATTAAGCGTGTACTTCACATTCTTATTGAGTATTTCACACTATCCATCTAACCTGAAGATCAAGCTGAATAAATTCCTTCTTGCTCAGTGTCAATGGTGATAATTTGTTAATTCTCTATTTGCTGAACAGCTTCTACATTGAAATATATTTTCCAATTAAGAACGTGTTCAAGCACTAACAAAAGGATCTTTGCACCTAAGCAGCAATTTTCATAACTGCTTAGGTTTTTTTTTCCTTCCTGATAATACAGAATCCGTTTTCTGATTGTTTTAGTTACCCTTGAGGTGTGATGGAAAGGTACCTGATGAGAACATACAGATTTGAGAATACCAAGTGTGATGTCAGCATACGTCTGCTGGCACTGTGGGTAGAAGAACCAGGTTGTCTCTTTTGCATCATTGTCAGTTGGTACAGAGCTGAAAGCCTTTGTGTGCAGTGATCTTTCCAGATTGCAGGGTCAGATTCCTCCCCCACTCTTTCCCAGCTACCCCCAGCACTTGCTTTTCTGTCTCACAAACAAACTGGTGATGTCTGCTAAGTTGAGCCAATGAACTAACACTTTCTGCAACTTTGTTGTCAAATTCTGTCTCATTCAGGGTGAATCCCATCCTCTCTACACCAGTCAATGTGCTGCTTAATAGTATCACAGAAACTTCAAAAGCAGAAGAGTGTTTCTTGGCTGCCTGGGGGTTCTCCCTCAAACAGGCTCAAGGAACTGCAGCAGTGTCAGATGTAGGGAAGCTACAACTGAGCTTCCAGGGGGAGGAAGCTTTTCATCAGACCACAGGATCAGAATGGTCCACCTGACAAAGACAAAATATGCTCCAATTACAGACTGGGAGCAGAGTGGCTGGAAAGCTGCCCAGCAGAAAAGTCCCTTTGGGTGCTGGGTGACAGCTGGCTGAACATGAGCCAGTATGTGCCCAGGTGGCCAAAAAGGCCACTGGCATCCTGGCTTGTATTAGAAATTGTGGGGCCAGTAGGACCAGGGCAGTGATCATAGCCTCATACATGGCACTGGTGAGGCTTCACCTTAAATACAGTCTCCTGTTCTGGGCCCCTCAATTCAGGAAGGACATTGAGGTGCTGGAGTGGGTACAGAGCAGGACAATGAGGCTGGTGAAGGGTCTGGAAAGAATGTCCTATGAGGGGGAGCTGGGGTTGTTTAGCCTGGAGAAAAGGAGGCTTAGGGGAGACCTTATCCCTTTCTACAGCCTGAAAGGAGATTGTAGCCAGGTGGGGATTGGTCTCCTCTCCAAGGTATCCAGTGTCAGGACAAGAGGACACAGTCTCAAGCTGTCCTAGGGGAGGTTTAGGTTGGACTTTAGAAAGAAATTCTTCACTATGCCCGGAGGTGTGTAAGGAAAGACTGCATATGGCACTTGATGTAAACATGGTGGTCAGTCATAGATTGGACTTGATGATCTCAGAGTTCTTTTCCAGCTGAGTTGATTCTGCGATTCTGTAAAATCCTGTGACCAAGGAAGGGTTACTCAAACTGTGATAAGCACTGATCAAAGTCAGAGACTTCAAAGCAGTGACAGTGGAAAATTTAGTGGTCTGTCAAAGTGTCCCTCTGAAGGAATAAGAGCAGGGAACCTGGTCAAGTTTTTTGTCATAGAGATGGAGTGAGTTGGCCAGAGGGAAATTTCTGAAGATGCTTCTATTGTTCCTCTTGTGTTGATGCAGAATTGTTTAGTGCTTTTACTCATATCCTTGAACAAGTAAATAATGGGGTGTTGTGAATTAATCATTTGTCACTAGAAAAATATACAGTCAACACGGGAAAGAATATTGCCTGTTCTCAGCACAGAGCCCCAGAAAAGCAGACCTTGCCTCTCTCTGCTTTTCTCTGTAAGATGTGACCAACACTGCACCTTGCTGTAGCTCCATTACTAAAAAAGGAAAATGGGTTTTAATACAAACCAGGGATTGCATGTTGGAACCTGTGTTGTGTGGTTGCTCTTTGCTGGAAGTAACCAAGTGGCTAGATTAGGCAGCTAGCTGGAAAATCNTTTTTTTTTTTTTTTTGGTACAAGTTTGGGAGTGTAGAACTTGGTAATTTAAGGTCAGTTTATCTGGTTTTCTTCACTTTCAGCAGTTATAGTAACTTCTGATTCTAACTTGAGCTGAAATTGGACCTGAAAGATGGAATTGGGAGGGTTTCAAGGCATCTTAAGACCATGTTTCTCTTAATTTTTGAGTTCTGGTCCTAAGGATCTTATTCAAGCAAACGAAAATGTATTCAGGCATTATTTTTAATGTGCAATCACTTTAAAATCATGAAAATGGTCATTATTATATGTTTTATTCAGAGTCCATGTTATTGCTAGAGAAAATACTGATGTATTCAGATTCTTGGGTGATGTTCTCTTTTTTGCTAGACAGAAATAAGACAGGATGATAATTCTGTAGTTCTTCTATTCAGAGGCTATATAATTCAGTAATCACACTAATCTTAGATTAGTTTTATGAAGTTGGACTAATAGCACACACCATTACTTCAGAAATAAACCTTGTATTTTAATTCAAAACAAGCACTTGAGATTTAAGAGGGAAAATAGTCATTATATAAGGGATTTTTTTTATTTCCTGAGTAACAAAAGAATATTATCTTCTGTATTGTTTTTGGGTAGAAACCTGATACACAGTGCAGTGATCAAATCAAATCTGTGTATTTCAAGTTACATATATTTGAATGAACGTCTACTTTATGTGAGTGGAAGAAATTTTTTTGTGTTTCTAAACCATAGATGGTTATCTCAATTCCCACCAGAGAGTTTCTGTAAATGTCCCCTTTTTGCCTTCCCCAAACATATATTACTTTTTTCCCTGTTTATGCATTTCAGTGAGTAAATAGGTTTATCCTGAAAACAGATTTCTCTTATTGTTATCATTATATTTGTACAATCAACTTCTATTGTATCAATTTTCATTTTATTTGTGCAGGTAGCAATTTTATATGCCTTCCCAGTCTTTTTGGATGTAAAGGAAAGATGCTCAGAGTATTTCTCAGGGCAATAAAGAACAGAAATGCAACAAAAACACTGCCTCAAGCACATGTAGAAGTGTAAGCAAATAGATGTACATGAATATATTAAAATAAATCAGGCAAGATATGGGTTTACAGAGCATTCACTGCTCCTAGTACTGAGGAAATGAATTTTTGAAAGAAAAACAAGGCACATTTATTACATATGCTGTAGCCTGGAAAAGGTTAACAAAGGTAGTTGCTACAGCAGTTTTGCATTATCACAACCAAGCTCATCTTTACTTTGTGTTAAAGTGACTGCAAGAAAAAAGCAGGTAAGGAGCAACCTGCTCACAGAGTAATTTTGTTTCTTGCCCACTCAATCTAAAAATAAATAAATAAGAAATAAGGGAAAAAAGAAAGGGTGGCAAGGCAAGGGGGTGGGGGAAGGGGAGGCAGAGTGAGATAAAGAAACAAACACAACATTCTCAAATCTCAGAGAGGAGAGAGATTTCCTTAACAGTAAAAAAAAAAAAAAAGTCGTCTTTTGGACTTGATCTTGCCAAGAGCTTCTGGCTCCTTCTGTTTTCTGGGACTGATAGTAGTATTCAAAGACTTTGGAACAGGTGTTGTTCTTAAAATACTGGCACATTCAGCGTTGAACTTGACATTAAATATCGTCTGAGCATCCCTAAAGCTTAATGCTGGCTGTCAATCATTTCAGGGACAGCTGAAGACAGTTGTGTTATGGAGAAATGTTGTCTTCCCTGTTGATCTTTTGAAGAGAAAACAGCTTCCAGTGTGCCAGCACTCAATTCACTTTCTCCTCAGGCCTTACTTCTGATGACTAGGAGTCTAGGATTATTTTGCTTTTTTCTCTTTTTTAAACCTATAGAAATACAGAAGGATCCATCTGAGCTGAATAGACCTGAAATTCATTGTTACAGCTTTTTTTGGTGGCCTTTTCTTTCTGCCTTCCATCTCACTCAATACCTAGTTATGATATGTGACTAGGCATCTTATTCCAAAGGTATGAAAGAGAACTCTGAGCTGGGCCTTTTGTCATTTATTTGATGTTTAGAATGAGAAAATTGTCCTTGGACAAATAGCTTGATTTTTTTTTCTCCCTAAATGTCAGATAACTCCTGGACAAGTGATGAGTGTGTTTTTGCATAAGTTCTGCCTTTTCTCACATTTTAGTTAGGAATTTCTCACAACTTTGTTTAGGATTTTATAGTGATATGAAAAACAATAGGGAAACTATATTGTTTTGCAGGAAAATATTTTTGCAGAAAAAACAATCTTCTTTGTGGAAGATCAGAAGGACTCTTTGGAGAATAAAAAACCTTCAAAAGTCAATAATAATCACAGTGTATCAGTGACAAGACTTTTTCTCTTCTTTTTTGTATGTTTTTTTAATGGTTGAAATCAAAATACACATTATTTTAATACACATGTTTCTTTTTAATATATGGATTACATTTGTGAGATAAGATATTCACTGCATTTATTAAGCTGGATTGTTTCTTTATTGTGTTGAAAGATCTTGAGGTTTGGAATTTGGACTTAACATTTTCTTTTTTTCACTTCTAGAACAGTGGGAAGAAGAATACACCCCATAAAACCTGTGGTTCTAGAATTACATGTTAGGGATTTAAATAATTAAAAGTTCAATGCAGAAAAGAATAGTTAATAAATATTAATGAAAGGTCTTGAGCTACACATTTGCCAAGATTAGGGAAAATTAACAGGATCACTGATTTACAAAGGAATATATATAGCTGTAAATTGTGTCTGCTTCAGTGCTGTAATAATTGGGTGACAGCATGGGAAGAAAAAGGTGAGATAATAGTGTGGTTATGCACTATATTTTGGGGACCTTACAAGGTCCTACTGTAGATTAGTATTTGGGGTTTTTAAAACATGGTTTTAATGGCCCTCTTTGAAGCAGAACTATGACTTATGTTCTCAGTCATGCTCAAGAGTTGCTTCTGCACTGGAAACAGAAACCAGGATGCATTAGAAATCCTGACTGTCTTTACCACCTCTTTGTATTTTTACAGGAGTATTTACCCAAAGCTGTTGGTTTGTTTAGGTTTTTTTTCAGTTGATGTACATGAGATGTTTAGACTTCACCAGGAGAGCGACTCTGCCGACACGCCTTGGAGAGCACATACCTGAGGGTGGTTAGGGCAAGGCGTGGTCCATACATCTGTTGCCAACAACTTCCTGCCTGGAACTAGGCAGGTGATGCTCTTCCATTGTACTGCACTGAGCACTTTCCCTAAGGAAAGGGGTGAGAGGCTTGGCTACCCCCATCAGTCCTGTGAGCTCACTGCAGTGCAGTGTGGGACCACAGACAGGATTTATTCTTTACACAGAGGTATGCCAAAGCTTGTGATGGTTAAAGCATACTTCCAGATTTTCTTCTGACAAGGTGGAGGTTTGCATCCAACTATTTTCAATTCCCTGTAAAAGCTTGCCGTTTTCCCCTCTGAATCAGTGATTTTTTTTTCCTTCAAATTCATTAGCAATTACAGTTAATTATTAATTAACGATTTTTTACCTGTAAAGAGTATCTATAAATGATGTCTGAATTTTGAAAAAGCAGTCTCTTGTCCTTTAAGATGTATTAAGAACCTTTAAAAACCCCAGATTATAAGCAACCTTAAACACAAAATTGATTATTTTTTCTTAAAGTTTACTTACAGAAGGAACTGCAGTGGTGATTGATTTTTAGAGGAAAGGGATAGTCCAGGGTGGTAAAGTGTACAAGTGATGTTTGGCCAAGAAAGGAAAAAGGAGGGAGCAGCTGTGAAGAAGCAGAGATGGATTGGCTGATGGGCTTGCTGAGTGAGCAGCAGGTATTGCTCTGGAATGAACCAAATGCTTCCCCAGGCTGCTGATCGATCCCTGCAGCAGAGGCAGTGATCAACAACAGTCAGGATGGACAGGTGGAAATTACTGCAGACATTTAAACACATCAGTCATGATTCTTATATAAATAAAACAGGCAGGTGTTGAGCTGTGTTCATACTGCTGTGAGCAGGATCCAGATGGGGATTTGGGATTTTGGTTCCAATTACAACTCAGTGCTAATCATCAAATTAGATAGTGGAAGCAGAAACTCTTGGAGAAATGCAGAGACTTTGCTGCCTGCATCCAGCTGGAGCTATCTGAATTGCAGTTTCCCTCCCCTCCCTCCCCCCCCCCCATTTTGTTTTGATTAAATAAGAGAGTTATGTATCAAAAATGCATTTCCTTTTGACTCCTTTTGACACCAACAGTATCTTCAGAAAAGCAGGTATCTATCTGGACACTTCAACACTTTGTACTTCAAAAAAGTTTATAAATAGAGAAACATATATGCAGGTGATAACCTGCTTTAATTACAGAAGAAATCATGTTTCAGATAGGATAAATAGTTCATTTATTAATTTTTATGTTGATGTGTGTCTCCTGGGAATGATTGCTTGAACTGTCAAGGGAGCTGCAGACCTTCTCTTTGTGTCTTTTGTAGTGAATTATTGTAATGTTGCTAATTTCTGCTGGGTTTTTTGTGGGTATGCTTTTTAAACATAGATAATCACAGCTTGATATTGCATCAATCTCACCTGGAATATATCAAATTACTGAAGCAATAACTTTATATAAATAGTTATGATCACTCAAAGAAAAAGGTGGAAATAAAAACAGCCACTTTATGCATCAATGAGTCAGATGTGAAACACAAGGTAAATAGTTAAACTGGCAGTCTCACAAGTGATGAGCACAAGGAGTGTCTCTTCCAGGGAAGCAGCAGACTAAGTTCAGGGAAATAAAAGTCATCTAAGTAAATAAATAATCTGGAATTATAGTAATTATTTTTCAATTTAGCTTTATTCTTCATTTTAAAACAAGTTTCCCTTTTATGAGTTAAGTGTAGGCAAGGTCCTCTCACTGAAGGTAAGACAAAGGATAGAAACCTCAGCAGTAGAAATACTGTGTGACCCACACCATGATGGATGGATCTTAATAAGCTGAGTTTTTGGAGCTGAGTGAAATAATTACAAGTAAAGCTAAGAGGTTAGAATTAATTGGAAGAATATTATTAGGTTTTTCCCAGCCTGATATGGTTGATATGTCAGTTCATATAAACTGTCATTGAAAATAATGCTTCCAGGTGCTCTATTAAAGGTTATGAGACATCTTCTGCCACTTTTACATATTCTGTTTTATGGTGTGACTTTCTAAGAGAAGCAAGAATGAAGAAGGAGGATGTTTTTTTCATTTATACAATGAAGGCATTGGCTTCTAACCTTTTTGATGCTGAGAAGTCTGTAAGATTGATTGTTTGCATTTAATTAAGATGTACATAACTATTTATTCAATGAAATATTTTTCTAAAGTGAAGTTAATGAGAAAGAATCCTTGTTACAGTGTTTTTTAGTTTGATAGTACCTGTTTTTCTAGCTATTAAATTTTGACATATTGCTGTGCTGAGAACAGTGATTTTATTTCATTTGTTTTAATGCTTAGAGTATTGTAGCAGTTTGCACAGCACTTTGAATGTTTTGGTGTTCATTTATCATGGCCAATTCATGGCTTCCAGGGAAAATCTGTGAATGGCACAATAAACTAAATGTAATAACAGAATAGTTTGCTCTTGAAAACAGGTGCTTCCTAATAGGTTTTTCAGGCTTGGCAAGCAAAGTTTGTGGCAGCAAAATAATGCAGTGAGTGTTCTAATAGTTTGGCTATGCAAAAAAATGGAATCCTTCCTTTTTGACAGACCAGTGCTTTCTTTGGCACATAATACCATGCCATCTTGGGCCACATGACACAAAATATCTCTGGGGTTGGTGATGAAAATTTGGATATGTCTTTCAGCCAGGCTCAGTCCAACTGCAGGGCTTGCTGTTCTGCTGCAGGGAAGCACCAATACTTCTCTTGTTCTGGGAACCCCTTTTCCAGATAAGTCATTGAATAATAAATCAAGTGTCAGAGCTGGTATCTACATAAACAATGTGGACCCCTGACAGGAAATGGTCTAAATTACAACACAGTCACAGGCCTGTGTGCTGGGATTATGAGGCAAGAGTCAAGAGCTGTTCTCTGTATCATCAAGAAAGTAAAATAGTCCCCAGAAATAAATCAAATTTTCTACAGAAATTTAATTTCTTTCTGGTAGCACTGCTGCTCCACACTAAGGGGTATGTTTGTACACTTGTTAAATCCTCAATAGTTCCTGCATGAATTTATACTTGCACTTAAAATCAAACATGTGGTGTAATTACAGAAAACAAACCAAAGCATATTTCTGAAGCAAAAATTTAATATTCAATTTTTAATATCTGAAATTTTGGATCAGTCCTGAAATTTTATCAAGTTTTAAGCTTTAGAAGTAATTTTCAGTAACCTTTTACATTTTGGTACTCAAGAAATGTCATGATGACCAAAATAATTTCAAGATCTCTTGTAACATCTGGGTATTTCTGGGTATTGTTAAAATATAATGCCAGAGAACATAATAGCTACAGCAGAAGAGAAATAGAGAAGTAAAAAAAGTGAAGACTGTATCTCGTTTTTGGAAGTGCAAATTACTATGAGAGTTACAGATACAAGACTTTCACCACTAAAAACCACTCTTGCACCTTATCTATCCTATTTTTGCCATGAAAGGGACATGTTTCACACCCTTATCCTTCCAGCATAGTTACTTTATATGAATGGATTTTTGCACATGAGAAGCATATTTCCATCCTTACCCTGTGTTTCCAAATATACTCCTATAAAATGATATCCTGACAAGACCAGACTAGCTGGAAATGTTAAACTTGGCTGAAACTATACTGATGACAAACAGGAAGGAACAAAGCATGGAACTAGATAGCCTAGGCCAAAAAAACTAATCTTGCATTAGAAACAGAAAATATCTCTCTTTTTCTAATCTTGTAATGGTCTCAATCACAGACTTTGAAGAAATGAAGAGGATTTTTCACGACAGAGATTTGTAACAACCTACACTATGATGAAACAGCATGTCTATAAAGAGCAATTCTATCTTTACTTGCAATGCATATCTTTCAGAACATTAATGCTCAGTCAGCAAGACAAAAACTTTTCATATAAATGCGGTTTTAAATGTCCAGGAGGAAAAAAATGTTCCTCTAAAAATGTACTCTACTTTCCAAAAGTTGTTCTAATGACACACAGCTTTCAGACCAAAATCAGAAAGCAAATTGCATAAATGTTTAAAAAGAAAAAAAAAAGCCTAAAAGAGGAACCCAAACAAACTTACATTGGTGAAAATGTAGCAATAATAAATTTATGTATTTTATCACACTGATATATTTTTACTTCAGAACTTCAGGATTTCAATGTTGTGTTCTACCACACTTTGAGAAACATCAAAAACAGAGTGGCTTTTACTGGTATTAACTGCATTTTCTGAGGGACAGCTGAATTTGTTTTCAATCTACTGAAAGTAAAAATAGAACTACTATGAATACTCTAAGGTGTCATGGTGTGTTTTCCTAGTTTCTAAATCATCAAGACCAGAACCTCCTGGCACTTCAACAAAATGCACTTAATCTGTTTTTTCAATGTAGTATCTTTCCAAGCTGGATACCAGTGACCCAACCTGACTTTCTCCCAAGACAGTTCTTGACCCAGCTCAGATCAGTTGGAAAATTTCTTTTGCCAAGTGTGAGAGAGTTGTCCTTGAAGTGTGGGGACATTCAGTTGCTTCCTTGTTCACCAGGCTAACTGTAAAAGTACTGGGAGGTTTTATTTTCATAAATAATACACAGGTTCCATACTGTTTTGTGAGAGCAACAGCATGAGCCCAAGTTCTCTTCCATAACTGAAATATAAAATCAGTGATGTGAAATTAAAATCTTTAGACCCTAGCCCTGGAATGGTCACCTTTATTATGCAATGAACATGGTACCAATTCAAATGGACATCTAGCAAATTTCTTTGGATAATCCTTTTCTCTTTGTTTTTAATTAATATTTTTTGTTTCCTAATTTCACAAAGGGCTGAAATTCTAACATTTAATATTTGCTAAAGTATCAGAGACAAAAAAAAATCTCTTCAATTCTTGCAAATATATGAAAGGGGTAAAAAATGATTCTGTGTACCAAAGAATACTTGTTTACCCTTGCAGTTGAGCTGCTATATGAATATTCTGTAATCCAATGCAGTCAAGCTGACACTGAAATTTTGTGAAAATGGGGCATGAGTAATTTTTCTCCTGGCTGTTTTATAAACCTTATTGTATCTCTTCTTCCCTGTTAAATATTGCTGAAAATAGGCAAGGGATTTTGTGTTGAGAAGGGAGGAGATGGGTAGACAAATCTGAGGTATGGGAAACACAGTCACTTAAGTCCTGGTTGCTTTATTACAAAAAGCAGCAGTACATTAAAACTTCCTTGAGAGATTCAGCAAGCATGGGCAATCTGTAGTGGCTCAAATATCACCCTTTAGAACACTCTGAAATGTACACCTAACTGATTCTGTATTGAAGCTTTCCAATTTAAGGCTTTTTTGGCTTCAGTAACCTAAAATAAATGTGATGCATTAATTCTATTGCTGTGAGGGAGAAAATAAATCAATTGAAATGCTCAGAAGATAGTCATATATGCTGCTTGTCCTTCTTGCTATTTTAGACAGGAGGTTTTTTTAGCACTGAATACCACTGAAAGGTATGGTGAATGTGGCACTATTTTTCTTTGCTGAACTGGTTCAAGTTATTTGCAGAATGGAGTACAGGAAAGTGCTTTTCTTTCTTTTGTCTGCAGAGGGAATCTTGCATTCCTAATCTTTAGTGCTTCTTGGATGCACTCTAATTAGAGGTCTAAAATAGACTGTATAACTCCCCTTCATAACTGCACAAAACTTATAAGAACCTCGTAACAGATCCTCTCAAATCTTTCATATCTGGAAATAGTGAAACCAATTATGTTTGAGAGTTGCCTTTTTCTGCTTTTATGGAAGGATCTTGCATAACACCCTGAGAAGCACACCTCTTAAGAGAACTGATGCAGAAAGTGAAAGAGTGGTCAAAAGCAGAGCCACCTAGTTTTTTGTCTTGCATTTTTTTCCATGCAGATGGACTTGAGCTAATTTAATCAATAGAAATTACTGCCTAAGTAAATAGGAATAATTTATTTGCTTGAAACAATTTAGAAATAAATGACACTTAAATGAGTTTTCTAACAACATTCATTTTTACACTGTTTCAGCTAAATCATATATTAGCACACAAAATGAAGCAGCTGGAGATAGTTCTGACACTTGAGAAAAGACCCAAATTTACAGCCATAAATTTAACCCATCTGGGTATGAAGAATATTTTTTAGATATGTGTGATATCGGTAACAGTCTTAATATGCCCATAATGTGTTTTCTGATAATTAAACCATTATTTGAGTATATATCCAGTTATTTAATATCTTTAGTATTGCTGAGTACAGTTTTGGTTTTGCCTAAAAATGTACTTGAGGAGTATGAACTGAGCTGGTTTTGTTATTAGAATCAAAATCTGGATGCTGTTTGTTTGGGTTTTCTAAAATACTGAAATAATCACAAATGTAATTGCCAATGAATCACACATTGCATGATACTCCAAATCTTTCATGCAGTCTTTTGTGGTTTTCCCCATGAAAACAATTTCTTCCTAAAATAACAGCATTATCTGGCATGCAATGTCTGAACATCATGTACTTACTACGTTCTCTGTTGTTCCATGCAATGGTAAAGATTATATCAGAGTAGTTTCCATATAAACTGAACCATTGATTTATAACATTTTATGCCATTAAGTATTTCAAAATAGTTTTATCCACTTTTAGGAAGAGTTATGAAGTTATGCATTTATAACACAAAAATCAGCAGAAAAAAAAATACTTCTAAATATTCCTTCAGAATCAATGATTGTAAAAGGCCAGAGCTTTATCATTAACAATGAAAAATAACTCTCTAGTTTGGTTTCCTTGGCCCGCATTCATATTTTCACATGTAGAAATGGGGTAATAAGGAACAAGTCTCCCTGACATCTCAAAATATAGATGCAAAATTATTTTATACATAATCATCCATGTCTGATGACTCAGCATGTTATATATAACTTGCATTGCATTATTTTTTATTAGTGACTTAATTCTTGGAAATATAATTTTCAGATAAGTCTAAGGAACTAAGACAATTTTAAACTAAAATTTGAAACTTCTGGAGGACCAAATGTTTCAGTGTCTTTATTAGGAACACACTTACTAAATGGATTGCCAGACATAGGAAGGGGACAGGCAGGTCCAGATGGTGTTTTCATCATCTGAAAAGTGTCCTTCTCTCCACTGATTATAGTACAGAAGTATAGAATAAGGGCCTGAAATTTGAAAAGACAAAAGGGACCACTAGTGGTCTTGTTCCACTGTGCTTAAATGGCCATAAAGGCCACAGTCATGAAGTTCAATCATTGAAGAATATTGATTATTTTAAATAAATTATTTTAAAATATATTTATTACAGCAAGTCCTAATTGCTGCAGTAATTGAATTCAGAACCCGTTCAGAGACAAAATTTCTTTCTGACATTGGTATTTGAACTTAAGTCTACTGGATATATTAGTCATCAATAGTAGGTTACATCTGCAGAGCAATGTATTGAAAGCTGTGTGCCAAATTAAAACTGGGAATGGTATTTCACAGGATTGCTCTGATTTTACTCTAGGTCTGAACTTAATTCTGTTTTTAATGAAACTAAATTGCAAATTAAAGCCTTCTTATTACCCTTGGCTTTCAATGCTGAGGTAAATGGAGTAGATGTAGAAACAGATGAACCCAAGAAGCTGCCCACTCCAGGTTAAAAAGAAACATAGGTGGGTCAGGAGCTACTGGGTTGCTCTTTTCCACTTACCTCATGTTAGTTCATAATCCTATAGGCCTTTGGGAGATTACTGTGGAACAGAGCAGTCCTGTAACAATGCTTCACATGGTAATAATCAGGAAAAACCTGTTTCCCAGTAAACAGAAGGAGCTCTGTGCAGCCACCAAACCATAAGCCTTTTCAGAATAAGCTGTAAATGCTGGCTGCTTGCCACTGTATGCTCTCCTTCACTGTTCCTCAGGAACTTGCAAGCTCAGGCTTCAAAAAGGAAAGAGGGCTGAAAATGTCACTCCACAGATCAGATCTTTCAGATAGAATATTTTCCATGGGAGCATTATCCTCATCTCTCTTGATACTGCTTGCAGCTGTGCAAGGTGTTCCATTGCATAATGGGAAAATACACAGGCCGTGGGTTCATAGGAAGTACTTTCTGTCTGTGCTTTGTAACATTATTGTTACTTTAACTCAAACTAACATACATCATTGCCTCTTGTTAATGAGTTTGCTTTAAAAAATGAGGTGTGTCTGAATAGCTCATAACAGTGGGGTTGGAACTTCAAGGTCCTTTTGAACCCTAATCATTCTATGATTCTAAGAATAGGTCTCCTATATGTCCTTTAATTTAGATAAAACCTGTATGTGTGATCCCTGCATGGTATCTGCGACGTGTTTCACATTTGCTGGATGTGTTGCACCAACCAGAGTGACCTGCTAATTCCATGCAGTCTGTGAGACAGGTGGAGTGGGCATGGAGACCTGGTTCATTCCTGGTCTGGAATGGCAGGAAGCATCACTGACACTGTGCATGATGTCCTGTAGCAACATGCCAGATACAGTGAGACCACAGTAATATGCACAGTGGACTGCACTTCTGCAGTTTTCTGAAGGTGATGACCCACATGTTGCACTGGTGGTCTGTCCCTCAGTGAAGGCTTTGCCCACTATTTCTGGATGTCCCATGGTCATGCTTTCTATCTTACTCCTTCAGAAGTAAGTCCATGGGAGTGTAATGCACAAAAATATTGGAAATTAAATTATTTCCAGGTAGGAAGACTGAGTGTGGTATGAGGGAAAATCTGAAGGGAAATGAAGATATCTGATAGCTCTAGAGTTGAGTAGAAAGGCAGCATTTTAGATGATTTATGTTATACCTTCATTCTGGCTCTTGAGGCAGTTACAAGGCTGAGTAAACAAAAAAAAAATCCCTTAATTTTCTTCCATCCTTGAAATGAGACTTCATGTACACTTAACTTGCAAGGGAGCTCTGAAGAATATTTAATGCTTTTAAAACATTTTGAAGATGTGCAATGATCTGCAAATATTGGCTATCATTCCTTAATTACTAAGAAATTTCTCATTTCCCAAATCCATTAATACTATTATTATTTCATCTTTGTTTACTGGTCTGAATATTTTTTCAAAAAAAGATATCAATTAAACTTAAAAAAAGAAAACTATTTTTACTGTGGTTCAACCTAAACCTCCTTTGGGTTGAGTGGCCAATTTCATGAAAGTCCCACCCCTGTTTGACAGAGCAGTAGGGCTGCTGTTGTGATATGTCACCCACAGAACAATACTGATACTATAATATTGTTCATTGAACTCCAGCTTAACCTAAACTTTGAGTTTCTCAGTTATGATGCCAGTTTTGTTTTGAGAAGATTTATGATATCATAAACATGGTAGTTTCATGTTCTCCAGATATCATTGCCAAATTAATTGAAAAAGAAATGTGTTGTAGAAAAGGGTTTATTTCCATGTTCTTTTAAAAGTTAATGTATAACGTTGTTATTACTCCTTATCATTTTGTGCCTCAAATATTCATTTTTTTTTGTTTCCTTGTACATTTTTTTAATTGGAGTTATCCATTCTTTCTTAATGCAATGTAATTTTTTTTAAAACATCACAATAAGAAACAAATTAGAAAGGATTCTTTTTTTTCTTTTTTTTTTTTTTCTTCTAGGTACTTCATTGTCATTTTAAAGTTACAGTACTTACATTTCCTTCCTTTCTGTGTGTGAATGCTCCACACCCACTTTCTAGGAGTCAGAGTGATGCATAGCTGGGACAGATCAAAGAACTTAATAGTTGGAAGACCAGAGATTTTATTTGCCAAGAACTGCTGAGTTTTAAGCCAAAAATGCATATATATTACTCTTTCAGAAACTCATTGTAGAGAAATCCAACTATCATGGACCTATTAGAATGCCTATTCCTGAAATTTCCATTTTCTTCCTTTCCTTGACTTCTGAAAGTCTCTTGTTTTGATTTGTTTTGGGTTTGGGTTTTTTTGGTTTTTTTTAACACCTATTTCATACACTTCAGTGTATTTTTGCATTCTTATAATGCCTTTTCTGCTTTCCCATAGAGACTGGGTGTACCTGGGCAGTGGAGAGCATGATCACAAATGCCCTCCTCTATGGCCTTCATCCTTTCCAGCTGCACAGCTGGCTGTCACTCCAGCTGTTGCTCAGTTATCACATCCACTTCTCTTGTTTAGGAAGAATTTAATTGTTTACTGGCTGATAAAGAGATATATTTAACCCTGCTGACTCCTGACTTATCATGGGCCAGGGCTTAGTCTCTTCTCCTTTTTTGTGCTACATGTGTTTTTCTAGGCCAACTTTTTAACTGTTTGTGTATAAATCACAGGAGTGGTGGCACTTTATCTTAATATATTCTTTAAGATTTCAGCAAAAATAGTCTTTGAAACATATAAAAACAAGGTCTTCCATAATCTTAGCAAGAAAAAAGTCTTTTGAATTGTAAAGTAAATAATTATTTCATGGGAATAAATTCCAGAAGTTCGCATTTATTTAAATCTTAACCTTTAAACCCTCAGAGGAAGGAAAAATATCTACAGGACACTATAGCTTGGCAATAGCTTAGTGTTTAGACTCAAATAATTTAAAAAACTCCTATGTCTGTGTGCAGTCAAAAAATATATGTAATAAATGATGAATGGTGAACCTTAAAGCAGATATTTACTTTTTTTAAAAATAACATTATAAGTCTTGTTTGCCATCCATTTTTTAAGAATAGGTTTCCATATTATGTGCTACAGTTTGTGCTGTTTCTTGAACAATTTCATACTATTTTCAAAACAGGATGTGCCATAAATATCAAAGTATAAATAATCTATCATTATAGAGACATTTAATAAATAATGTATGGCTGTGACAAGAATGAGCAAGCATAACTTCTCAGACAACCTTTTGAAACATGGATAAATAAATGCAACAAAAATTTGTAAAATTTATTCTCAAATTTAGCAGCTACACACTGATATATTAAGGAGATAAAGTGAATGGTTAATACACAGAAGAAAGAGTATTTGCAGACACTGTTAGCTGTGAATACAGACTATAATTTTCTTTTAATCTATTGCAGTGCTGGGGGAGAATATTACTACACTATTAGTAAATAAACTAAGAAAAAAAACTGACATACACCCCACTTCCAAACATCATGATGTTAAGTAATGGTGCTCTGTGCAATAGTCTAGGAAAACTTTTTTGGGTGTATTATCATCAGATGATAAACATATCAAAATGCAAAAGTATAATCTAAAAGATTCTGCTCAACTATTGGTTAAAATGCAACTTCATTTTTTTCCTACTGTTATTGATTTATCACAGAACATAATTTTCTTCTTGGTGTGTGTGAATTTGTATCCTGAGTACTTCTTTGTAATTAACTACTTTGATTTCTTAAGCATATTTGATATGTAGAATTTCTTGATGAAAACCATTCCTTTCCCTGTTATCTTTTCCAGTGATAATATGTTCCATTCACTTCTGAAATTTTGTACACTGTAGCACTTTCTCCCTGAAAACCCTTTGATAATTTTAATAGTTTATTTTCATGTTTTCATTTTTGCTTTGAAAAAATACACAATTTAAAACTAGAGGCAGAGGCAAAAATACATGGACAAATTATTATAAACAGAGTTGTTAGTTATGTTTTCCTAAATATCACATATGATTACATCTTAGGGTCTTTCAGCTCCATTAGATGACATGGAGATAACTGATTTTAGTAGAGAACAAGAAATGTTTAAATATCTTGCATTATGCATGTCGTTAAGTAGGCATGTATTGCACTTTTATTTAATCAATTGCAGTCACCAGCAAATTATGTCATGTCTAACTTCTGGTATAATACGAGGAAAACTATGATCATTACATACTATAATGACATGCAGGGCTCCAAATGCTGCAATTGTTTATCACTATAGGATCATCCCTCTTCCTTTTCCATGTGTGATTTAGAAGTGGTAGGTCAGATGTGCTTTTGAAAAGTAGAGCAGCACTAGGCATCTTCTACTTTTCTGTACAGTCAGATTATCCATTTAGATGAACTTTAGTGTAGAAAAAACACTACAAAGATATTGTGTTTATAAGTAGTTTTTTAATGCTGGAAGAAGTAACAAGAACCAGGAAAAAGTGAAATTACCCTTCTAAGTGTCTCTAAAAGTTGCTACAAAAATATACCCAGATGTACATGTGACTCTTGAGTATTTCTCTACCAGACAGTGCTATGCGTGCAAAATCAGGGTGGGGGGGAACACTCATCTGGGATTGATTGCACTGAAAAGCACAGTGAAATCCTCCATTTTTAGAAAAAAAAAAAAAAAAAAAGTGGGGCTCTGATTATTTTGTCAGAGGACAAATCCTTTGCCTATGTTCTGTGTCCCAGTGGCTGGTTTTAAATTCTGCTCAGTGATTTGGTTCCTTTGATAAGTAGCCTTGTTATCACACTGGCTTCTCTCACAAAGTTGGTTTTCTTTTTGTTCTTTATGCTTTATC
>WBNO01003016.1:256-40073 GCA_013400575.1 Peucedramus taeniatus | reverse complement strand
TCCAGTCCTCTCTGTAGGGAGATTAAGAATAGGTTTCTGTATATATCAGATCCCAAGGGAAAGGGAACATCTTTGGGATGATAAATCACATTCTTTTGCTTAAATTGCTTACCAAAACCCTGATTTAAGAAAGGACTGAAGCAGAAACTTGAGAGGAAGTGTATGTCCAAATCTACAGAAAAGATAAAGAGAAAAAAGAGAAATAAAAAAAAATAAATTAAATAATTTTTTTTCTTTTTATTTTGTTTCCTTTAATTTCTGCTTGAGTGGAAAGGGAAGGACATTACATTAAGTGATAGACTTTTTTCTTTTGATTGTGACTCAAGCTTTTGGTTTACTAGATTATGTCTACTCAGCTTTTTTACATTTGTTTTTTTGAAATGTGGACCTTCATTATATAGTTAATGCATCCCCTTATTTCATCAAGAAAATGATAGATATTACTTTTGTGGCCGTTAAGTCTCTGTTTTTCACCCCACAAACTAGATGGTCCTCCTAATATAGCTGCCTGATTCTTCTTTACTTAACTTTCCCATATTATTTAACTCAATAACCTTGGGTGTTTCTTAGTTAGGGTTTGTATTGCTTTGAGCATGATCACAATTTGATGATTAGATATTTATTGTGTATGTATGTATAAGTATATATATGTACATTTCATAACTTCATTTTGCATAAAGGAATTTATATGAAATACTAGAAATGAGCCTGTGTAAATAATAGATTTTTAAATTTTTTAAATTTTAAATTAGGGGAGCCTAATAGAGTTTAAAAACTAAACAAAAAAGAAGAATGTTGGGGCTTTTGTGAAAATGCTTCGAGAACTGTAGCTATCGTAAATGCTTTCACAATATTTTGAACAATTTTTCCCTTTTCAGTCACAGTCTCTGGGATGAAACCAACCACAGAATTCAACAGTAAGTGGTGTTAGCTCAAATTTATGAAATGTGGCTCAGAGGGCACTTGTTACTTAACTTAGGTTCTTGTTTGTAGTTTAGTTCTTGTTAGGCTGTTTCAGTTACAGAACATGTCAGAACCAGTTTCCTGGCATATGCTGCATCCCAGGGTTATCTTCTGCACTGCAGTGTGTCTCAGGAATGATGGAATAACATCCCCACAGCAATTACACTAAGTAGTGTTGCCACTGTATTTAATACTCTCTTATCTAGTTTAATACAGTGTAACAGGTGGAAATTGGAGGCAACCTGCCGTCAACACAGCAGCCCAGCATGTTTTAGCATTTCTGTGAGAGCTACATAGGTGGTAGACAGATCATAATAAATGCAAGTAATTATCTAAAGTTTAAGAAACTCTGTCAAAGTGGAGATAAATCAGTAACATGATGGTTGTTTTCTGCTTCAGATTTGTTAAATAGCTATAAAATTAAAGAGTCTTAAATGACAAAAGACTCCTCAAACAGGAAGTATTATGATTGGTTTTAGTCCATAATGTAAAATTGTTTCTTTTAGGTGTGGATACAAAGATTTGTTTAGAAAATGAACATGTGTACTTATGAATATATAACTTGGATTAGATTATATTATTGTAAATCTACTTTAAAACCCATATTTAATAGACAGTAATCTGTCACAAATGTTCTGATTTGGTATCTAAACTTTAGAAGGAGGTGAAAAGTCTGTGAAAACAGACTTTAAAAAATTAATCATGAATAGTGGTCATAAATCTGTATCTTTAAGTAGGTTTTAAATGCTGATAAGGATTAATATTATTTTCTTTTCTAGTCTGTATTTTACTTTGATTTTTTTTTTTGTCTGAATATATGAAATTTTCTCTTTTTGGAATAAATTTTCCTTTAAATTATTTTAATTTGGTCTTTTTTTTTTTTCTTTCATTCCATTTCCATACAGTTTTGATTTTTGAGTTGTACTGTAGCCACTGCAGGTCATTTACCTCAGCACTCAAGCTAGCTCTTCAAAGCTTCTTCACAGAACTTTCCCTGTCAATATGTGGTGAAAGGGGTTATCTCAGCACACTGCTGGCTGCAATTTCAGCTTCAGCTTGAAGCATACATGGCATTTCTATAGAAAAGGACAAAACCTACTCTTCAGGTCAAGTCTGCATTTCATGTACAATCCCAGCAAGCTAGCTCTGCTGGAGAATGGTTTTAAATTAATTCCAGTTTCACTAATAATAGCAGCAGGGCCAGAGTCTGCAATCATTCCCTTCAGCCATGGTCTAATGATTATTAGATACACAGCCATGTTGATTTACAATGTTTGTATTCTCTCGGGGGTGATTAGTATCTTCACAGTGCAGCCAGTGTAAGGATATTATTTGTGTTCTTGATATGTTTTTGTGTGAAAATCAGCCAACATAGATTAATCTAATTTCTGCCTACTTTGTAGGGAGGTGGTGAGGAGTAATCAGGAGAAATATATGGTGACTGAGACAAGAGATCATGGTTTCACCAGGTGAAGACAGATTCAAAGAGGAAGGCAGAAACTTAGTACTGATAATCTTATAATTCTCTTTACTACCTTATTCCACTAAGAACTCCTTTAATTTCAGTGGAACCATTTTCAGGGCAGATATACCCTAAGACAGAAATTATGAGGATGGGCAGTGGTAGTAAATTATCTATGTGGGGCTCAGTTTCTACCCATTGTGGTCTCTTCCATTATTCCCAGTAGAATCCTGGAGGACAAAAAACAGTTTCTCTGCAGTTGTTTCAGCAGAGGCAGGCAGGTAGTTAGAGAAAAATAATAATGAGCAACTGAAGGCTTGAGAGCTCCATTTTCTGTCATACATCACCAACCGTAGCTGAGAGGAAAAAAAGAAAGGGGTTGACTCCTCTTTCTTTCCTATCCTCTATTTCCTTCCCTAAATCACAAAGACAAGAGGGGATGGAAACCAGGTTTTATATACTGGAAGGAGCACTTACTAAGTTCTCTGACCTATTTGGTGTAGAAGGAAAAATGCAGAATATGGCCCACTGATTTTTAAGTCTGAAGAAGTAATTAAAGTAAATTTGTTATGGTGTTCACCCTGCTCTAATTACAACACAGAACACTTCAAATGTAATTGTTGCCAGATCTTTTTGCATATTCAGTGTAAATTAAAATAATCATCCTGATTATCTGACAAGATCTATGTAAAGTGATCATAAAAAAGATGGAATACAGTATTAATTTTCTTTATATAATGTGTTGCCTAAAACTGAAGTGTTGTGGTCCCAGGAGTGATGTATGGGTAAATATTAATCTATGAACTTGATATTACTTTTCCATATCACGCTTGTAAGTCACAGGAAAGTACATAAAATATTTCATTCTGTCTTTTTCAGTTTTGAGCAGAAAGGTTATGAATCTGTGACCTGTCATTATGATCATTAATAACTGAAGACTGTAGTTAAGAAACTGTTTCTGAGGAAAGAAGTCCTATCATAATGAGCTAAACTTGTAAAAGCTTTCTTTAAATAAAGCTGAAAATTTGAAATGAAAGACATATTGGTTACACATACATTTTAAAAGGATAAATAAGGGAATTACTCATTTTTCCTCCAAGTGTTTGGATGTATCATCGCAGAGAAGAATCTGGCTGTAGAATGATATAGTCATCTGAACTCTTCCTATTTTGATTCCACATGGTATTTAAAAAACTTAGCACTTTTTTTTGCTTGTTTTTGTAACTGGAAGACATGCCCAGCATTAAAATAGTATTGCTGAAAATTATTCTATTGGGCAAAACAAAGCTAGTTGTGTCATTTTCAGCTGACTAAAATGCTATGTAAAAAGGGAAAAGAATTGTTTTACATAATGTAGGTATTCTGATGCAGAAACTAACCATGTTTTTTTCCATTGCCTTTATTACCTCCTTTAGTTCCTTCTCCATTTCATCTCAGATTTTTTTCAGAGAAGTACACAATCTAAATTTAAGGCACAGATTCTTCCATACCTGTCCTAAAATTACTGACTCAAAAAAGGTAGGAATAAGGACTGACATATCTATTATGCTGAACAGCAGACTGTCAGCAATGATGTAGATGCAAAAGATGGAGGAGGAACAGTGGAGCAATACATTATGAATTACATGCTTTTGGTGAATCTTTCATGTCAGTTTTATTTTGCTACAACTTAATTAATTTTCAGTGGAACTTGTTTACACAGTATTAGAATAAAATTTATTTTAAAATTCTCTGCAAGTACTGAGTAAAGTGCTTAAATCTGCAAACTGGCATGTAAGATGCTCATGCAAATAAGATTTTGTGTCTGTAAGTAAACATCTCTACACATATTCTTAGGTTTACAGCACATGCAGCTATGGTTACAAGTATAATGAATGCAAGTACTAGACAAAGCACAGATATTCACAGTTCCATTGAAGAAAATGGGAAATCTGTCTGCTGTTATCAGCAGGATTTAGCCTGTTCAGATTCCATTTAATTTCTTGTTGGCAGTGGTATCAGTCTCTGCTTCTCTTCAAAAGTTAAACCATGTGCTCCTGGCATAAGTAGAGGAAATGAGCAGCAACTGGAATGGTCATACACCTGCTGGCAAGGAGAGGAAAGAGCCACTAGAAACTGACTTGGTAAAAGCACAAAACAGCACCGTGAGGTGGCTAAAGTAATACCAGTGTAGTGCCTTGAGATTTTGAGGGAAGGCACTGGATGAAAAGACTTTCTAAGGTGTTGGGATTTTTTTAAAACTATAAGGTTTACATTTTACCTGAATTTTAATAGATAACTGAATTGTGTATAAAGGATTTTGGTAGATTTTATTTAGCTAAAATTGCTAAGTTCACATATTTGTCATCTTCCTAAAGCAGGCAAGATTAAAGATATAGATAGATATATATCTGTACACTTCTTCCTTCAACCAACAACATCATCAGCCAATTCTTGCAGAGCTGCTTCTGAGGCACAAAAGCATTACTTAGTTTAATATGAAAAATATGTTGTGCTGGTGCAAGGAGCACTGAACAGAAAGATTTGAGTTACTACATTTTCTCCTACTGTGCTATTAGAACCAGGTGGAGAGAAAGAAGTAAAATTTATTAATGTTTGCTCTTGGGGATAGACTTTCCTAGCAGATGAGATATGAGAGACAGTGAATAGATATGCTAAACATTATTTTTGATGAAACTTGCATCATAGTGTCAGATAATATGTGTTTGTGATGGTGTCTGTCACTAGGAGATCTTGTGCTCCAGAGCAATGGGCAAGGCTGAGCTGGGTCTTGTTTATAGAGGTCCTTTCAGAAGTTCTGTAGACTCAAGCATTGCCTTTCCAGTTCTGCAAGCATTAATAATCACTCCATTACAGCTCTTTTACCATGTCTTTTTTGCTTTTTTTTTTGGCATTGATGAGTTAATTTAGCATAACAAAATGCTATACAAACAAGAGACAAAAAAATAACCATACAAAGAATGAAGAGTCTTGCAGACATAAGTTTTGCTACCAGTCTTTAAAAAGGTGTATTTGTGAGATGTTATCCTTACTGTTCCCTCTTTGTATGTCCATTTTTTTTAATTATCTTTGAATTCTAGAGAACCCTTTGAGAAATCCATAGTTATAACTTTTCTTATTAACTAGTGTCTTGAAAGATTTAGAGTATTGAAAAAGAGGAAAATCCCTTTAAATATTTTCACATTATATAAAAATGTCTTGGGTTTGACTTGGAGATATAAAAATATATGGGTTTGACTTGGGTTTCACTTGGAGAGTATGCTTTTCTTTGAAAAAAATCATGAGTGATTTTGACAAATTACATCATGCAGAAGAAAGAAAATATTATGTGGATTAGAGATGGTGGAAGGTTTTCCCCATTGTAAGGAGGAGAAATGTTTAGAAAACAACAGTTTCTGCCTCTTACCTACACGTAGTAAAGTACAGAAACAAAAGTTTCTGCCTCTCACTTTACATGTAAAGTAAAGTACTGTCTAGTGAAATATTTAGAAGTGGGGGCTTTGGTCCAATGACATTTTTAAAGAAAGTTTAAGTGTTGACAGACTGATCAATTTTAGCTGTTGATCAGGAAAAGATGCACTTTACGTAAAGGCATGAAAACTCTGAACTGCTATGGATGACTGTGATTAGGTGAATGCAAACATTCTTGGAGAGTTTCAAACAGAAAGACACAAAGCCCTATGGCAACAGATCTATTGTAAGTGTCAATCCTTTCCCTATCCCTGTCAGGATAGCAGACCTATTTGGAAAAGAGGTGCTGACTTTCTAAAAGAAAAGTGAGTAGCTTGACTGTCCAAGATTACACTACTCCTGAAAACTCCTGTGACTGGTGATTCAACCTGTAACAAACATTGCTTATCACAGATAGGGTTAGGCTGTGAGCCAAGGGCAATGCTCCACTAGCCCAGCTGATTGAATATGCAACTTTGCTATAAGCATGTTGTGTTTATTCCTCTGTGTATTTGAGGAAATACACATGGAAGATAAATTTGTGAGCACAATCCTGATATACGTGTTTAATAAACATGAAGAACAGGATTGGATCATGCTAACTAAATGTTCCAGTCCTGTTCCAGTCAGAAAAATGTTCCAACTCATGAGGGAAGAAATCTGCAGGAAATTGCTGCCTAATTAGATCTTTCATTAATTTGTTAATTCCAGACAAACCTTTCACTGTGCTTCACTTATTAGTAATGGATTTTTCGACCATATGCAACAGAATTTGGTCTGGGTTTAGGCAAAAGATTTGCAACAGAAATCTCAAGTCTCAAATCATGTCTTTGGGGTTCTTTCCTTGAAGATATAAAATGAAATTTCCTCTGAATCCACACCTCTTTCAATAAGCAAAAATTCATTAAGGAAAACATTTAGTTTAATCTACTGGTGTCTGTCAAACTCCCAGATTTCCTCCTCTGTTACTAGCAGTTTCTTTATAGAGTGCAAAATTAAATAGACAAAGTTTAAGGTATCTTTTGCAATTTTTTTAAGTAAAATAACTTGCGCATGAAATAAATACATTAATAAACTGCACATCTAAAGGATTTTTTTTTCTTCTTTCCACTTTGGCTTTTGATGATAATGATCAGGTAACAAAGAATAAGGTAAGGGACTGTGGTGTAACTGCTGAGTATTGACTTGTGACTGTACATGTGTATGTAAGATGAGTCTCTGTGTCATGTTGGATAATACCAATTTAGAAGCCACAGGGATAGAGAGAAACATTCCCTTTAAGAAAGAGGAATAAGGAGGTTTTATGCAAGTCCACTATGGGAATGTGTCTGTCTTTTTGACAAGAGGGTGAAAATTAAAATATAAGTACGAAAGTCAATGTCAGATTTAACAGCTACCAATATTAGAAGCAAAACTTTTGTTTAAAGTAGATGACAAAATCCCTTCTATGTACATATGAGATATTAATGTGTCTTACAATGAGCCAAAGAGAAGTTATGAAAAAATATTGAGTTTGGAATCACTAAGTTAAAACACTCACTGTGACCCTTGGTATAAACTGTGATTTATACGTTTGCTAAATTACTTTCTGTTTTTAAGATTTGTCTAATTTTTCTTCTTCACAAAAAAAAAAGTATTTCATCGGGATACTTTGAATGAGAGTTTGGAATTTTTATCTTCTATCTCTAAATCAAACTCCTCTTCAAACGATTTAATTTTTTTAAGTATCATAAATACAATGAATTTTCATGCTCATGTGTCCCTAGTAGCAAGTAAGGATTTGTCATAGGTAAAGAACATTACATAGAACTGAGTTATTTTAACATAAGTGGCAGCTATGCAGGCAAGTCAATTCATAAATAGGAAATTATAATACATTTCAATTAAGTATTTATTTTATGTGCTTTTAAGTAACTACACCTACTGGGAGATAATTTGTGACTAGAGAGGCATTTCCAAAAGCATAATAATTGTTAGAGTTTTTTTCCAGCTCTTGAGAGAAGTAAAATTACATTGGTATTCATACATTGGTATGAAATAGGGGACTCAGGAAGCTGTGACACAGCTATATCTTCAAATGAGTCTCCAGGACAGAAATGCCAGCCATATATTTCAGTATTGCAGCACAATAAAATGGGAAAGATCCGCTGTGGTAAATACAATCTAAGCATATTTAAAAGGCACTGGCATGCCCCTGTGAAACTTGTAGTTTAAGCAATTGGAATGAAAAAACCCAGTATTATAAAAAGTTGAAATCACCTCTGTTTGTCATCACAAAAAATATTTGGTCATAATTACCAGAATTAAACGTGTATGTTCTTCTTGTCTTCATTTGCCAGTTTGGCTGCATTCATCAAAACTATCTCTAAAAATAATTCAGGAACAATATAAACAATCTTTAAAAAATAAGTAGAAATCCTCTTCAATGTTATTATGCATTCAGTATTTCATATTAGTGGTGTAACATTTGCTGTTAAGAATTCTGCATTGTATTTATATGAAATGAGCCCCCTACCACCCATTGTTTGTACCTCACATGCCATAGAGCAAGAAATTCTGCAGGATGCTTCTGAGTTCTTAGCACCTGACAAGTTCCATGTTCAGTTTTTGGCATTAGATTTTAATGCTGCTGCTCTTGTTTCCAGACCATTTTCTGCGAAGGAAATGGAACGCAGGTCTGTAGGTACTTGCTTACAGAATCTTATCTACATCTGCTTTTACATGAATTATATCATGACTCCACTGAGTTGAAGGAAATAGGATTATTTTGTTTTTGATTTGTCCCTTTCTGTGCATCTACTGTTTTCCTGATTACCTTGTAGTGTTTTGCAGGAAAATATAATGTTGAATGAAATCTTTCACTCATTTAAATCTGAATTTTCTTGAAACATAAGAGTTAGAAGTAAAATGTCTGATAGTATTCATTTGAATACATTAGGGTTTTTTCTAAGTTATCCTTTCATTATACTTTTTTGACGTTTTTCTTTTCAAGATCAAGTCCCCATGCCTTTAGGGGTTACTCTGTGGTGTCACATAAGGGCTGCTACTTTTCTGAACTTTGCTTAGGTCTTGTGGTTACTATCTGAGTTCAGGACCAAGGAAATTGTTTAAGGAAAACTATATGCAGACTTCTCATAATCAAGCTCACTGTAAATGTCTTAATTTAAAAGGATAGCATATAGTATTGTCCCATTGAAGCTTATGGCCCAGTTCCCACTAGACACGTTCAATACAGCATAATCTCAAATAAACTTTGAGTTTACTTACCAGGCAAAAACTGAAAAAAAGCAAGTGCTATTAAAAAAAAACACCCTAAACTTTCTTGTATTTTTCTAGTGATGGTTAATTTTTTGTGTGAAATGCGTGTTCTCCATATGCATATCCCAATTGCCATAGCCTGGAGAATTTTACAGGATGCTGCTGACTTTCCAAGATCATTTACATTGTTACAATTAATTTTCAGTGAGTTATTTATAATGGGTCTTCCTTATTTTGAAACAATACCTGCTAAGAAAATGATGTGAGTCTGCAAAGGCAGAGCTATCCCAGACCTGTCAGAGGAATGCGGCGCCAGGCAGAGCCATTCCACTGCATCCAGACAGAGGGCAGGAGCTCAAGGCAGGCGTGATCCATTAATGAGTCAGAATGTTATATCAGGATGCTGAGGTACCTGCTCTCTTTTCCTCACTTGCTGCTGTAGTCCACTTCAACTTCTATTGGGTTACTCTTGATCAAGTTCATCAGGGGCAAGTAAGACCCTATAGATTCTTAGATTGGGTCTTTTTCTGGCTGTAGAAGGTAGAAAACTTTTTATTGAGCACCTTTGAATATTTCCTAGAATGTCTCTATTTTTTATGTGCTTGTGGGGAAAAAGAGATAGCATTTCATGTCAGCAGAAATCATATGAAATTACTACAGTGGTGTAAGAACATATTCAAAGTAAACACAAACCAGAAACAGAACTGAAGATATCAGACATATTCAGTTACAGAACCTTTTGCAGATAATTAAGGAAGGTGAATTATCACATTTTTTGTCTGTTTCACTGGGATTCATTTAATTCTGAAGATGGAGCAATCACAATTTAAAAGCCATATGCAACTTTCTCACTCTGATAGTGCTGTTGTTGTGATCTTGATGTAAACTAAAGCAGTTTAAAGGATGTTTATGGGAACTTTTCATCACCTGCTGAAAATTAACATCACATAGCTGCAATCTTCTAATTTATGCTCCCTTCAAACACCTTTTCTGTCTGGGGCTGAAACCTGTAGCCTGTTGTTACTCACCCTGTTAATATTTGTTTAAGAGCCAAGAGAGGAAAACTTGCCTGGCCAGCAGCAGCCAAAATCTGGCATCTTCTTGTAGACTGCATGTTAAGTAAACAGGAAGAGAATCTCATTCAAACACAAACAGGTGATGATCTTTCATAAATATTTTAGTTGAGAAATTAATTTTTAAAATCTATTTGCACTTAGGCTCAGTTATAAACCAGGAAATGCCTTCTCAGGGATTTTCTTTTAACATTGAAGTCTTTCTAATCCAGCTGATCTAAAAAATGGCATTGGTAAACAACACAGGCTACAACAAACCTGTGAAAGGGTGCAGCCCCCAATCAGAGGGCTGAGGTAGAAGTTTTCTGTTCAGTTTGTGTATGTATATTCCTTCAGCTGATGGTAAACTTATGCTTTGTGATATATAACCAGAAAAATAGGAAGGGAACATATATGCAGATATGCCTGTAAATCCTAATAATAAGTTTTACATGGATTTTATTTGCTTTAATTTCCTTTTCATTTTTGAACAGTAATATAACTTACACTGGCATTTCATTTCATTTTAGAGGATTCTTTATAGTCTTTCACTGAAATCATTACTGTTATTGTACTCTTACACTGAAAAAAGAACAGTCAGCAAGTGTGGAATTAATTTCCTCCCTATAAATCTAGACTCATGATGACATTAAAAGAAGAGTAATTTATAAGAAGTAAGATTTGAGATTCTTATTTCATTGCAATCATTCAGTATAATAGCATAAGTTGCTAGAACTGCTTTGAAATTTTTCAGTATTAATTTCATGGATGTAAAATATTATCTCCAAGGAAATGTGTATGAATCATTAATTCACTGTTTTTTCATTCTCAGTTTATTTTAATTTTTTGTTCTAGATTTAAAAAATCCAGCAAAACCAAACCCAAAACAAACAAAAAACAACATTAAAAAATCCCTGCCTATATTTTGGTCAGACTGCAAGTTTTACTCTTCATTAGTATTTTAAGATATAATTTATTTCACTAAAATTCCTGAAAGGTGTAATGTTCAGTCATTAGTGAAAAGTGAGAGGTTTCAGAGGATGGTACATAATGTCCTGAGCTAACTGTTTGCAGAGTGTGATTCATCCAAGCTCTTCCTCCTCTTTGGCTTGTAGGTGTAGAGAGTTTCTGCCAGAGAAGACAGGTCTCAATTCAGGATGCTGTTCTATCTCACAAATAGCCTTATATGTTAAAAGTATTTGAGGACAGAAAAAGAAATGTGTTTCAAGTGTGTTCTCAATAGCCAATATACTCTCTAGACTGCTGGGAAAGCCAAGATATTGTCAGTGAGCACAACCTGAAGTTTATTGCATGCTGTAGGCGACAGTGGGAAGCCAAGGCACAACCCTGATCTTGTGTTACTAGTGGAACATGGGATGCTAAACAAATTTAAGGCATGTTTTCTTTGTTCTCCTGTCTTCTTTTTGCCATATCTAGCTGGTGGTTTATATACCAAAACCCTAGGTTTTAAAGTCAATCATTTAAATTAACTTCTTTTCAGAGAACTTGGTCCACATAAATCACAGTACATAGCAAACAAAGCCATATATAGCTAAAATTGAGCCATTACCTTGTCAGGCTTGATAGTGCCTGTTAGAAAACATTTTATGTAGGACCTGTTCTGCAAACAGTTTTACACAAGGACACATTCAGAATTTCTGCCCCTATTTATAAACAACATGAATCATACAAGATGACTCATGAGAATAACTGCATGTAGAAGTGTGGGACTGTGCTGGGTAAGGTTAGACTGCTGGTTGCTGCTCAAGAAAAAAACCTAGCTTGTAGATTATTTGTGTGCTTCCTTGACAATGTGAAGCTGTGTGCTATGCCAGTGTGGAGTCCCCTGGATGGGAGGAATCATCTATCCAGGTATTTCCCTTCCCAAATATATCAGGAAATTACTATGAACCAGCAATCTTGACCATGCATATAACTGGTGCTTCTCTGTAGACTGCATTTAAGACTTGTTCCAGGGCAAAGTCACAGGTGACCTCAAGTCAGAGGATGTTTGAACCACTTTTGGATTTATACTGGAGTAGAGGGATCCTGAAATATTTGTGCAGGTGTCTTCTGAAAAGAAAATCAGGCACAAAATGCAGCTTAACCTTTCAAATGATTGAATTTAAATTGGTTTTCAGTGCCAACAGTTTTTAAACCATTTCACTATTTTAAAATTTGTTATCCAGATTTTCATAGACCATGGTTTATCTTCTAAAAGAGTAGTAGAGTGGAATAATAAAAGAGAGGTGACCTCTGCTCTGCTTTTCCATGACTTTTTGGACTGTATTAAATATGTTGCTCCTCTTATCTAAATATCCACCTTAACTCAAAGCCATCTTCTCTCTTTATATGTAATGGATAGAAATAGACAACTTCAGGGCATGATTCATTTGGTCTCTCTGTGACATCTACAATAAAACAGATGAATGGTGACCAGGAAACACCCATCATCCCTCTAGATGTCTTTACTAGACCAGATGTCTAGTCTGAGGTATATCTAGTCTGAAGAAGTGTATCCAGTCAGGTGAGACTTCACCAAGGTTTAAGGAATGGAATTTTTTTAAAAGCACAGTGAATATATGCAGTCTACCTTTTCTTTCCTGTATGTGGCTGTTTCTTTCCTGTATGTGATCTGTTGTCTAGGTATCTCTGGGGAAAAAATAGCTTCAAAGACTCTGCTACACAAATATGTCAGAACATACTGTAATGTGGGTGGTAAGGGCATGGAATCCTGAAGTCTCCGTTTATAATACCTATTTTATAGTACAAGAATTGCAAGCAATTCATATCAAAACTAATAAACTTTTAAGTATTTGCTCTTTCTGTCTTAGATCTTGCAATAGATTTTATGGTGTCAGACCTGTGAAGGAGAAATAGGAATTTACAGTGGCAGCCATGTCACAGAAGGAGATAATTAAAAAGAAAAATGTCTGAAATTTGCCTTTGCTCCAATTGATACTATGTTTGAAACTATGGTGGTGTCCATCTTCTTTAAAAAAAGGCAGCTTTTACTCATGTACTCTTTAAAAAATTCAGTCAGTCTATCAGCATTAGACAAAATTTCTGGAGAAAGAAGAGTAAGGGGTGACTCAAACTCAAAATGTGTAATATCCTGGGATATTGGTGACTGTGGTCAGCTCAGTCACTCTCTGACTCAGTGAATGTTATCTTTCATGTGGGGTAGAAAGGACTGAGACAGAAATTGAATACATAATTCAATAATCCAGGTATTTACAGATTCAACACATTTGGGATCAAATCCTACATGCTGGATGAGTGTCCAGTCTTCTTAATTTCTGATTACTGATAAAAAAGAAGGAAGGCAACAAGGACAAAGATGCATGCAAATCTCCTTTTCTACTAGGAAGAGGAGGCACCTCATGTTGAACAAAATCTGTATTTCCAGACTACAACATTTCTGATGAAATTGGTTCTTTGTTCTCAGGGTATTCTTTTCCATGGGGCTGTGAGCTTAAAGTCTAAATCTTGTTGCAAGCTTGCTGAAGTTATAATTGACAAATACTGCTGTTACTCTTCTATGTATGCCTCATGTTGCCACTCAAGTTTATGCTCCTACAGTGTAATAAACTTGAATCACTGTATCTAGAGACCACTTTCAAAGCATGCCTAATAAATGCAGCCCCTCTGTAAACATTGCTTTTAAATTGGAACTGGCTGGATAGAATAGGTAATAAATGTATGCTTAGTTGATGGAAATACTCTGATTTCATTCACTCATAGAATGAAATCTAGAACAAATAAATGTCAGTTTTAGAGTAGGGAAGTCCTGTTTGCCTGCTACAGCTCTTTATCCATAATGGGAAGTATGCTCATTTAGAAATATTCTGCCATGTTAGACTCAGCTCATTGATATTTCTGCTTATATCACTCATTTTACTTCAGATTATTGTTGCATTCCTACATATGTCTAGAGTGTGTCCAAGGAAGGCAAATAAAGCTAGGAAAGGGTCTGGAGCACTAGTGAAGGATCTGGAGAGAGGGAACTGAGGTTGTTTAGCCTCAGGAGAAGGAGGCTAAAAGGAGAAAAGGAGGCTGTGGGGGGACCTTATCACTCTCTACAACTGCCTGAAAGAAGGTTGTAGCTAGGTGGGGGTCAGCCTCTTCTCCCAGGTAACAAGTGACAGGACCACCAGAAAGGGACTCAAGTTTCAACAAGGGAGGTTTAGATTGGTTATCGGGAAAAATGTCTTCACCAAAAGGATTGACAAGCATTTGAATAGGCTGCACAGGTAAGTGGTGGAGTTACTGCCCCTGGAGATACTTAAAAGGCATGTAGATGGGGCACTCAGGGACTTGGTTTTGTGGTGGATTTGGCAGTAATGGGTTAATGGTCGAACTCAATTTTAGAGGTCTTTTCCAACCTAAACTGTTCTATGATTCTAAGCTTTTATTAGCTGACTTGGAAAATATTGTTAAATAATTGGTAAGTAGTTGTTGCAGGTGACATAATGACTGCTTAATTAATACTTATTTCTGTCTATGTGCTTGGAAGAAATATAGGTACATATTTTCAGTTTAAGCCAACTTCATTTATTCCAGTTATTGTGCCCTCATTGTGCTCAATCTTAAGGTTGAGCACAATGTCTCAGCTTAAAGGAAGTTATAACCTTCAGTAAGCTTTTCCCAGTCTTGATGAATCTCTTCAAGATCACAATCTTCTTGCTAGTCAGGGGAGAAGGTTAGTATTGGCAAGGAAAGCTGCCACATGTCCTGTGTCTATACCACAGATCTTTTGAGATATATTAGTGAATTATACAGTTGGCTGTCAGGAAAGTTACCTACCCTTTGCTCTCTGAAATTGTTATATTGCACATTATAACTGGCTGCATGAATAGGTCACAAAACATTAATTACCAAGCTCAAAAGTAATGCACAAAAACTAACTCCCATCTTCAGTCTTTCATCTCAGTTGCAGACAGCACCTTTGCATCCTTTTTCAGTATTCTTCTGACTGGGAATGGGGGACTAGAAATGGCTTGTACTGAGCTAGAGAAATTAGTCAGAAAAACCTAAATGAGAAAAATTAGAGAGGAGAAAGGGCAGATACTAGAAATTAGAGAAGTAAAATAAACATGAGAGGGAAAGAAGTAGTATAAATCTACCCCATGTGACAAAAACCCAGAACTATCCTTGTTCCCAGTATAATAATTCATATGACTCCAGTGGGGTTTTATGGGGAAGATTGAAACCCATTTTTATACAACTCAGTCTGGGCACTGATTTTCATGCACAAATCTACTATAATTGTTTCTGTGTTTTGATCAGTGTTGAATTTCATGTTTATTCAGTTTTGTTTTACTTAACTTCTAGTGGAATATCAGATCTAAAATAGCAAAATAATCTTTAATAATCAGACTTGTGGAATGAGTATTGAACAACAGTTTCCTCCAGCAGGCCCTGTATGCTGGAGCAGGATCAGCTCAGACAGTAGTTTCATACAGAGGCAGGTCACATAACAAAATCCATCAAAAGTTCTCCTTATTTTTAAAAGTAGTAATGAAGGTATGGTTTTGCTCTCTGAAGTCTCTTCGTATGCTGCTGTTAGTGATTTGCAGATAGATGCAATATTACAGAGCTTTGACATGAATTAATCTTGAATTAACTTCTGATCTGGTGCATGGAAAACACTGATTTTGTTACAGTTCTTATAGAGAAAAAAATGGGGATTTTTTAAGGGGTTGAATCAAGGGAGTAGATGCTCAGTATACAATTGCAGGGGAGATCTCAGAAGACAAAAGCTTCATTCTAAACTTTACATAATACTCTGTGCATTAATGATTGGAAAAATCATATTATAAATTAAATTTCAAAATTGGCAGAACACTTTAAATCTCTTTGGAATGTCTTTTCTATGAAAAATCTTTTGAATGGTCTATTAATGCACTTTTAGAGAGATGCCATTGATGTTGCTTTTCTTTTATCGTTTATAAATATTCTAAGTGTATTAACTTATCAAGGAATAATTCCTTTTGATACTATTTTAATTTCTCTCTTAAACAGATAAAGATGAAAAACCTATCATACATATTTCAAGCTTGTCACAATTTTTCAGATTGATAGCTGAATGCTGTTTGTCACCCTTGTTTTGCAGGGAAAAAGAATTTAAAAAATGAAACAACATCAAACTAAAAATAGTAGGAGAATAAATAATGTAACATCTGTTGTAAAGCGGAACAAAACAGTTTATAAAAGAGAGAATGTGGAAGTTTAGAAACAAATTCTATTTATTGACAGTAAAACAGCAACCTAAAATGATTATTGCCTTAGTTGCTGTTCCACTGGTTCTCTTTTATAAAATATTGCAATTCAATAAAATTGGTTAATTGTTAGATTGTGATCCTAAAATCATTGTCTTTTCTTCAGTATGCAGAGAAAATATTTTGTACAAAATGCAAATGAATATTATTGAAATCAGAATCTAATTTGCCAGCTGCTAGGGTGAAAGTGCTGGATTCAAATGAAATGTCTTTCAAAAGTACTAAAACTTAATCCAAGTTTCCAGATTTCCATCTCTTCTAGAATAAGATAAATTTATTACTGTTAAATGAGTTGCCCTGGAGATGTACCAGAGTAACTGAGAGCATGAAGAATGTGATTTTAAATATATATATCTCTAAAGATGAAGATTTGAAAGTGGAAAAAACATATATAGATTAATTGGCATTAATTCCTTCTCATTATGAACTGTTTTTTTTAGGGAATCAAGGAGAGGAAATGATGGTGCTTATCAGAAGAGCGTTTTTGTTTGGTTCTCCCCTCCCACCTTGCCTCTTACCTTTATATTAAGTAGTAAAGTACATTTCAAGCAGTAGACAGAATCACAGGATCATAGGATGGCTTAGGTTGGCTGTGACCTCAAAGTTCATTTAGTTTTAACCCCTTTGCCACAGGCAGGGTCACCTTTCATTAGACCAAGTTCCCAGAGTCCCATCGAACCTGGTCTTGAAGCACATCCAGGAATGAGGCATCTACAACTTCTATCTGCAACCTGTTCCAGTATCTCACCATCCCCACAGTAAAGAATTTCTTTCTAATGTCTACTGGAAACTCACATTCTTTCAGTTTGGAGCCAGTCCCACTTGTCCTGTCACTACATGCCCTTGTAAAAAGTCTCTCTCCATCTTTCTGTGGGCTCCCTACAGGTACTGGAAGATCACAATTAGGTCACCTTGGATCCTTCTTGTTCCAGGTTGAACAATCCCAATTCTTTCAGCCTTTACTTATAGGAGAGGTGTTCCATCCCTATAATCATCTTGGTAGCCCTCCTGAACAGGTTGATGTCCTTCCTGTGCTGGGGACTTCAGAGCTGGATGCAGTGCTCCAGGTGGGGTGTCACCAGAGCAGAGGGGGAGAATCACCTGCCTAGCCCTGCTGGCCCAGGATACAATTGGCTTTCTGGGCTGTAAGTGCACCCTCCTGGGTTATGTCCTCTCATCCAGAAGCACCCAAAGTCCTTCTGGACAGAGCTACTCTCAATCTTTTCAAGGCCCAGCCTTTGCTGGTACCAAGCGTTGTCCTGACCCATACAAAGTGCCTTGCTCTTGGTCCTGTCAAACCTCATGTGATTCCCAGTGGCTCACTTCTTGAGGAAGTCCAGCTCTCTCTGGATGGCATCCCACTCTTCAGGTATGCCAACTGCACAGCTTGGTGTTGTCAGCAAATTTGCTTTATTCTTTTTTGATAACATGATTTTGGTCCGCACACTCATGACTCCAAAGAGACATCATGGAAAACCAAAGAGGTTGCACTTTAACAAGCTTTTATCAGGATCCATTCAGCTGGGTATTTTCAGACAGATTCAGAATCTATTAAATGGAGAACAACTGTGGGAAGCAAAAGTATAGAATTTAACCTTGAGTTGCTAATATCACATTTACAAGAATAACCTTTTAATGTATATTGTGACAGAAAAACAAGATGATATGAGACAGCTTTTGCATACATTTGGAATCAAAGTAAAGAAAAAGAAAAAAATGAAGGAGAAATCATAATAATGGGAAATAAAGGGGACTTCTGTAGCTCCTGTAGGAGTCTTATGAAGGATTGTAACTACAATTTACATATCCAGTCAATAGCAAGCTTGAGAGTTTCTATTCTAGCTACTATTTTTAGTTATGGATACTAGTACAGTGTCTTTGAACTATGATCAATGGTATCTAATTTTGAATAAATTAACAATCCAAAGGAAGAATTAGGTTCAAAACTTCATAATTAGAAAGAACAAAACCAAAACAAACAAACAAGAAAAACCACCCAATAACAAACAAACAAAGAGCAAAAACCACAAAACCAAAACCAAACAACTACAAAAAAAACAGTGTTTTTTTTGTTTTTGTTTTTTTTTGGCTAAAAAGCCCAGTGACTGAAATAGGAGAGTCACATTTCATTTGGGGTCTTCTGCCCAGTAAAATTACAAAAGTATATACACTGGACCATTATATTGTGCAAAACATGGTACAGCAGTGTCCTAAAGCTAATACCTTTGGATGAGCAAAACCAGTGTATTTTAACAATTCTGAACAAAAGTAAGCACACTCTTTATCAATCACTTTACTGAATCTGAATTGACTCAAATCTGTATCATGGAAAACTATGTTGTTTAGAGATTTTTACTTTCATAATTTTCATTATGCAATACTGTTGCATCATCTTAAAATTCTGAGTATTGAAATTAATTATCATAATGAAAACACTTCTCTTTGCCTTAATTCCAAGAAAACAAGGTATATGCTGTATTATTCTCTTTCAGTTCTCTTTCCCCAGAAAGTAATCTTGGGAACTTGCTGGATGAGTTAAAAACTATTAAGTTTGTGCCACTGGCCTGCAGAAGAAACAATCAAAAACCATAGAAAATATTTCAAGCCATTTGTTTGGCTCTCAGCACCTGAGAAGTTCAACTTGGCTTACCTTGAGGTAGGGACATCAAGAAGATAGGGAGGAACTGGGGGAATCATGATGGGAGCATGCAAGGAAATCTGCAATAGAGGAAGAAGAGGATTTAAGTACCATGGCATAAGGAATTAAGAAGATGCTCTTTTCACAGTGGACTGCAGTTACAAAGTCAGTGGCTAGGAGCTGCATATCCATATACCTGATGTTCCTAGCGTCTTTTCCAATCTAAACAATTCTACTATTCTACATCCCATTAAAGGAACCCAAATTTTTGTTTCACTGCTAATAATTAAGGAATGTCTATAACTCACTTGCTATAACTCTATTGTGAAAGGCCTCCTTAGGATTTTTTTTTTCCCTTGCAAATATTCTTGAAATTTGAAATCAACTCCAGGAAACAGAAGTGCAAAGCAGAAAGCTTGCATACAGCTCATTTTCCTTTCAAAACATTGTTTGGGTGAAAGCATGACTGATGGTGCCAGTCAGCCATCAGTAATTCTGCACTCTGAGATGGGGTGCTGACCACAGTGGAACATCAATGGGGCACATCTGTGTCACAGCTGAGAAATAGGCTTCTTGTGAATTATCATGTTCCTGAAAAGTTTTATAGATTGCATATTATTGCAGCAATATTGCATATTGTTATGAATGTGGTCTCTGCTTGCTTGTGACTTTGCAGAGAAAAAATCCTTTCGGAAATGAAACACTTCAGTTACAAAAATAGGATGTCATGATCAATACAAATTTTACATGTCCATGTAGCAACAGAAGTGTTTGGCTGGGTATGGATTTTAATTTTCCTGTAAGTTTTTTTTAGAAACAACTCATACCGGGTTTGGAAGTGAAATAAAATAAATGGGCCATTTGTCTCTTCTAGTTTGGTTTGAGTTACAGAAAGTGAAAACTTACTCTTTAGTTTCAACAGCTGAATAGGACTGGGTCAATTACCATCAGCTCCCATTTCTTCAGCATAATTAAGAGCAGTACCTGAAAATGTCTGGCATGTCAATAAGAAATGGAGAAACTAATAATCAGAAATTAAATATCAAAATAATTGCATACAAATATATTGAAAAATGTGAATGTCACTGGATTTAATTGAAAATGTTGTAACATGGTGTACACTTGTAAAGTGAAATCCTTAACATTGCCTCTTTTTACATAAAGGAAAGTGTTAAATGTAAGTTTTATAGTTTCCTTCACTTCTTGTGGAAGCTGAAATATGTACAAAAGATTGTTAGGTTACTCACTTTTCTACTGTGGGCATGTAGCTGATAGAATAATCTGGTTTAGTTGTATCTCTTGGGGGCTGGGATAAGATCAAGGGACTCAAACTCTGAATGAGGCTATTCATTCTTCTCTAGGAAAGCCAAAATGGAAGGGAAACCTGTTCAGGAGGAAGATTAGTTGTTAAATGCTGCAAAGGCAAAGGTCCACGTGACTAACCTTTGTGTTATAACCTTTTAGTACCATAGACTGAAGATCAAGAACGTGTGATTCTCAGAGTCTTGCTTAATTCAAGTTTGAGGCAAATGCTATTTCTGTCACACTCTCGTTATTTCCTGTCTTTTAAATCCAGAAACCATAATAATCAACACAAAGCCCCTTTCCTAGGGATTCTGACCACCCAAAGAAACAGGGATAGTTCTGGAAAATGCAGTGGCAGTGAGGCCAGAACAGGTGGGTAAAGAGATGAGAAACAAGTTTGACCATTGTTTAAAGCAGGAGTCCTGGATGACCTCTACAACGGAAAGAAACTGCTGAGAATGCCTCTGAAGAATGAAATTTAATGTCTATGGCATGGAATTTGGTCCTCTGAATGCCAGTCAAACATTATCAATTTACTCATTCATTAAAATGTGGGGATAAAAAGCCAAACTGAAAATCCTTTATTGAAATATCACCAGTGTATTATTTTCCAGAGCTCCAAGCATACTTACTTTTCTTGCATGCTGCAAAAATGTTGGTTAATGCATTATTGAGGCTATATGCTGAGAAGAACAAAAGCTTTGGGAAATGGTTTTCTTTATTCCTTTTCTTAATTGATTTTTTCCCTGTGTGCTGTTTTATATTTTCATTACCATGGTGCATGAAATGGTAAAAAAAGAGCTTATCCCTATTACCTTTGCTTTCTTCTTCTTTTTTTTTTCTTTATAAAACCACTTTTCATACTAAAAATTCATTTACTTGAAACTTTGAGAAAGTTTTTATTTCATTTTAGTCTTAGTTTAAAATACATGCACGTGTCTGAATATTTTTTGAAGTCATGCTCTTACAATGTAGAGATTATATGGACAAGATACTTTTTTAAACAAATTTAAATGTTAATTAAAAGCTAGTTAGTAGTACTTCCAGAGAAATACTTCCTGCTTCTGAAGAACCCTTTGAAATACAGCCAATTAGTTGATAGGCTAGAAACATGGGGAAACACTGCTCTGGAACAGGCCCAAAACTTAATCCTATGACAGCTTTCCAATAATTTTGAAGGATTCTAATCAATCACATATTTTTATATAGTGAAAAAAAAACTTCAAGATATTATTGTGAAAAAATTACCATGTATGGCAATGGCTTCAATAATAAAAAATATTTTGATAATATCTAAAACTCACTGTTTATGCACTTTTCTCTTTGAAATATCTTTAATGAAGTGGAGTAAGGAAGTGAAGCCAAGAGGTTAACAATCTGATCTGTGCAGACAACTGTATCCCACAGTGTCCCCTGGAATTGGCAAGCCAATTATGACACTAACAACTTTACTGAATTCACACCCATTTTTTATTTTTTTTTTTTCACTATTTCTAATTTTTTCCCTCTCCTTTCCCTTCCTTAGTGTCTTTTAATTTAAGTTTTAGCTCATTATTAAAGCAGCTTAGAGGACTTTTCTAATTTTTGTGTGGATATGCTCATAAAGCACCCTAGAACATAAGCATCTAACAAAGTGCAAGTAGTTACTAACACTGACAAAGGATAGGGAGTGCAATGGGAAAAGGAAAACTCTCCAGTAGGCACCTTGGAAAGCAGTGAGAGGATTTATTGAAGAGCTCTGAGCAGTTCTCTAGTGCAGTGGTTGGCAGTGAGGTAGATGAGTTTCACCTGGTTTGCCTCTATTGCTATTCACTTTTATCAGAACCTTATTTCACCCTCCCTCTCTTCACCTCTGCTTATTAAGTGATGACATTAGTGCTGATTGATGTGTATTTATTACTTGTTAAGCTTGTGTATACCCATTTTACAAGTTAGCATTTATTGACACATTGATCAGTATTAATTACTTGCATGTGCACGGAGTTTCAGTTCTGTCTAATAAACTGATACCTTTTGAAGTGAGATAAGGAGGCAGTGGGAATGGAGGGGTCATTCTTAAGCCAGTCTTAGGTACTTTGAGAGGCCATCACTATTCAGCCTTGCAGGTGCAAGGCTGGGAGAAGTGTGATTTAAGAACTTCAGTATGTGGAGAATAAAGGAAAAATGACACTACAAAGGCTGAAAACCACCTCAGTAATGCAGGTAGAGGTTACAAAGCCAGAGTATTGCCAAGGCTACAACTACAGTACCTAAGACACCACAAAACATTTGTTCTTATTTCTGATGCAAATCTACTGTATCATATTTTCTATGCATGTGTGAGGTTATTTGACTTTAAAGGTCATGTTTCATGCCTTTTGTTTGTTATTTTTGACCAAGAGTCGTAGATTTTGTGAAGTTTTGCCCAAAGTTTTCATTATTGCTAGTGTAACTTAAGAAAGTTAGTTTATGCTGTTTTGCACAGTCTGTATAATTACCCTATCTACTTATATTTACAGATATGGAGTGGTCTGAAATGGAATAATTTTCCTACATCACAGTACAATCCACAAGTTCAGACTCCTACTTCAAGCATCTTATTCAATTAGTATAAAAAGAAAATCACCAAAGCCAGAAACAAAAAATGTACCTTTTTTCTCTTTCCTCAGAGTAATTTCAAATTAAGAAATTAGTTCTACAGTATCTCACCTACAGATGTCTTTGACTTTTATTTGCAGGAAGGAAAGACATGGGCACAACCAGGTGCATTTTCTCAACATTTAGAGCCTGGCTGTGTAAATGTAGTACAGAAGTGTTCTGATTTCTGTCCTGGCTTGATGTTGATGTTACCCACTTCCTGTGCTTTAAGATGATGCTAGACCTGAAGGATTTTGGTCACCACACCCTCCACATAGGATAAAAATAAGTCCTTATTCTGAGTAATGCCTTGAAGACGTAACTTCCTACCATTCCAGTGGAGGTGAATCTCTTGACCCCAAGATTGAGGTTGAGTAGGTTCAAGGAAAGGTTTTACACTGCTTCAGTGGTTTGGCCACCTGTTTTGCAAATAGCATTTTTGCTGGTGTATATGATGCTGTTGGTTAAGTTCTCCAACTGATTTTTCATCTCTGAATTATTTTTTTGCTTTCAAAACAGTATTTAGAGCAGCAATGAATTTTCACATTTATAGCATCAGATTGCATAGGAAATGTGGCAGTATAATCATGTTGTAATTTATAGCTTTCTTCTACTTTTGGTGTTTTCACTAAGTGTAATTTATGGAACCTTATTTCTGTATTTTTAGTATTTTTCTCTGTTTGCTCAGTGCCACTTTTACTTGATGAGATAAAGATATAAATATCTGGCTTTCTACAAATTATTTCTAAACTCTCAGAATGAAAAAGATTATTCTCTCTAGCATGAAAACTTTGCAACCAGATACAAGAACCTGCTGCCATTTGGAAAGATACTTTTCATCACTTTCTTCAGATTGGGCTCCAGAAAAACTAAGCAAGACTTTGAACTACCTCCCATAACACTGAAATTAGACTGCAGCATTCTTATACCTTTTTCCTGTAGAACAAAAAAAGTTGCGTTGCTTTTGTCTAGTAAGTATAGTGCCAGCAACTGGGTTTTTTTTACTTTAGAATATTTTGGACCAGTTAGAAGTATTTAGTTAAAAACCCGAGTGGAATTTGTATGTTTTGACTGATAGAATTCTCAGAAACATTACCCAGTTCCCTAGCAATACTGATTCACTGCAGTACAGTTAATAGGTAACATTTCCCTGGGATTTTGGAGGTTTGGGACTTGCATTAATTATTGAGCACTGGCCTATTGTTCTCTTGAGTCTCTTTCTTAAGTAAGGTTTGGGATTTTTTTATGTTTAGGTAGCACTTTGGGGAAAAGAGGTGGGAAGAGGTATTGGTTCTCTTCCATGGCAGAATAAAACTTTTACTTTAGAAATGCCAAAGGTGCTTCTGTGATACTTAGTTTATTTCCTACAAAAAAACCCTAGAAATAGAACAAAGGAAGCAGACACAAAAAGGTCTAGATTTGTGTAACTATCTTCAGTCTTGTCATTATTTTGGTGTATTTCTTCTCTCATCTGCACTGTTTAAGTCCTTAGGGGTTCAGTTCAGTGAATTTTTTTATAGCAATCTCTTCCTGTGCCCGATTTCTTTAATTGAAACAATACTTAGTCCAAAACTTTTTTTTTTCTTCTTCTAAGGTAATCAAAACCCTGGAAATTTCACTGTGTATTTTTATATGTGCTCCTGTAGTGCAAATAAGTTCCAGATGTTTTGTATCTTCAGATCATATTCATTTCTTCAGCCAAAATCTGGATTTTTCTCCCAAAGACCATCTTATGGCAGTGTTCACTTCAAGCCTTTCTGGTTCCCCAGGCAGCTTTTTCTGTAATTATTTGTACATCTTGCATAAATCAGGAGGTCCAACCTCAGGTACTCCTGGTTTAAGCTATGCCAGTCCTTCAGGAGGCCCAGAGAAACTTTATCATAAGAAATAATAAGCCATGTCTACTTCGCACATCTGCTTTTCCTTTAAGGTTTTTCTACTTGTTTATTCTACAAGAAAATTCATCCTTCCACATATTTTTAGGATTTTTCCTCTGGATTTTTTTATGAGATCATTCTTAGTTGAGAAATCTGCTACAAAATGATTCGTTTTCCTTTGAATTACATTCTCACCTGTAACCTCCCTCTCATCAATTTCCACCTTCAAAATACTGGTTTTTACAGATCTTGCTCAATACCTTGTCAGTGATCTCCATATTGAAATTCTTAGGATCTTTTTATTCAGAAAGGGTGAGTTTGGGATATACTTTGTAATTCTTTATTATGGTAAATAGTGCAGTATATAACTCTCCCTTCTGGAAATGGCATTTCCTAGACACTGTTCATTATTTTATGAACCATTTTTAATATGATTTGTGTCAATTTTTTAGACGACCATTCTTGTAACAGACTTTTTTTCCCACTGCATTATTTGAGATTAGTGTTGCTTCTCTGAGAAAACTACATGCAGAAATCCTTGCTGTTTACAGAGAAGTCATTTAACTGGAATAGGCACAAGGGAGTCTGCTTTTTCTCCCCATTAAAATTAACTCAAGATTATCCTTTAATTTCAGGGATTGAGACATGAGCATATAAACTACAAAGGTTCAAAACGGTTACTCTCAAAGTTCTGACACCTTAATACTGAAGTACAATATTTATAAGGGAAAATCAATACAGTAAAACTCACCACTAGCTGTCATGAAATTGTCATGGGAGTCATAAGGGATTATAAAAGTGACAGGGAAAAGCCCAGAATTTATGTATAAGGGCTGGTATACATGAAAATCAGCTTTGAGCCTCTTTGAGTAACAACTTCAGGTTAGTGTAGCACTGGTATAAAATGGAAAAATGTTTCTTATTCAGAGAATATAATAGCAACATGTAGTATCTGAACAGACAGTGGTCTTGACCTTGTAATTTGGGTGTCTCGCCTGTAAAAATGAAAATCATGTGCAAAATTGAGGATCCTGTATCACCCTCAGTGGAGCCCAAGTGCTGCATTAGGCAGATGGTGCTGAGGAAGGATGAGCACTGTGGGTCTGGTTTTGTTCTGAGGATGCATAATTTTTGTTCAGTTGAGAAACCTTGGTATAAAGTGCCCCATTGTCACCAGAGAAGAATGAGTATGTTTATGATCCATGCCTCACTGGAGTCTCTCCAGAGGGAATAGCTTGGTCTGTTTCTTCTGTGGTCAGTTCCAGGGCTGCAAGTGGAATTTCTCCTCCTTCATTCTTGGGAATGGCGGCTGAAAGTTCCCTTTGCTCAGCATGTGGACAGTAACTACCTTCTGGCCATGCATGGTAAAAGCAAGTGGAAGGACCATAAAGATTTTTCTATTCTTTGCACTAATACCTCTTTATATTTCTCTGTTGAAAATATTTGCTTTATGTACTTGCTGAGAACATTCTTTTATATAGGATATGATCAATCCACACTTCTTTTTTTTTTTTTAACATGGTCACTTTAAAGTGGAAACAAATTTCCATGAAATCTCAAGACTCATTTCAGAACCCTGCCAGTTTTGCTGTGTATTCATATATATGGTCCTTTACTGCAAAAGGTTCCAGATACTTTAAGTCTTCTAGACCATATCCACTTCAAGTGATAAAATGAAACTTTCCCAGTGGCAGGTAAATAGTCCTTGAACTCCACATCATCACATTATAAAGAAATTCAATTTCTTTTTTCCAGTATAGATGGTATCAAGATATTTTCCAAGTCCCTGAGCTACCACTCCATAATTAACACAGTCTCATAAAAAGAAAGGAGCATTAGATTTCAAAGAGCCAGGAATATGATTCTTTCAAAGCCATTTCACATGGCTTCAAAATGTCTAGCTTATGTTCTTCCTCTCAGTTGTGCAAGAATAATGTCTGGTAAATCTTTTTTCCCTGTATTCTTCCACTAGCTTGCTTAGCAGAATCTCTAACATATGGCTGCTCATATATTGCACTATCAGTAGCAGTGCATACATTGAGTGCAAATACTCAAAGAGTTATCCACTGCAATAGCATTATAAATAGGCTCATCAGCCATGTATGTAGTAAAGGCAAGTGTAGGATACTAAACCCACAAAATATTCTGAAATGGTGAAAATTTAGTATGCCTGTAAAGCGAGCACCAATTGTGAGTGTGTGACATAGTGCTTAATACAGCTGTAAACAAAACAGCTTTCAACTCCTTATTTCATTCCTACTTCAGACAAGTGATAAAGGAAGGTATGAACAGGATCACTTTAATAAATATTTATTGATGATGTGGCCCTTGTCTTTGAAAATATTTTTATACAGGAAGAGTATTGTCTTCAAACCTTTTTCTTGGTTGAAAACTTGAAAACAAGTCATGGACCCAGGCTCTTAAATCATTGGGCTATATGATTTGAGCTTATGAGAACCCTATGTGTTAGTTTGATTTACAGCAATTCCATTTCTAAATTCCAGAATTTTAAATCAATGGAACAGTTGGGAAAAAAAACCCAAACAGCAAATCAAATATAGCTGGGCTAAACAAATGGTTCTTCCGCCTGGTGGACATTTCCATGTATTTTATTGGAGAAATTGCAAAACATGCTTCCCTTGGAAATGTGAACCTGTGCACCCTGCTGTGCAGTAGGCACCCAGAGTACCCTGGAGTCCCTCATGAGGGATATAGGGTTCAGTTCTGTCAGAAAAACAAGCACCCAGCTGGTAACTTCTGGGTGACACTGCACATTGTCACAACATGCTGGTGACTCTTGAGTTAGTGTCTCTTGATTGTTACTGTCTTCATTTTTCTGATTTTTTATCCCAGTGTCATGTGCTGTTTTGCTTGCAGCACTTCAGTGCCTATGAAAGTGGCATGCAAATATTTGACAGCTGCAAGGTAGCTTTTTCAGTTACATCTGCACTGGCAGTCACTGCACAGTCAATAATAACACAAATGAAGTTCATCAAATAAAATGTAATAATTTTTTTACTGAAAAATAAAATTTTGTCAATATCAAAAAACTTAAGGGTGGGGAAAAATATTTTATTGCAATCTTGATTCAACTGACATATGTAAATTTGTAATTCCAGGTAAATATAAAATCAAAAGCAAAGGTTTATTTCAGACTAATTAATATTTCCTTCTAACAAAAAGATGTAGCTATTTACGTCTGCTAGTGGAGCTTAATTTGGAAGAATTTGAAAGTCATCTCTGCTGAAAGTTTTTCTCTTTTACCATAGTTCACCCTTTACAATTGCACTGATTGTTTATTTGAAAGGTGCTCTGTGATGATAAATGAGCAATCATAGCAGTGCTACTATTTCAACAAAGTCCTTATTCTTATATTTTAGAGTTTAGGTAGATTCGAATGATACTGAGATTGGAAAAGCAATAGGAACATGCACAAAGATTTCTCATGGAGGAACAAATGATTTTTTTCCTCACTAAGATGCCAGAAGCCCATTCCACCACAAGGTTCATTACTGCTGTTGTTTTTCACTTTGTTTCTCTCTGATACAGACTGGATTTTTGGTCTGCTTTCTTAGAGGAGTAGGTAATTTTACTGGTCATGCAGAAAGCTGCTGTCATTATTCCAGTATTGACCTGATGCATTAATGGCAATGAAGCTGGGTTGGAGATCGTTAAACACCGAGTCCCTTAAGTGGCTTATGATCTTGTGTTTATCAATAAGACTGGGAAATGATTTGGCAACCAGATGCCCAAATTCTGCTTAGATATCTCCATGCTGAACTGCATTGCAGATTAACTCTTGTAGCTATAAATATTGTATAGAGTAGAGCATTTTCACCGTCAGACTAAATATTATTTTGTAAATACAAAGCGAAAGATTTATTTCTTAGCTGCTGAATTCAGAACTTTTCTGCTTACTGTAAGTTATTCCTGTCAGTTCAGGTCAAGTAGGAACTAAGGAAGCTCACACCTTTAGCTGACTCTGTAGGGCTAGGTACTTCAAATACTGATTCATAACTCTAAATTTGTAGCTGTTACCCAATTTTATGAATCATTGTAATGAAATGAGTAGGCCAATTAAATCAATTATAAAGTTTACAGTGAGTTACAGTGATAGGTCTTTCGTTCATCAGTCCATAATTGTACTTTATAATGCAATTGTTTTTCCTTTTACTGTACTGCTATAAATTCATTGGAAAATGAATTCATTTTTAGAGAAAAGGGGGAGGAAGTATCAGTATAATCAGCTTTTCTTCTGACTTTCTTAGACCTAGATAAATCTTCACCTCACATTAGTGACCCAGTCAACTGTATTGAGATTTTTCAAGAGGAATTTCAATGTCTGTAAGTTTATGCATTATAAAAATCATCTTGGTTTTGATCAGATTCAAAGGAGACTAGCTGGCAAATGATTTCGAGCTCTAATTAAATTCACTTGTATCTAAATGTGCTGACATAAAGCTAAATGTTTTCATGCATTTTAATCATTCAATTAATCAGTAATCTTAACTGTTAATGTGGTCGTGTTCTCCGTCATGGTAATTTGCATGAACCTGGAATGAGATTTCCCTTGTTAAGTTGCCTATGTACAAACTGTGGAATCAAATCCAAGTGTAGTACATCCTTTCATCTAGAGGAATTGTGGACTGTTCTACAATATGTAGAGTAACTATGTGAGTCACTTGCTTATTTAATGCAGCCTCTTCGATTGCTAATGATTTTTTTTTTCAGGGATTTTTTCTTCCTCTTTAATTCTTAAATAATTTAACATTTAAAATTAGAATGGTTGTTGGCTTTCCTCAGTTGCAAAAGAAGTCAGGTGTTCTCCTCATGGAAACTTCTGCACTTTGATTGAAAAGAACTGTGAAAAGAACTGGGGAAGCACAATGATGAGATTTACAGCAGACATAGCCACAGTATTAAAGCAAAAATCCTTTTGTCAGTTTTTGCTGGATGTGACAGTAGGATTTATGAAGGGAGTGCAGAGTATGAATGTAGCACAGTGTCATTACAAACAGTCAGATAAATTGTGGGCATTAATTAGGAGGAAGAGTGTTGCATAAAGCCTTTTTCTTTAATTACTTCAATTCTAAAACTCTATCACGGGATGTTTGCTGAATAAGATTCTCTGTATCAGATGACATGAGATCTAAATTTCTGATGCTCCAGTTATGATTTTTGGGTATCTCATCATTGAAACAGGGCAACATTGTCTAAGCCTGTGATTGAAGGTATAGTTGTCATGGTTCTGGTTTGTCTTATGATTGTTTCTCACTTTTTGCTGTATTTCTGGAAAAGATTTCTGAAAACCACATGAGTCTTCCAGTGATCAATGTCCTATCCTGTCCAGTATATTCTGCTTCTGAAATGAAGGCAGGCATGCAAGCTCCTAATAGTTCTCCTTCAAACTTTCATGTGAAAAAGTAACTTGCTCTTCATGGAAAATGAGCTTAAAGTAAAAGAATCACAACTGAAAGAAATCTGCTTTTAAATTGTACTGGCAAGCCAGAGACCTCTCTCATATTCATCCATCTCTGCTGACTTGCTGCTAAAGGAAAACCTCGTAAATGTTGGATATTTTGTGCTTAGGTTTCTTTTTCCATCTTAGCAGAAGCACTTTTAAATCATCCTTCACACAACTCTCACAGGCTTGGACAAACAATCAAGTATTTTAATCCAAAGCTAATATACAAATATCCAGTTTGAATTTTTTAAAATTTATTTTGCAGAGACTTATGACACAATTTCTGAATGCAACCTAGGCTTGAGTGGTCAAAAAAAAAATCCAGTCTGCCCATTCTCTGGACCCTCTGGCAGCTCAGAGGCTTTCACTGCTGGGACCGAGGCCCCTTCCCTGTGGGTGGCTCCAGGGACCCGACAGGTGCCCCCTTGACTCCCTGCAGACCCCACACTCACACAGTCGGACCAGGTTTCCCTCCCAGATCCAGCCCAGCTTTCCCAGAGCAGAGCCTCAGGTGACTCTTTCCATAAAGCCATTAATTCATGGCACAGAAACACAGAAACAGCCCCAGCTGGTGCCTCCAGGGAGGACCCTCAGCAAAGGAAACCCAAGGATTTTATACCCTCGCAGTCTCTCCTCACACAAGCTTCTCTTTCTCCTCAGTCCTCTGCTCCTGCTGTGTCTCCCAGAGCCCATCCATTTGGCTGGCACCACCCACCTTTCCTCCCTTTGCTGACCAAAGGGTTGGCAGCTCATGGTCTCTTGTCTCAGGCTCCCACCCGGAGCTCAGTCTGCGTCTCAGTGTGCCGCTGGCAAACTGAGCTACCTGCACCAGATTTATTCCTCAATACTCTAAATCTGTTCTTTCTTACATAGATTTTCAGCAGCTCTACTCTGCTGTTCCAAAAGCTCAGGGTTACATTTTCTCAATAGATCCAATATTTTCCTTGGATGTATTTTCTTATCTAAAAATGAAATTAAAATGGAACATCCACCAATAATCTAATATTGTCTCCTGATCAACCAACCAGATCAATAAAGTAACTTAATATTCTGGCCAATGTGCTGAAAACATAATGCAGAATTCAACAACTTCTATGTTATTATGGAAGTGTTGCAATCTACACACAAACATATACCAAAAGATACAGACCAACAGGTTTGTATCACTCATTGCAACTTTCCTACTGCAAGTTCAAAAATAAGCAAATGTGTTGTCTTCCAGTCAATAGGTTTCTAATTAATTATTCTAAAGAAAATGTCATTTATCTTACTCTAGATTTTAAAATCCAGCTAGTTATCATTGAAGATCATGAACTTAAATGCTGGATTTGTTATTCATGTCATAAAAAAAGACTGAATGACAGAAATTTCACCCTCGATACTTTTTTTTTTAAAATATTTTATAGTGTTTTACATACGCAAGTAATAGCAAGTGATATTGAAGATTTAAAGTTATAAAAATAAATTACAGAACTAAACAAACTTTTAACCAGACTGTTTTAAGGTATGGGTTTGTTGGGCTTTTTATAAATTTACTTTATGTAATAGGTAAATATTAATGATTTTATAAATGTTACTGAAGAATTGGATGGTACATGTAATTAATGGGTATAATGTTTCTTGGTCCTTTTTAGTATGACAAGAAATTTTTCAACAAATTATTTAGATATCTCTCTTAGTTTGGGATTATAGGTTCATCTCATTATTTTATTTGAAATTCAAACTCAAGAAGAGCAGCAAATATAATTCTGATTGTATTTTCCTGATGCTTTGCTGTTTTACTCAAAAAGTTCAGTAAAATTAGGCTTACAAGCCTTATCAGACACCTGCTGATATGAAGAGAAAGACTGGCTGTTATTCTAGCTGGTACTGGACTGGCATCTAAAAGTAAACTGTTTTATTCCATGAATGTTAAAGCAATCACAATTATTCTGGGTTTATTTTGGTGTAGCTGACAATAGAGTTTGGCCACCTTAGATTTTTTTATAAAATCATGGTATGCTTGGTAAGCTTCAGTGTATTCCTGTTCATAATGACATTCATTCACTACTGCACATCCTCTCTACCTTTTGTGTCCTTTTGGTGTTCCAGATTCTGCTTCATACAATTCTCAACAATTAGAATTGAAAAGAAAAACAAAACCCCACAGCAGTCTTTGCATCACATAATTGTATCTTAAACAACAAGAAACAGAGAAGTAAATTAATTCGCTAGATACAAATACATTTGGTATGAATGATCTGCTGGTCTTGCACTGTCACACTTTCATTATGCACTGCAAGCATATGATTTTAATTCTTTTGGCAGTGTGGGGATTTAGTTTTGTGTTGACAGGGGCAGCAGCATGTTAGTGCATGAATGGTAATGATACTTATTCCCCAGTTAGGCAAATAAAAATGACAGGCTAAGCCAAGCACTGCACTGAACCAGAATGCATTTTAAAAACACATTATTTGGTAAATGGGAAAAGATTGTTTTAACATAAAAATCAATTATTGAAAAAATTTAATTAAATTTGTACAAAATGTGGGTAACTGAAGGAAAGTCTTGAGAGAAAATTGTTTGTTCAATAAACCTCCATTGTCTTTAAAATACTGAAAGCAGTATAAGATATAGTATTTTATCCCTTGGGTAATTAAAGAGTAACATAGCTGATTTTGGGGATTTCACAGATGTAGAACTCTTGTGACAGTTCAGATTGAAAAACAGACTTTTTTTCCCTCTATTTTAGTGTATGGATTCTGTCTCTCCATTCCCAATCATAAATAATATATCCCTGTATGGGGATTAGGTATATCAACCTGAGTTTTCCATTAAAATAATTCATTTCTTTCTTTTTAAATTTATGAATATTTATCAAGGGATTATGGGTTAGTTAATAGTATTTCCCCTTAATACATACACATGAATTCACTTGCACATAAGTCTGAAAAATGAGAGATGTCTATCTTGGGACTAGATTGCTCCTAAGCTCCTGCTAGCAAGCTGTAAGGTAAACATTCCCTAACAAGCAATGGGTAAAAAATAGTCTTTCCTCCCTCAATGTGAAATGTAGACAGATTCTCCCCATAAAACTTTTTTTTTTCCATTTCAAGATAAGGAAACACAGGCAAAACACCTCTATGAGAAGTTCATATTTAATCTAGAAAGGGTGTCCCTGATAACTGAAAAATACTGTAAAGGGTCAGAGTTGTTGGCATGGCTTGAAGTTGAAATTCTGAGGCACAAAGCCTTCAAAACCATTTCAGAGAAGGATGGGAATAAACTATTAGGATGCCAAGAGGTTCAACTATTAGATTTGCCAAAGATTTGAAATCAAATTAGGACACCACATTTGGTTGGTTGATTTCCATGTCAATATGGTGCTCTTGAATGTATCAAACATGACAGCTGCAACTTAAACACTGAAAAATTATAAAGAGCATTAAGTATAACTGAATGGTGAATCTTTGATGTGCCTATTTCATATGGGAGAAGTATGATGGGGCTCCAAAAGAGAGGTTACTGATTTTGGATGAAATCTTTTTTCCTCAAAAACAAAGAAAACAAAAAACAAACAAAGAAATGATCAAAAATCAAAACAAACCAACCAAAAAACCCCAAAAACAAAACAAACCAAAACAAAACAAAATGTGAATCAACCCCCCCTCCCACAAAGGACAAATAATTCCTTGTTGTTTAGAATGTCCCTAATTCCATGTAGCCTGGTGTGTCACTAAAGTGTGTTTTTAAGGATTCCCTTGCAAAATTATATTGAATAAATTATAGGTTAACATTATCTTATTGAGACCATGGAGATTTTTGGTTCTTTTTATGATGTAGCTGTGTCTGTTCAGACTTCGGAGTAGTCTGAGTGGCAGCATAACATTTGAAATGTCTCCAAAATGTTGGTATTTGTCACCAGTCTCTGTTCAAGTGGCTGTTTTAATGTGTTGGCATCTATCTCAGAGGCAACTATCATAAATTATTCCTTGAGGAGAGAATGAGGCAAACTGTACAAAGCCATGAAGAACTATTGTATATGATCTGTGGACTAGATTTTTGACTTAATTTCAGAATACTAGTCTGAAACCAGAAGTTCGATCCTTGTTTGCAGGCAGATGGGACTTTGTTTTTAAATATCTGTCCAGTTGTGCCTTCTTATGAAGCTAAAGAAAGTACTGTGTCAAGTGGTGTAGGATTTAGATTTTAATTCATATTTTACTTTTGTGTTCTTCTGCAGATAGTAACTTTATCCTTGCAAATGCTCAGGTGGCTAAGGGATTCCCCATTGTTTACTGCTCTGATGGCTTCTGTGAGCTTGCTGGATTTGCACGGACTGAAGTCATGCAGAAGAGCTGCAGCTGTAAATTCTTACTTGGTGCTGAAACAAATGAGCAGATGATTCTTCAAATTGAGAAATCGTTGGAGGAAAAGATAGAATTTAAAGGAGAAATCATGTTCTATAAGAAGAATGGTAAGTCCTTCTTTCCTGTTCTGTTAGTCATAAAGAATTAAACAGCCTAAATGCATATAATATATCATATTCATTTCTAAGTAATAATTTAGTGTGTCTATCATCAAGCTTATAATAATAAATATGAATAATGACACTAGGGTACATATTGTGGCCATCTTTATGCTGGTGTTATTGATTTTATATAAATATGTTACAAAGCTGCATAGATGAAATTCGGGGTACTAAACTGCATTGTGAGACTTTTTTGCAGTCAGTATGACACTGTTTTTTCTGCTTTTTCTTATACTGAAATTTTTACCTTTTGTTGCTGAAACTGTAATGAAAATACTCATATTCAACAAAAGATAAGCTACATAAATTTTTCAATGCCTTCAGTAAAAGTATCAGATGTCTGAACGAGCAAAGTGATTTCTTCTCCACAGTTACTATACATAAACACAATAACGATGACTTTCAAAAAGTGAAAAATTTATATTCAAGTATGTATTGTCACATAAAGAAAATTTCCAAGTATTAAGCAACCCCATAGACTACAGGAAACTTCAAGTTGCACCAGCAAAGTTTTGACTCCTATGGCAAGGCATTTATAAGGACAATTTATAGTCAAGATGCATGAGGCACAGAAGGCAGCAGCCCATGATGCACATTTCCCAGCTTCTTTCATTTATATCAGGCTCCTTCAGTGTACTTATTCTGTATATTCCTCTTGCCACATTCATGTGATCTTCAAACAGGTGACACTAAGTCTGAGATAACAACGGGATTTCAGCCAGGGTAACAGGAGCCAAGTGATCCATGGAGTCAATGGATCCATGGGTGTTGAGTATCACTTTCTCTTTTCTTATATGGCTAGAGTTTATAGGCATATGTCTAGACCACGTTTTCCTCATAGGTTTTCTCTTATTCTGTCTTTATTAATGAAACATTTTCCTTTCAAATAATATTACTGTTATTATATGCTTTAAAAAGTTATTTTCTAAAAGTGGCGACTGCATAATGACATCAAAGTGATTTGGAGTGTTAGGAGAAGGCAGCTTCGGTTTCACCCACAAAAAAAAGGAAGAATGTTCCTTAGTTGGCTTGTGTTCATGATTGCTGCTCTTCATAGTATGAAAGTTTGAAGTTAATCTGGAAGTGCCTGCTGAATGCTTCCTCATCTTGACTGTTTGGGGAGGCTTGGGAGAGTGTGAGTGTCTTTGGTGGTTTTGTTTTTAGTAAATAGAAGAGACTCACAAAGTTTCTTGAAATGGTTTCAGGAATGTTATTCAAAAAAGCAGTTCCAAGTTGTAAAAGGTGTCTGAATACAGGGGAAAAATTGTTTTAACCTGGAAGGATAAGAGCTTCATTTTTTCCAGTACTCTATAGTGATAACTGGGCACGATAAGAAGATTTTTCAAGGTATTTAAATTAAAGAAAGGAAGCTAAGATATTTATTTCATTGTTTTTGTCCTGAATGATAAATTGTGATTCCTTTACATTATGAAGGGATGCTTCAAATCTGTAACAGACATGATTAACACAGGCAGAAAGGGATTGCAGGTCAATTATCAGAGAAGCAGCTGAATCACAGATAAATAAATAAAGAGAAATTGTCGAGGCTAAAAGAATTCCCACTATACATCCTACATGCAACCCTCTGTATAATTTGACTGGAAGCTTCTCCAGTACATTTTCTGAATAGGAATAAATTTCCCTGACTGCCCATTATATTTTTCATTTCCATGTGTTTCTGTACCACTGGGAAACAGAAATGAATAGGTATTAAAATAACATGAGAGTTTCTTGTATCAAAACTAAATTTATCTTAAAAAATAATCTTGGTTTTTCAACAGAGCTCCAAAGTGCAGGCTCCAAATTTGGGAAATCAGCCATTTTAGCTAAATGTTTTTGCTTTTGGGTTGGGTTTTTTTAGAGGAAAAATTGAACTTCTAAAGCTGTAAAGCTCATTCAACTTTGTCCAGAAAAAGTTTCAAAAAATATTTTAAGACATAAGAACTTTGGGAATAATATTCCTGCAATGATTTTATGGATACCTTCCAGTATATCCAGTATGGAAAATCGTTGTTATTTGGGCTGGTATAATGCCAGGAACATAGGTCAGTGGGAGACAAGTAGCTAGCAATGCCTAGGTATCACAGGGTCACATTTCAATGTCCTGTTAGGGCTTTAGGGTGTCAGAGGGGAACCCTCACCTGCCTTTTGTCTGCTATTTAGCACAGCCTTGCTTTGTAGGCCAAACTACAAGACCAAATGAGCCCTTCCAAGCCTCAGGGGTATTTCTGAGCTCACAGAATACTTCCTGAAATCTTAATAGTTAGTACAACATTTCAAGAAAAAATTATAATGAGGGACATGGATGTATGAATTCAATAACTTACTCTTGGTCTCTTCTTCTGGATTTGGTCTAAAATGTAGATCATATGTGTCCTGCTTTTTGGGGCAGACATTCAAGGTTACAAAACTGAACATATGTCTATTCCTTAATTATCAATTTTTCAATATTTTAAATTTGATTTAAACTTATTTCAAAGCTGATTCAGTTTTTATCATTAAATTAGACTGTTCATTCTAAACAAGCAGCTTTGATCTGAATTTATTAAGCTTGAATATGGACCTTTCACAGTTATTTAACCATCATTAAAGAATTCACATAGCACCTCTGCTCAGTAATTGTTAATTAAAGGAATGATTGCTATAACTAAAGCAACACCAGCAATCCACATGCAATTTCATGGAAATTCCAGACTGCTCTGAGCTGATACTTCAGCAAGAGGGGTGTGCGAGGAGTTGGGTAGGAATCTGAGTAAAGTGGATTATCTGTCAGTGTTGGATGAACTGCAGTATTTCATTGCCTTTGTCATTTGGGTTTGGATTTCAAGAGAAGAATGATCTTAAGCAGTTGTGCTCTGACCAATCCTTCTCAGACCACTAGAAGTGGATAAGAACTTTTTTCTACATATGTTCTCATTTTGAATTCTTGGAATAGGATAAACTGGTTGTAACTACTCATCCTGAACATTTTCTGCTGCGTTAGCAACAGAACAATATTAGAACCGTGGCAGCAGATACAGCAGCTTCAGAGAGAGATGTCTTTTGAAAATTCAACTCAAAATATACTTTCATCATAGTTTCAGTTCATTTTGGTTCAGTTTCAGTTTATTTTGGTTCCTCAGAAAGTTTTTTGCTTCTTCTTTGACAGAGCTATATTAGATTATTGAAGACAATCAGAAAAGGAGACTATTAAAAGACAAGGAATTTTATGATTGTTGCCTTCTTCAGAAAGTTTTAAAATTGTATTGCTTAGGAGCTGCTTTTTAAACTTTTTTTTTCTGTTACTATTTCTACATTTTCTTTAAAACATCTGCAACAAATTAAGTTGTCAATTATGATAATATAAATGCAAATTAACCTTTTGGAATTCAAGTGAGTTGTGAGAAAAATGCTCACTCCTGGATCTCTTGTTTAGAACAATCTAAAAGCAGTTGGACACTATGCTGGGGAACTATATTTAAGTAAACCCTCTTTTTCTCCCTGTCAGACCTCTTCTGAAATTTGTCAATAGCAAGTACAGGTAGTTAAAGAAGGTCTTCATGTTCCCTCAAACTGAAGTACAATTAAGCAGCTGTGTGGGTTTTTTCCTTTTCTGTTACAGCCTAAGATAATGCTACAATAAGCCCTATAATCAGTGACTTAGTCCAGTCTAAGCTCTCCATCTTCAGTTGCTGAAGGTCACAGTTTGGGTCCCCTACAAATTGTTATTTCCTTTGTCTCAAAATTAGGTTTGTAGTAGTTTGAAAAGAGGTCTGTGCTTACACACAGCCTTTTAAAACATGAAGTAGTTCCACAGCCTTCCTTCATTGAAAGGAAAATTGTCCTTTTTCTGTGTATGCATAAGTTGTGTGAAACCCAATGTAATCAGCAGAGGCCACTTGTGATTTATGGACATTTGAGAGACTTCACTGTGGTGACCATCATGTCTGTGCACCCAACAAAAAAGGGCTGTTTGCACAAGCCTTTGTGAATAGTTAAAAATCCCCACTGTAAGAGGACTGGAGCAAGTGGGTGCTGCTGGGACTGTCTTTAAAAGGTGCCTTAGGACTTGGGTGCAAGCAGAGTTTGCTTTGTCTGTGACAATTAACCAGGACTCAAGAGACACTTTGTCATTTTCTATGTGTACACTGATTTAAATACTTTCTGGATTATGTCTTAGGCATGTTCTTGGTCCCTAAAGGTTTGGTTAGTAAATTGTAAGGTCAGGAAGATATGATGTATTTAACTTCTGTATTTATTTCTTCATTTATTACAAGTCAGAAAGATTAAATCAAAGTATTTTATCTCTTCTCATCACTGCATGAGAATATCTGTTTTGATGAGGCTGTATCCATATCTGGAAGGTTGGGATTAAGGTATTGTTTCAAATGGGTAGAATATGAGTAGAGAAAGGGTGAAAGTCAGACCCTCTTACTGAGCTCCTGGATTCATCAGGCAAAAGGCTGTTTGAAGTCTGGGTTTAAAATGAACAGCAATGACAGTCACAGGTAAATGAAATAAGGTTCAGGCCATGAGACATCATCCATTGCCTCTGCCATGTTTGTGGTTGAATAATGTGGCTGGAGAAAAACAAAGGCTACACAATATCATTTATATTTAATGCATTCCTTGTTAAGAAAACAGAAAAGTTTGTGTTTTTTTTTAGACAAAGAGTTCAATGTTATTTAAAATTGTAGAAGAATTAATTTCTTAATTTCTGAAGCTTCTCTACAGAAGGTATCTGCCTTCTTTAACAAACTCCTGAAATACACTATGTATTTGGAAGTTAATCCCTGCACTGAGGCATTCATTAGAATTTTCTGACTGTAAAAAAAAAATTGTACAGAGTCCTCAGTTTTCTTGTGACTACTTTCTACTATTTTTAGTGACAATTTTCTACTTACTAATGTAGAGAAAGCCCCTTGACAAGTTGCTTGACAGAGCAGTTTGTAGCAATGTGGC
>WBNO01003015.1:0-19141 GCA_013400575.1 Peucedramus taeniatus | reverse complement strand
GATTTTAATTTTTTTAGTGTGTAATAAGTCGATTAGGATTATATATATGTAGGTTCTAAGATTCCTGATAAAGACACTTAAGTTTACCTGTCAAGTTAGGGCTAGAAGTTCTCCTGTGTTTGGAAAAGCTTTTGTTGCAGAATGCTGCCTTTACGAAAAACTTCATTGAAGTTTCCTCAGGGAAGCAGGAGATTCCTGTAACTAAGATTTACAAGAGTAGAGAGGATGTACAGTTGCCACTAAAGCAGCATATGAAGAGCAGACATTCCCAAAATCCTGAACTGACAACCTAAATTTTCTAAATGTCAAGGTTAATTGCAGTAAAAATTGCTTAACTTAGTGAGTATCTGTTAGTGTACATGGGGGAGACCTATGAGGTCCTGACAGCATTTAATATTTTCTATCTGTCTCTTCTAAACCATGGCGGGACTTAGATGTGTTGTTTGGCTCTGCCAGTATTGATGCCTGAGAAGGTTGTGGTAACTCCTCTTGCCAGTTGAAAAATATCTTGGAAATCAAATGCAGCTTTTAAACAGTTCTGCTAGAGCTGTTGCTTACAAACTGCAGCTTTTTCTGTTAAGGATTTGATCTGTTTTGATTACATTTGCTCACCAATTTGGCCACCAAAACTGTTAGAAGTGAAATGCAAATACTTGCACAAATTTATATTTCTCACATCTAATCAATCACTTGGAATGATTTTCACATGGATATAGCATCAAGTAGTTATTAAATATTGCACATTTAATCAGATGCACATAGAACCTGTTGCAGTGCTTGCAATTTCTGTAATGGATAGGGGAGCCAAATTTCTTTTCCAATCCCTTCTATAGATGTATTTTGCAATAAAAAGGCAATATTGTGAATTGGGGTTGTTTACTGGAGCAATATCTGTGATAAAGGAGAGGAAGAATTCTATTAAAGTTAGCCTCCATGGAAACATATCAAGAAGCCTGCCATTTGTGGTATTGACCAGTAATCTTTTCTAGGCTTTGTTACAACTTTCTAACCTCTGTGTCTGGGAATAGTCTCAAAAGGAAATATACTGATTCCTTTTCCTTTAATGGCTCTCTGGTGGGCTGTGAACTCTGGAATTAGTGTTGATTAAATGGTCCTCACTACCTATACACTGATTTTTACTGTGGAAAGGCACTGCTGTCATGTCCTTGTCTGTACAAAAAAACCTGGCTGTTTGGCTGCAGCAAGATCCTTTGGTACATCCTGGATGCAGAGGCAGTGGGTTCCAGGGCCTGATCTCTGCAGCATCTGCTCCTGAGTACAAAGTCATTGGCAGCAAAATAGGGTTCTGAATGATCAAGGTCAAGCAATGAAATACCACAAGAATTTATCTAAACAAAGCACCTGGACTTGAGCTCGAAACCAAAGATTTAGAATTTGGATAAAATAAGTTAATTTTATTGTTGTATGTTTGTGAGGCTTTACTGTTTGGAATTAAGAGTTACTTTAGCTTTATGTTGTCATCTGGTCCCTTCTGAAGGATACAGTTATATTTCTATTTTGGACAGCTGTAGTAGTGACTTCATTGCTGCAGCATGTTTTTATGGGAGTTATCAGGCTTGAAACCTGTTATGAGGGTTTTGTGCCTTGGGTCACTGTCTGGGTTTTCAGGACGTGTGCTGGGCTCTCTGGGGTGATGCTGCAAAACTGGCTGTTTGATTTGGATACTGATGATTTGGAATGTTCTCTTTTAATGGGTTAAGCAAGCAAAGTAAGAGCAAGTCTCGAACTTGTGTTGAGTTTGTCTGTACGTACTGAAGTTGCTCAATGTTTCTTCTAGCTAGATCCAAAGAAGGGCCCTCACAAAAGCCAAATTGCACCAGTAGTCATTGCACTGTGAGTGCCACTCCAGCTGTGCTTAAATATCAGTGCTCAAAGCTGGTGCACATTGCCATCCAATTTGTTGAGTGACTTTTTTGCAGTGCCCAAGAATGTACTCCAGGCAAGACAAGTAGGCTAAACATTACAGAATACAGCCTGATTTTTCTTTCAGGAGTTGGTAAACACTTGTCAAAAGAACTTGATGGTTGAAGCCCCAAAGAGAAAAACAGCCTCTTTTAGGTGAATCTGTGGGATAGGTGGTGGAAGGAAGGGATGTGAATATATGTGGGAAGAAAGGATAAGAATGAAAGAATAAAGGGCAGGCTCACAGCATAGGTAATTCTCATGTGCTCCCTCGTGCATGAGGAGGAGCTTGGACTTAAGCAGTTGTCTGTGCAGAAAGAAAAGCAATCTGAGAATTATAAACAAAGGATTGCTTTTACATGCTTGGTTTTGTCCTGGTATTTTCTTTTCTGATGAAATGCTGTTTTATTAAATCAATAAACTTATCAATTGCCATTAAGGAAATTAGTTCACTCACAATCCTGTATCTTCTATCCATTTTCCAATACTTCAAGATGGGGATTTCACTGCAGTTTGATGGCTGGGAAACACTTGAAATGTAGACCCTGTTGCTGTCAAATTTAGCCTGAAGTTTTGTTGGGGGATAATACTTCTGCAATGATAATGCTATTAGAATGTTAGTAAATCCTGAGTCTTGCATTAGTTCTGGAAGTTTGGCCGTTACTGATAGAAGAGCAGACCTCTTTCTGTAGCCTTATTCTTCTACTAACTCTGTGTATTTTGATAAATAGTTAAATTTGGTTAATTGAAATCTCCTCCAAGTCAGGGTGAATAGTTTGCCAGGGTATCTGTGGCAGACCTTAGCTAGTGTGTCTCAGTCACTTTTTGTTACTGGAATAAAGCTTTCAAGCATTAATTTTCTTTGTGATTGGTAGATTAAAATTTCTGAGTTCAAAGAAAATTGTTGATCCTTTGTAGCTGCTGATGTGAAACTCTCCCAGCATTGTTCCACTGACTCTGCTTTCTGTAGTGGTGTCTGCTTTAGGACCAGTCTAATTTCTTGCACTAGAGCGAATGTACCTAAATCAGATCATTACCCAGGCTGGCCCTGCTACTGCTGTGCAAGGCAGCCAAACATGGTTCTTATTCTGCATCATTTTCCTGTACCACTTAGATTCACCAGTTCATGTGAATCTACATTCTAGAATCATTTAGCACTTTTTCGCAGGATACAGCAATCCAGATTTTTACCCAAGAGGGCTGGCTGGCTGTTCTTGGCAGTTCACCACGTTATTTCCAGTATAATTTTGAGTCTGATGCAGATCTGGTGTTGATCTTAAAGGGTTGAAATCTTTTCACATTGGAGCTCTCAAATATTTGAATCCTTAATGGAGTGAATTCTTTTCAAGCAATCCAAACTCCATGAAGTGAAAAGTGAATCACAGACAAAGTGCAATTTCTAAGACAAAGACAGATAAAGATATGGATATGTGCCTGAATGAAAATTCTGCTGAGAGCTTATCTTCTGCCTTCACTTCTATGAAATTGTGCCAGTAACTTGAACAATGAAAGCTTTTCTTCCAGCAGTGAAGTCATGGTACTATCCTCCAGCAAAAATCACCTCTTCCAGGTTCTGAAAACAATGCTCAGTAGTATGCTAAGTTACTGAAAAGCTGGCATAGCAAAATTAAGGTGTAAGACCTGATCAAGCAGTTTGAACCAAGTCGAAATGTTCAGCTGTATCTGTAGCTGGCTCATCTGCAAGCATTGTGGTTTTGGAGAAGGGCTTAGAGCAGACAAATGGGAAGAAATATAACACCTGTGTTACTTATCCCTGCTCTTCTGGGATATTTGTGGGGGATAGCAAAGAAGTAGCTGTGTTTTAAAGGAATTCTTGATATACATTCATATTAAGTAATTAGTGGTTGTGCACCACCAAATATCACTATGCTTGACTCTTATTCTGTGCTTCTATGCTGAATTTCACAACTGGCTCCTTTCATTGAGGTGTGAAATTCAAGGAAACTGTCACAGTAACTGGTAAATCAGGTATTGTTCTGCTCTCATGTTTAAAAAGGAAAGGAAGATTGATCCTAAATTTGCCAGCTCCCCAAATCAAAAAGTTAGAGCACCTGTAACTGTTGCCAGAAATGTTAAACATATTTTCAAGTTTCTGCTTTTCTGTTTTTCAGAGTGTGTCCTTGCTTTCTGATAATTTTTTAATGCCATCAACTCCCATGGGACTGGGACAATTGTTGTGCAGCAAGCAAAAGCCAATCTGGAGACAACAGGCTTGCATCTAAAGCTTGGTTTTAGGACAAGGCCCAATAGATAGCACTACTTGTGCTTTTGAAGCTTTATCTTGCTTAATCAAAATCCAGGCAAGATGAAAATGTTTTTTCCATGCCAGGTGCCCTGACTGGCAGATGTCTCCTGATTCTTTAGGGGGCTGAGTGGGTTTTGTCTCTTTTTTTTTGTTGTTTTTGTTTTCTTCACAGAACTCTTTAATCATAGCAAGTGTGACTGAGGTCTCAAACTCATAATACAGAAGTGTTCCAATGCTTATGAATTTTTTAAGATCTTATCCATCTTATGAAAACGTAATTAGGTCTGCCAACTCCTGAAATTTCTTCCTTCAGTTTTCTTTAATGTTAGTGGGGGGTCCAAAGCCATTTGCTTTTGTGTGTCTGTGGAATGATCCTTTCATCAGAGTTGGTAGTTACTGGCTATGTTTCATGGGACTGAAGCCTTGACCATGCACAAAAGGAGTGCCATGGGCAGGGCAGTGACATAAAAAAGGGTTTAAGGAGGTGTATAGAGCCTGGAGAGCTAGACTAGACATAGTAGGTGGAGAAAAATGAGGATAAAAATAAAAAGATCATATAAGAGGATAGCATGAATTGTATTAACATCACAACAAGTAATTTACTGTAGAGCTGTACTAAAAATTTATCACAAGTTCTTCAATTTCTGCTCCAAACTGGCTATATAACACATAATGTCAAAAACACTGCATGTACCACAGCGCAATAACTTTAAAAGAAAACCAAAACAAACACAAAACAAACCATGAAAATCCATGGGTTTCAATGTTTGTTCACAGCAGGATTTCTGGTTTGTATTCCATGTTTCAAGAGTGGATTTGTGCATGGAGCAAGTACTTAAAAATAGGTAATTGGGTGAGAATAATTGTGTGCTATAGCTGCTTTAAGCCTGGAAGGTTTTGCCATCATCAACTTTACAGATAGATTGTTTAGCAAAATTTCAACAACATAGCCCCTCAAAGACTTTTTCCCAGCTCCCCTGCTCCAAGTTATGCAGTAGATAACCTGCAGTTCTTTGGCAACTATTGAACCCTGTGAAAGGACTGTAACCACTTTTCACCTGTACAGTGAGTTTAAAATCTTAAATCTTGATCATATCTAACCTACCAGTCTTCCCAACACGAGGTACTTTTATCACTGACTCCTCCCACTTTACATAAGTATTTCTTTGCTTTCACAGTTTCACTGATGTGACACTTGCTTTTTTAAAAATTGTTTTTTTCTTGTTGTTGGGGTCTTTTTTGTTAGCTTTTTGTTTGTCTTTTTTTTCATTGGAGTCCAGTACCAAGTCCCTGAAACAACTTTGACACTGGTCAAGTTTCACCTAGCAGGTTCTAATGGAATTGTGAAGGGGAGAAACAGAGCTCCCATCACCACTAACTCATCTGAAACTGATAATCCATAAATTTATTGTTTACCAAAAGGAAAACAAGCACTTCAGTTGTATTTAAGCAGCCTAAATGCCAGCTTTGCTGGCAATGTGTCATGCCCTTGCTGTCCTGGTCCCCTTCCTTTGTGCTACCATGGACAGTTTGCCTCTAAAATTCCAAAAGGCATGGGATGTCTCCCAGTCCCAACCTGCCACCACTTGTAACCTGGGCTGCCCTGGCAGTGCCAAGCACCTCCTGCAAACTGACATCAGCAAACTGGGATGGTGAGTTTTGTTTCATAGGGAAAGGGGCTGGCGTTTGTGTCCAGGGACCCGTGAGCTGCCACCTCCTGTAGGCACAGGGTTGGTGGTGATTGGGATGGGGCTGGGGCCCAGCCTCATCACCAGTGGGTGCAGCTGTAGAAGCAGGTGAGCAGCACTGACAGCAATGAGCCATGGAGTGCCCAGTGCACTGACCAACCACCAAAGGGACAGAGGGCACACAGGGGCAATGCATGAACATCAGGGGATAAAAGGCTGGGCTAAAGAACAAGAAGGGCAGATGCTTGAAGCCTCTTGAAGTGATATGATGTTACTCTGTATGAGGAGATGCTTGAAGCCCTCTGGTGAGGTATGCTGTTACTCTGTATGGGTTGAAGCCTTCTGAAACTGTATGGTGGCACTCTGTGTATTGTGGCTGTCTTAACTGTGACACATGCTGTGACACCCTCCTGAAATTCTGAATGGTGCAGGCTGCTCCCAGACCCAACCTGCCACCACCTATAACTTGGGCTGCCCGGGCGCCTCCTGCAAGCTGACATCACAAACTGGGGTGCTGAGTTTTGTTTCACAGGGAAAAGGGCCAGGGTTCATGTCCAGGGGTGTGTGGCCCTGAGTGGGCTGCTGCCTCCTAAAATTCTGACCGGTGCAGGATGTCTCCCAACCCCAACCTGCCACCACAGCAAGCAAAGATGTGCTGCATGTCTTGGGCACACACATGTCTAAGGTTGTGATGTGACTGATGTGCTGTGACTTCTTCTCCAAGGGCAGGCTGGTGAAATAATAATTCATGTTCTTATAAATGTCAGTAATGTACCATGTACTCGTTCTGCTCAGTGCACTTGTCACACCCAAGCTCCCCAATTCTCCATAGCTGTTTGACATGACCTGGCTCATAGTGCCTAGTGAATGCCTTTGAGATTACTGGAGATAAAGGCAAGTAACTCTGAGGACAGTTTCTGCCTGCTTGAATGTATGATAATCTTCTGACACCCATGATAAATCAGTGCTGTCACAGCTTATCTGACATGGCATTGCTAATGAAGAAATAAGTCTTTCAAATTAATCAAAGTGACACAGAGTTTGTCATCTTTACAGAACTTACTGACTATGAACAGAATTTTGAACAAATCAAGGAGTATCTCAGATCAGGATTCACAAGAAAATGTGTTAGACAATCATCTTTTATCAAAGCTGTTTTTGCCAGGTGTGGTCTAAATGGGATACTAGAGACTACTTAATGTCCTATATTAGGTCTCAGTTATGAATGTGAATTACTCTGCTTATTTTCTTTATTCTAGCCAACATTTGTAAATCTGTATGTGGAAAATCATAGGAATTAATGTACATGTTTAGCTGGCTCTGAGGAAGATTTTGAATTGGAACAACATTATGTAATCTACCTTCAACTGCCTAAGTTTTACTTCCGATTTCATAGGCAAATTTGAGACAGTTAATAGCTAATTATCTTAATTCTACTCTTCTGTTTACTTTTATTTTTACCCAGCTGCCACCTTACTGTCTCATTCTCCCACCAAAAAGAGAAAGTCTTCTGAATTTAACTTCTTGTTGATTGTTTCCAGGAAGGGAAGATTGATCCCAAATTACTTATAAACATGATTTCATCAAGGGCTGAACTTGTCTAATGACAAAACAAAACTTGGGGCGTAGTTTCAACTGCACTGCTAAGAGGGCTTTAATTCAGAGAAATATTTTCCTTTAATCTTTCTTGCCTCAACATGTGTCCTGTTCCTCCTCCCATCATTTTTTAATCCTGATATAGACTTATATGCAATATCCTAAGTTGTTAATATGTTGAAGTTCTGATGAAAGGAAATAGTACATAAAACAATTTGTTTTGGCAAGAGTGTGTGCCAAAAGTAAACCTTCCCTTGATGTGTCAGTAGAGAAATAAACACAGGAGGGAGGAAAAATGCTGGAAAAACAAACACAAATAGAGTTTGGATATAGAAACACTATAAGTTTACAAATAGTATCTATTAAACAAACATTAAGACTGGAAAGTTAAACAAAATGAAGTTCCCCAGATACATGAAAGTCCTTACTAGTAAGCCTTAAAATAAAACAGAAGATATGAAATGGAACTGATGAGGTGATTGTTTCTCTTCCCAGTTTGCATTCTTGAAAGGCTTTAATACATGAGTTGCTCACATATTGGGGAAAATTCAAGGTTCTCGTTTGGTCTGTGATTATCATTTTCCTGTCTTGTCCAGCCATTAGACAGCACTTTGCTTTGTGGAATACTTGGAGGAGAGAGGTTTTGGTTTGTTACTTTATATCCTAATAATTTGCTTGCAAATGAGGCTCTGTGACCTGTTGAGTGTGTGGCTTCTAGAGACTCACATGTATTTTGCAGAAGTGTTGGGTTGCATGAAATGGAATAACTTCTAGAAAAGGTCTGGGGTCACGTCAGCTCTCCAGGACAATGAAGGTGCCTGGAGAAGTGGAGGAGGAGGAGGTGAGCAGTGAGCAGATCACCTCCCCATGGACAGCAAGCCCACAATCTGAATGGGTTTGGCTGCTTTATGCTTCATAACTTTGAAGTACAGGGAGAATACTCTCCAGAGCTTTGGAGCCCTGTTCTGGCACAGGCCATAGTAGAAGGTGGTGTCACTTTATCTCCACTCACCTCAGGTTATAAGGCACTGAGTTTTGGGGTGTCAGGGCAGGTGAACTCCTAAGTCTGTGCCTTGAGCTGTAAATGAACTGACATTCCAGTTCTAGTCCCTGAAGGGCTTAGTACTGCACTCCCCATTAATACAAACAATGTGAAAACCACAGAAATAACCCCTAGTTTGAATGCTACAGATATAAGGGTTATCACAAGAACATTGCAAAGCCAATCCAAGGAAAGATAAGTCATTTCACCATGATGCTCTCTTTTTCCACAGAAAGATGTGATGCTGCCACTTGGCACCAGAGAGATGTAGTAACCTTAATTTACCAAATGAATATCCTGGAACTTACCCCATTGTGTTCTATAGGATGTGTAATTCAAGTGAAAACAACTTTTCCAGTTTTGAACACCAAGGGATTGTAAAAGAACTGAATCTTAGAGAGAGTGCTAATTGCAAATATGAAGACTAAAAAATCCCAGGAGCCTGGCTGCTCTCTGTACATTCCTTGTGCAGTAATGTAACATGACTGATGTGGATTTAGCTTGCTGGAATTAAAGAAACCTTATGCAAAGGGTTCATTTAAAGTTCTCAAATGCTTTGAACCGTTCTTTAGCTTGTATTCCAACAAGTGTGGCTGCAGCATGTCAGCCTCTTTGGAGGCTGGTAAGTAGCATGTGCCTGCTCCATGACCATCAGCCATGAGACCCTTGCAGTTCATTTTTTACTGACTGTAGGTGTCGAGTAGGGTTTTTTCACCTCGTTGGTTTGAGGGATTTGCAGAATTGATAGTTTCCCCTGGGGCCAGCATTGTTGAGGGAGGGGAGGAGAGTTTGTCTTTTATCCTACATATCTGTTATGAAGATTGAATTTAAGCCACCACTCATTCATGCTCTTGAGATGATTGTTGAAGATGTTCTCACCTGATTTGCTTCTTGGGGAGATACAGGTTTAAGGAAAGCAGGATGTTTGGCTAATTTAGGTACATGGCTCCTTGGGTTGCTTCTTTTAGAAAGCTACAACTTACCTGGTAAAAACTTGTAAAATTATTGTCTTGCTTTCCATAGTGTCTGTACAATATGCTAGGAATTGCAGCACCAGGAATTTTCACCTTTGCAAAAAGTCCTCTGTGTGTGTGTACCAGAAATCCCCACTTAAATGAGCTGGTTTTTTCCTGCACAAGAGGGAAACTGTGATCCTGGCTGGTTTTATACTCATTTGTGTATTTGCTGTTAGGATGCCTCCCTCCCTAAAGTAAACTGAACTCAAATGCTCAGTTAGGACACTTCACTCCAAGAGTAGAGCCCTGAAGGGATGTGAGGGAGGGAGCCTTGCCTTCTGGGAGGTATTGTACCCACAGAAGGGGTGTGAGATCAACAGGAAGAGCTGCTCCAGAAAAAGGCCCCAAGGATGGATCAAGCAACCTATGGATGTACCTTGAGCAAAGCTTTTCAGTGTGACATTCCATCCCCACCCTCCCACCACTTCTCACTGCCAAAAATAAAATAGCTTTCTGGTTCAAGGCTTTATTAGAAGTGGTTTGGAACTATAAACAAAGATTGCCCTTTTTGATTTCTGCTGTGTTGAGGGAAATACAATAGTGTGATGTAACTATAAAGGGGAGGGTGGCATCAGATGCCAGATTCCATTATCTCCCTATGGAACAATATGTAGGCACTGCAAGTTTTGGCTCCCTGAGTTGAAAGTGAGATGACTCATGTAAAATCTTAGCCTTAGGAGTCTTGTTCATTTTGATAATCAGTAACTTAATTAATGCAAATCTCTGAAAACTAATGAAAAGCAAACAGAAATGTATTTGATTTACCACTCCTGTAACTGACTCTCCTTGAGCAGGAGCGTGATTAGTCAGCTGCACTGCAAGATGCAACAGGCTGAGTTGTGCTTTTGGGGAAGGTGATCACTTGGAGTAATTATGAGACTCAGTTAACAGATAGCAGTCCAAAGACTTATCCACTGATGATAATGAGAGAAATTGATAATCCACCTGTTTTCTTTTGCTTTAATCTGTGTATGACTCATGGCTAGAGTGGGCTTTTATGGCAGTTGACCTAAGAATGGTCAAAAAACTGACCAGGCACATTTACCAGCTCTTCATTCACAGAACTAAATCCTTCCATGTGCTGGCTGTTGACTTATCCATTTCCTGGGAATTATCAGTTTCTGATGAAACTAATAGTGGTTCCATATCATGTTTTGATATGGAAGACTCAATTTGAATTGCTGCTGTCACCAAATTAATTATAACTTAGACGTTTTTCCTTAATTTACTTTTATTTTAAAGTTGCTCTATTGCAAGTTCTTGATGCTGAGCTGCTTTCCTCCATCCATAAGGTGTTATCTATGGAAAGAGAGCTATGAGGCTTCTACTTTAGGTTTGATAAGGATCTTTAAAACAAGAATAATTGTTCAGAAGACATGTTTTTTTTCAAGAGTATTAAGCATAAGAAAACCTAGACAGATGATATCACAGAGTTTGAAATCATCACACTGGCTCTGGTAGGTGCTTTTTACATGAGAATTGGTTCTTGACTGATCTTAGCATGAGATTGTTTTTTCTTAAATCACCACCTTTTTAACTTCTATTAAGCATTTAAGATAGATCAAATACATAGCAAGTCTGTGCATAGTGTTAAAATGTGCTTTGAGGAGTCTGTCCCATCTAATGCTGAAAAAAAATCCTTTTAGTTGTGGAAATGGGATAAGCATTACATGATGTGTGGGAAAGGAACAGTGAAAATTACTTACTCTTACAGGAATAATAAAGTGTCATCTCTTCTAATGCTCTTTGCTGCTACTTTTGTCACTTTACACTGGTATTAAAAATACAAGACAGACACAATGGGTTTAAAACACTTTGGTGTTTGTGGCTGCTGTTCTGCAGCTGAGGAAAGTGCTCAGGGTAGTTGGAAAATATTCCATCTCTTAAATGAATAGTATAATTACAGAATATCCTGAGTTGGAAGGGACCCACTGGGAACATCCAAGTCCAACTCCTGCACAGGACAGCCCCAAGAATCCCATCACACTTCCCTTCCATTAGCCCTTCTTTAGCCATTAACATAGTTTGGGAAGTTTGCCAGCTCTGATGCAGAGTCAGAGAGCTGCACAAATGACATGGATTTTTCAAATATTATTTTCAGTTGTTTCTTATGAGGTCCTAGTCCCTGCAAAATATACAACTACCACTTCAGTTGGTTTTGCAGATAGCAAAATGTCATCTCTTGTGTGGATCCATCAACTGCAGCACTGCCAGAATAGTGTTGAGAATTCATTTGCTGAAGTGTTAGGAAACAGTCCCTGGCTCCAGCGTCCTTCATTTTTTTATTGCCTATCTTGTTTGGATGCAGAATAAGCTCAGGCTTGGCCCCTGTTATCAAATTATTGTACAAGATACTGACTGAGCAAAATGTTCTCCTTTTCTCTTCTGTGCTATTACCAAGATAAATTTTGTATGTATTGAACCTCTGTGCAAGTACTGATAGAGACTTTTTTTGCTCCAAACATCAGTTACTCTGGGATAGATGCTACAGATAAGAACAAGAGATGATGAAAAACAGTATTGTGGAATAAAAAAATCAGTAATGCAGAAATGGTGTGTTCTCTAGGAAGAGTTTATTTTTCAGTTATTATTAATGCTTATTGATTTCTACTATAAATTGATTCATTTTTAGATAAATAGAATGACAGTAGTGGTTATTATCTTTGTTTTTAATGTATAGGTTTCAGAGGTTGTATGTAGATTTGGGGAGTTGAAATAGCAATATGTTGATTTTTCAAATGTATTTTCAGTGTTTTTTTTCTGAGTCACAGCCTTTGTGGGAGGAGGGACACATCCTTTCAGCTGGAAAGTCAAAGGGAACAAAAATACATATAAACACTCAAGGTGTGACCCTCAGGATGGATCATGACACAGGGTCTTCCTTTAGTCCCCTTAACCCACCAAGTTACTTTTCCAAGGTCTTTCCAGATTTTAAGAACTGCAAGTAAGGGAATAAGCTGCTAAAATCTTCCTTAGGATGGTCATTTATAGCTTGTTGATCAGGAATGCTGCAGGACAGGAGGGCTTTAATGTCACAGTAAAACTCTTTAACAGCAGTCAGGATGGAGCTTTTAACTGCTGGAATTTGAGCATGGGCTGCGGAAGTTTGGAGAGGTCAGGTCAAATGGACAGGAAAAAAACCATAGCTATTTGTAACTCCATGGGACTTAGTGAATTTAATGCCCTCCCCGTCTCCTCCTCCTTAGTAAGGGGTCCATAAATATTTCATAGCAAGTCTTTGGGACATTATATTTCATAATATTACTGGATAACTACTCTTTTCACAGTTAATTCGGAGCTAAATAAATAATTTACTTGTTATAATTTAACACTGAAAAGTTGATGTGAAGCCTTATTCTCAGAAGTTGGAAATTCCTTCAGTGGTTCTTGGAATGACCATGATGAAATCAATGCCCATTAACTCAAAAAATAGACATGGATCCATTTGGCCCCAGTGCTGTGAATTCTGGGCACTTTGTTTTCAGTCTTTCCTGCTGTTTACAGTAGCTGAATATTGCAGCTCATGTTGAGAAACTTGACTCAGAAAAATGAAAACATTTACATGACTTATCCCATGCACTCAGTGGGCTCCTGGATGTCCTCGTGTCCCCAAGTGTGCCACTGACTGAGCTGCAAAGCTTTGCACTGCAGTGCAAAGATGCCCCTTTTTTGTTTGCACATGGATAAATGTGCAGGGCTTTTCTGATGCTCCCTGCAGCTCAAATGGAGTTTGACTGCTTCCATTGTACCCGCAGAACTGAAACATCACAATGGGAGGGACAGGAGGCACAGCTGAGCTCTTTCATCACTTCCCTGGTCAGATTGTCCCTGCCCTGTTTCCCTCCCAGCCTGGACACCAGCTCCATCTGCCCCCTCTGCTTTTAGGCCTCCACACAACATTTAACAGAGGAACTTGGTTTAGCTTTTACAATGTGTTCATGTCTAAAAAAAACCTATATATTTTATTTCTGTGAAAAAGGGTGTTCATCCAGAAGCTTTTAAGGTTTAGTTGGTGTGATGTGGATCTTAAAAATGCTATCACAGGATGTTCTCCTCTGTAAGTAACAGTATAATTTATGAACTGTTATTAAACTTTGTTTTTGTATTGAAAGGAACAAAAAACTGAATCCCAACAGCTTCAGAGTTCAAGCAATTGGGTAAAATATAAAAGATAATTTTAATATATGTTCTATGAAAATATTTTTCTGAAATTTTCTCACTCAGACCAAAATATACACAGGTCAATTTGAAGGAAGCATTTAGGAGCTGTCTGCCACATGCACTCTAGTGATGATTGCAGTGCTGGCAACTCCCATTCCATGGAAGGATCTGATCAAATGATCCTCCAAGGAGTGTGCTGCTGATGGCTCTGGGCAGTGTCCTTGGATTCCTGCACTGAGCTCTGGCTATGCTCCTCTGCAGAAGAGTCATTTGCAATTCTCTCTTCCTTCATCACCTTCAACAATCTCACCAGTGTTCCAGTATTTTGGCTGTGCTTCATCTTAGTGTCCATTTGTTTTCTTGCAGTCTGTCACTTTAATGCATAGCAGTTAATAAAATAACAAAAATGTCAGAAAGAAAAATGCAGTATGAGAGAACTGAAAATGAAAATTGAAAAATGAACTTGAGCAGATTCTAAAACAAACACAACTGCCAGCAGAGAATTGAACAACTACCGGGATCTGGGCAGGGGCACGGAGAGCTGAACTTTTTTGGTTGTTTCTGGGAAAGTGTACTTAAATCAGTCTCACTGAAGGTAACCAGGTGCATTCTTTCTCACCTGCCTGAACAGGGGGCAGGTGAAACCCAAAACACTTGAATTGATGGAAGTTGGGAAGATTTCACTGAACTCTTTCTGCTGTGGTTCCTCACACTGTGACTTTACAGATTTAGCGTTCGCCGAAGACACTTTTGCTTTAGTGATTTTTGTATGTTTAAATCAAAGTTTCATCCATCTTAGAGCTAAGAACAAACTGAAAAAGTGCTTTAAGTGATTTAAATTGCCATCAGTATTGTTACAAACTGAGCTGGAGGCTCAGTGGATGTGAGAGCTGAGGTTGCAGTTCATCTTTCCCTCATCCTTCAGGATCTAATATTGCCAGTAAATACAGAGGCATGGAGGCTGTGACTCAAATGCAACAGAGAGGGTAGGTAGGTTAAGAAATTTGAGATAACTTGGAAGGCCAAGAACAGTCTGAAATGTTTATTTTGGGGGTCAGGAATTGATTTTTTTTAGGTACAAATGGAACCAGCAATGCTGGTGATCCCTGTGGAGCTGTGGCTGCTACAGGTAATAGCTCCAAGGTTTAAATCTTTAAACAGGACAGCAAAGGTATAAAGGTGTCAAGAGGGAGTTAATCTTTCTGTATTATAATGTTAAGTAAAATTTCCCATATAGAAAGTTAAATCCTTGGTAGCTTTCAAAAAAAAAACTTGTCTAACAACTCTTCTATGGTGTGATGTAATTGGTTTTTGTGAGAGCTGACACACTGGTTTAGCAGGAACCAAATTTATTTTAGAAAAATGGCTGTATATGAATGACATCAACTCTGTCTTGCTGTGGAATGGATGTCTCAGGGACTTAATGGATGGAATGTAACAGCAAACAGAGAACAGGGAGAATTATGAGCTTTTATGGTTTTTGTAAATACGTGAGCAATATTTTGAAAAGCCAATTTAGTACTCCACTGAATATTGATGTTAGTAGCATTATTTTAAATCATTCACTTTATTGAAGTAGAAAGTGACAAACCATTTAATCTTACATTGTGCAACAGAAAAAGCATTATTATCTAATTTTCATCTCTCTTTTAAATTGTCCTTAAGTCAAATAGTTCAGTGCATATGTGCTTGCACCATTCAATCTTATAATCCATTTAAGATAAATAGAAAGAAAAAATGCTTTTATGAGATGTAGTTGTGATGATTGTAAGACCTGAACTATGGCAAATTTCTGTGGCACAACTGAGGTCAAATAGTGTGAAACAGTTAAGGCAACACTTGATCAAATTTAATTTAACATAGCCCTGTGTGTAAGGAGAGCACTGAAGGTTTAAATGAATGAAAATGTTACAACTGAAAAGCTCTCATTGGCTGGAAGGTGCAAATGAAGTTTATATTTGGGAAAGGGCAAAACAAAGGAGAAAAACTTAACTTTACAACCATTCTCTAAGGCAGGACTCTGCCAACACTGATCCCTCCCTGAGCTGCATGGGAGGTGCTGCCTGTCTTCAAGGTGGCTTCAGATGCAGTTTGAAGCATCTTGTGCTGAGGTTTAATGTCTCTTGCTGCTTTATTTCATATATAGCAATGCTGATGTGGAAATTGGAAGCTCAGAATATTCACCTGGATGGAGGTGAAGGTGTTTCTTTGAAATCATCCTCAGCTCTAACTGGTGCGTGTGCCAAGTTAAAGAGAAGAAAACTTCTTGGTTCCTTTGTACCACCTGTTATGTGAGAAGTAACAACTAATTTGCAATACCTCAATATTGTTATTGTTTTAAAGTTTAATTCTCATAGATGTTTATTAAAAGTGATGATTCTAGTGGTATTATACCTTCTTCATATTAAATATGTAAGCTCTATTAACAATGGAAGCACTGAAGTGATTTTATAGGGATTGGCAGGGTTTTTTTTTTGAGGTGTTCTCTGATATGGATCACTTTCCAGCTTTTTTCCCCCCATTTAGAAGGCTGGAGTTCATGGTTTCATTCTTCCTTGTCAGGATAGCTGTGGTTTGTGTGAGTCTCCTCACAGTCATGAGACAGAAATACTCAAAACCAGGAAGATTATTGCTATTTGGCAAGTTAGTTGTTAGTGTAGTGAATGGATTATAAAATATAGTACAGAAGAAGTTTCAGAGGATTAACAGAAGCCTTTATCTTGGGATTATGTGGACAGTGTGAATAAGTAGCTGGCAATTTCAGTGTCAGGCCCAACACAGTGCTAAATGAAGTGTTTAGGTTATTAAAAAATACATCAGTGTCACTGTGTTTATTACCCAAAGGTTTTACTCATTCTCTTCCTTTGGAGAGAATGTTTTGGCTCTGGGCAGTGACAAAGCTTTGGAAATATTCCCTCAAGTTCTGAGCCTTAATGCTTCAAACAAATGGAGAGCCACAATTCCATATCAAACTTCAGTCTCAGACTTCACCGAGATGACAATGGATGTCAGTGGTCACTAAGAAACTTTGTGAGATGGTCATGACAATGTAAAACATTCCTAAAGAATACCCAAACTCAACATTTCTGATGGCAAAACCAGGCTCTGCTTAAGGGACAACAGATGTTTTTTCATCTCCCATAATTCCAGTATTTAACAATACTCCAAGAAGAACCAACTACTTGTATAAGGTTTTGTTATCCACCCAAGATGAAAAATAACTTTGAATCTGGGCCAGGAAAACACAAAATTGGTTTGTATAACACATAGGTAAAATCTACATGGGGCAGCTGTGGTTTTGGACTTTATCTTATCCAACTTCTATCCCACTTTTTTAGTGGGCTGTAAGTGTACAATGCCACTTGGGAGGTCTGCTTCCACCTCCTGTCTCTCAAAGTTTAGGTAGGACTTTGACCTTTAAATGAAAACACAAAATAAAGTCATAGAAATCTATGGCCACTTCAAATACTGGCCCATTTTTATAATTTTCTCTTTGATACTGTAATCTGGCTGTTCAATACAGACAGAGTAAGAAGGAATTATTGAACACTTAACCACATTAAGAATAAATAAAAATGTGTTATCAGGAGAGGCATATCAGTATTTTAAATAAAGGGTTGAAATAAAAATGATTAAGAGATTTTTCTACTGAACTTATAGTGGTATAACTGTAAAATCTTGAAGCTTGTGGTCTTCACTTTCAAACTTAAATAATCTATGAAAAAAATCTAAGCTAAATTAATCTGCCCTTATGCTGTACTGATAAAAAAAAATCTAAATACAAAAATCAGAAAACCCAAACTTCAAGCCAGAATGCTGAATGCTGTAATAGTAGTATTATGTATATATGTGTGTGTGTGTATATATATATATATATAATAGCTACAAGTTAGGATGTTGTGTCATGTTCTCAAAACTAATAATAATTTTAATAATAAAATGACACTGTGCCTTTTCTGATTTTCTATTCCTAAACCCTTCCAGAGGTGTTAACTGTGTGCCTAAATGCTGTTCCCTAGTGATAAACAGCTACTGGAAATGGGATTTCTCTACCCATATTGGACTGATGTTTCTTAACTTTAGTCAAGAATCTGTCACTGTAGTGGCAGAAGGTAACTCCTGGTGCAGTGCTGATTTCCACCAGGCAAAGAAGGAACTCTTTTGATCTCTCCTGAAATAAGCACTGGTGTGTTTGTCTCTGTTACCTCTTTGTTTATGTTTGCCTCCCCTTAGGCTACACTCCCACTCAGTGAGTGTTATCTAAGTCACATTTTGGTGCTTGTTCTCCTGCCCCCTTTGGAGTGGATCTTGTTTCTCTCATGAGCTTGGCTGGACTGTATTCAGGTTTGGGTGACTGTTCCAGCAATAAGCTGGTTCCCTCACTGTTCTCTCAAGAGTATTATCTCAGGGTTTGTAATCCACTCTTGCCCCTAACTATTGTTCCCTTTTCTTGCCTGAGTTCCTGATTAATTGTTTGCAGCAATCTGGACTCATCATTTTTTAATAGCCACCATATTAATCCAGACTATCTGGTTAGTTTTGAATTTTAGTATTGTTCTTTTCATTAATTCCAGATACTGCCAGCAGCATGCTTATGAAGTATGTTTGATTACAGATAATTGGTTGAATGAAAATAAAAATAAATGCTGACTTGAATAATATTGGAGATATGTGGAGTTCCTAAAGAAATATTCTGTGTTAGTGGAGCAAGAGGGGCCCAGGGGAGTTTCAGGGGCTGTTGGCTTAATTGCACAAGGGCAAAGCCTTTAAATTATATGAAGAATCCATAGGAATTCTTATCTAAGGTGAGTTTCTCAAAGATATTTTGGGCCTTGGTAGCTTGTAGACTGTGATGCCCAGCCTGAATCTTAGTAGGTTCTTCCCTATCTTCTTACAATTTCTTTATCTCTAAAAATACTCTCTCTGAATGAAATGGTATTGCAAGAAAGCTCATTTCTTGCAGTTTGCAGAGCTTTTGTATTTTTGAAGCTCCATTCCACATCTTCTCACTAAAGGATGTGGAGCAGGTGTTTCCCAGTATTCTGTAATTTACCTGCCATCCCTGAGTGTGACAGGGGGTTCTGAGTGTGAAGTTAATTCTGAGTTTAGCAGGCTGCTTCCCTGACAGCTCTTCCCTCTGACAGGATTTCTAGAGTTCTGAAAAACATCCACACTTGCTTTGTTGTGGCTTCTACAGATGTTTGTAATGAGGAAGAGACTTTTTTTTTTACTTCAAGCTAATAAGTTAATTAGATCTTTAAAATTATTTTCAGCCTGGTTTAGTTCATGTCCTGAGGCCACAGGAAGAAGTGCTTAGAAATCAATTTATTGGTTGCTGATTAGCCCACACCCTCAAGTGTAAGCAAAGTTCACCTATTTGCATGTTAGTTACTTAGCAAGTTACCCTGTATCCAATTTTTTCTGTTTCCTCTCTCTCTCTTTTCCTCTC
>WBNO01003013.1:215-53305 GCA_013400575.1 Peucedramus taeniatus | reverse complement strand
CTCCTGGTGATTGGCAAGAAGAAAGTTTAAGGATGTTCTCTCATTTCACTGTGCAAGAATTGAATTAACACAGCATAATAAGCTCTTTGTGCAACCTCGTCTTTCTCAAATATTCACAAGAAATATTCTCAAAACCAAAATGTTCATAAGATCCTTGCCTGATATTATACCCTCCCCTTCATTTTGAAATATCTTGCTTCATGCAAGGCTTAGGACCTTTTTACCCCCCAAATGGGGAAAATATGGTAGAGAAAGTAAACAATGCAGTTTTGTAAAAAGTAAAAATCTAAATCTACAGCTCATTTAAAAATGAACTGTAACAGAAACAGCCTACTGTGTAGTAAATTCAGCCTTTACTAAGAAAATCTGGGTTTCAGTTTTTAGACTTCATTATTATCCATCTGTTGCACTCAGTTATCATTAACTTAGTGTTTGTCAGGATCCATTAAGGCCAATTAGCATGTCAACAAGCAGAGATAATACAGTTAAATATCCATCTAAAGCCCCTTCATGCACAGTGTTGTTGAGCATGCACTGAAGGCAGCAGCAGGGACAGGCATGGGTACCTCCACAGAGGTACCTGCTTCATTAATGCTGACCTGGAAGTGACATTTATACAAGACACTGAAATTTGGATTATCAATCACTGGAGTAATTCTTGGCTTACGTGGGTACTTATGAAGACAAACGACATAATATAAAACCATGGATGACAAGAAATAAATGCTTCAGTGTTGTTTCAACTATAATACTGAAGGATGTAAGCCAGATGAAACTGGTGAATTAATTAATACCTTTTATTAGAGTGGCCAGTATAGAGGGGAAGAAGCAAGGGAATACCTCCAGAAACTGAAGTTATAAAAAAAGACCTTCAACCACTAATGAACCAAAACCATGCCCAACCATCAGACCACCCCCAAGCTCCCTAATTTACAGGACTGGGAAATTTCCCATATGCATAAAACAGTAATTCCAGTAATATTTTCTGAATCCAGCTAAGTGAGTCACTAAGATCATCCACAGACATGCAACAATACAGTTTACAGCATGTGAACAAACTCAACTGAGATGACAGCTGCTTCTTTTGGATGGCTTCCAGCTAAATGAATTAATACTTTGCTTAGTAGGAATGCATTCCATTTAAATTTTCTTTGAACACCTCATATCAATCATGTACCTCCAGTTTTCTCTGTTTACAAGGACTAGAGAATATCAGCTAAAACCTCAGTATTTGAATGATCAGCACAAGTTCAGGTGTGATTTTTTTCATTTACAAAAAAATGTTTTTCATCAATTTCAAAACTTGTATTGTAATATATTCCTAAACTTCCTTGGATCCATTTGAAAAGTATCACTTTATCCTTTCCAATATAAAGATAGCATGATGGAAGGCCTTACAGATCAACCAAACCCCTGAAGGACTTGAATTTTGTTTCAGTTTTGGTTTTCTCTCCATCTTAGCCATACAATTCCCTGCTTGGACTACAGTTACAAGTGGAAGAAAGAGAAAAGGTAACAAAATCCCTAGAGCTGCTCTTCTTGAATGTGCTGCACCTCAAATGCTTAATACTTTATAGAGCACATTTCTACAGTAACAGACCATGTGGGGGAATGTAATACAGCAGCTGCAAATCTCAAAACCATTCCACAATTGCTGAACAATTTTTATGTTTGCTCTTATTTTTTTCAAGAGTGATTTTTAGTTTAATCCAATAACCCACTTGCGAAAATTTTATTTCCAAGTAGGAAAAAATATGCCAAGAACAGGAAGAAAACATTCAAGAAGGCACTTGAGTACTTAGAAATTTTACTTTATGGACTAAAATTTTATCAGAATAACTCCTGAGATGTTGGTATTTATACCCAAACCTAAAACCAAGGTAACCCATGATATATTTTCAAATCTAAGTATCTGATTTTTGCTAAAGCACTTTTTGACTGGGCAACTCTCTTCTATTTATGCGCCATTAAATTGCTTAAAAATGTCTTCTGTAAAATGGTCTGAAACAATATAAAAGCTTAAGTGAATTATTTCATTAACCTAACTGTAGTTTGATTTGGTTGTTACACGGAAATTCTACTAGAAAAACTTATCTTCATTCTGAATTTGCATGTTATCTGCTCTAGAAGGAGAATTAAAATGAATGGAAATGTAACCAAGATAGAAAACACACAGAATCTACCATTTTCCAGAGCAAGAATGACACTTGACAAGTATTGTATAAAGTTACAAGACTATGACTGGAAGTAGGAAAGTAGGTTTTAATTCAGCCTGAATTTATCTGGCAAAAAAGAAAATCAGTTATGACATAAAAGGACCAGCAAGAATTACAAGCAGAAAAATTATTTAGAACCTCACAAAAAGTATCACTACAAAAGCAATAACCCCAGGTCACACCTGTGGTAGAGCACTCTTTTTTTTTTTTTTTTTCTCCTTAAAAGCATTTGTGTCCTTTTTATTTATTTTTTTAATGGGGACTTCAGAGGCAGTTGTTAAACTGAAAACATCCCTTTAGGTTTGGGATGCAACTAAAAATCAAAATCTTCCTCACTGTAGAGCAATATTACATTTCCCCCTTGCAGACTTATTTCATAAAAATGTCAGCTATTAAGTTAACATTATTTAAAGGGCTTTAGTTTGTAGTTACTGAATGCAACCTAAGCTATATCCATAAAGGTCTGACACTGATCCCTGGTTGTATAAAACATGATACAGAGAGGCACTAAATAAATAATCTGTATACTGCTTCCAAAGCATCTCTATTTATCACTGCATTAATGATAAGGATCTGATTTAAAGTGAACCCTGGCGAGGGTCAAATCCGAGCACAAGCTGTAATGTGATCTGCAAGAGTGCTGATAACCTGAAACAATATGAAGAAACCCTGTCAGATAAATAAAACAAACCAGTTGTCCATTAAACAGCTCAGAAAGAGGCCAACGAAGCTATATGTGGACTAAACTATTTTGTTTTTTCTTTTAAAATTTATTTTATTTTAAAGAAGCACAGAAAAACTACACCTGAAGATCAAGTCAGAATAAGGCTAAAGAAATAACACTGAACAGCAAAGACTGACCTTTAAGAAAACTTACAGCCACACATGAGAAAGTTTAGATGTGCCCTTGCATCTCTCAGAGACCTCAAGGATTCCCACTAATCTCTAAAAAATCAAAGGCAATTGTTTCCAAGCATCATCAAATATCTGACATCGACATCCCAGATTATGAAAGAAAACTATTTTTTAGGCTTAAATATATGAATTCTTTAAAATCTTATAATGCAAATAAAAGTATCTCATGACTTACTGAAGGAAATTCTCATTAATCCCTTTTTAACAATGCCAAAGGTTACAAACTCTTGTGGAAAAACAGGGAAAAATGGTATTTCATCAATGTCTGTCATAAATACATGAAAAACCCCAAAGTGTAAGTGGGCAGAGAACCCTTTGTTAAGCTGCAGGCCCCCGTGGAACCCCTGCTCAGCATCCTGGAGGTTCATTCAGGTTGCTTTCTCATGTCATTTGGGCCATCAAAAAAAACAATGACCAGCTCAGGACTGAAACTTGGGCAATTCCCATTCCAGGCCATTCTGCTGTCCTCAAACCCTGTTATGCTTCAGCATGTAAAACTAAACAGATCTGTTCTGATCTTTTGGTAGTTTATGTTATTTTTGTTGTTTGCACTGCAGTAAATAAGCAACATCCCACCACTTCAGGCAGGGATTGAACAAACAAAATCCTCTTTGGCCTGAAGACCACACAGATGACAGGTCAGGGAGGGAAACCAAAGCACTGATAATTTCTCCAGACCTTATGCCCTAAATGTATCTTCACATTTAGAAAGACTCTCAACTAATAGTTAATAGCTTTTACTGACATTAGAACTACTTTCTATAGCTTATTAAAAGCAGTTAACTCAAACAGAAGAAATAGCAGAAAAAAACTTGCATTAGTGGCACTGCATAAGGTTTTGTTCAACATATTGTGCTTAGGTAGGTGCAGAAAACACTTTCAAATTTAATTCACTTTCTGCACACCACATTTTGCTTTGAGCAAGATTCCTCTCCCCTTCAACTCTGTGAGGCTTTACACAAATCAATGAAATAAACATATTCGAATCTTTCTGAAATTCCTCCTGTGGAGAGAAGCTACAAACATAGAAGAATATGTATTTGCTAAGCAAAAGAGAACATCCCTGTGAACCTTCTTCCCCCTTCCCACCTCTCCTAATTATAATGAAAGCAATAATTAATATAAAGAGGAAAGAAACCAGGCACCTACATAAAAGAAAATGTGACTATTAGAAGTTATAAACTCAGTACTGAAGAAAGAATTAGGAAAACAGGAAGGTTGTGAGCAATCAAAGCCATTTAGAAGTGAAAGTACAAGAGAGTGCTAGAGAAATCAGAAGGGATCAGAGCACAATGAAGAAAAGATGAATGTAATAATGCTGGGAAAAACAAATGTGTTTACATCTGTGCCTTCCTCTAACTGTTGTGTATGTGTGTTTGGTGGTTTTTAAAAATGTTTATTCCCTTCTTGCCTGGATATTTAAGCAGAGTGTGAAGAGATGAAGAGTATGAAGAGATGTTCATAACTAAGATATGAAAATGTTTCTGAAAAGCTGGATGAAGAAATCAGACTCTGTGTTCCAAAATTCCCATTGCTCAGCTTCAGCTATCATACACAGAAAATTCTATTTCATCAGCACAGTGGCAGTGGTAGAAGCAGCATCTTTAGACTGTATTGCCATACCCAGACAATCCCTACTGAAAAAAACAAGTAGATGGATTATTTAATCAGGTGGGTTTGCTCTTAGGTTTCAAATAGTTTCAGAATCTTAATAATAATTAAATAAATAAATACATCAATAAATTCCTTTAAGACATATGTATGGGGGAACATATTACAATATGCTAATAAATGAATTGCCAACTAGAACTCTGTCTAATGAGATCCTGTACCAAAAAGCCTGGATGGGAGAAGCTGAGTTCTTTTACACTACCCAAAGTTCTTGGTAAATATAGGAACTCAGTCACAGAAAGGTGAAAAAGAGATTCAAAACAATATAAGAAATAAAAATGCAAGCTACTCACATAATTCTGAGCTTTATCACAATCACTAAAAATATCACAGAATCCAAGGTTTCATCAATATAACAATTTTACTAAAACTATTGCTAAAATTATAAAGTAAAACTGATACCTCTGACACTATTTCAAATTACTTATATTGAAATGTTTGACCTTGAATTTTCCTGTAATTTTGCTTTACCCAATTTATGCATTTGCCTAAATTATAAACATAATGTTTTAGTTAATGGTTCTAATTCACTTTGAATTCCAACTCCTTTTCAAAAACCCTCCAGGTTTTACAACCAAGACTTGTGGTCTGGGTACCCTGCCCATTTAAAATCAGGGATAGTGGAACAGGTACTATGGAACTGGTGGGAACTGGGCTGTCTCAAGTGCACGTGCCTAACAGAATATTTTCATTTTTCGAACAATGTATGTTACCAATGTAAAAGGAAAGAGCAGTTCCCAAAAGAATTTCTCTGACAGTCAAATGCAATATGACAACTTCCTAGCAACAAGTTTTCTGGTGAGAGAGGAGTTAAGGTTGGTCCTTCTGCTGCATTATTCAGGTACCAAACAATTCACTCCATTCAAAGGAGATAAAAAAAATGGGTGGTTGTATTATTGGAGCAGACAACTCTGTGTTTGCACCATAAAATGTACCAGGAAATTTTACATTCAGGTTCTGCCCAGATTTATACTGTGAGAAATGGGATTTAGGAAAAAACTGTGTGAATGTTTGAGGCACATAACTTTTATGAAAGCAGTGTTCTGCTGCCTGGAGTTGTGGCCTGGCTGAGTGAGACAAGTGCAGTGGGGCAAAGACAAACTGAAGCTTTTCCTCCAAGGTCACTATTAATTACCCTTCTGCTCTGCCCACTCCCCATTTATCTTAAGTAAAACCATGTTAACAAGATGATTATACACCTATTTAAAGGAATAAAAATATTTATTGTCTGAAACTCCATTAGAACTGCTTGCTCAGGACTCTGACATGCTCTGCAGACACATGCAGTAAGCTGTGAGCAGCAGCTTCACAAACATCTGCTTTTCCAGGCTATGTGCTGAAGCCTCCAACTGCTTCACTTACTCAACTGTATGCAGTTCATTTTATTTCTATGAAATAGGAATAATTTCATTAAAATATACAAAGTAAATTTAATGAAAAGACAGTTTTCAGTTTTAAAAACCTGAGAAAATATTAGAAATATAGCATTTTTAAGGCAGCTACCATAAAAATTAATATTTGTACATTATTCATGATCTTTTGGGCATAATGGTTTTTTTTGCATTTTAGGAGACTACATCTCTAGGCAATTGCCTAGCTCAGATTTTGCAAATTGCTTTTAATATGTATTTAGTCAGAACATGCTGAAACTTCTTGATCTCTTAGGAATCCAAAATGTTGCATATTACAGGCCAATTATGTGATCATTCCCAAACTACTAAATATTATTACAAAATCTGAAACAATCAAGGCTACACTTAACCCTTAGCATATGAGGGATACCTACACTAATTGATAAGATTTATCTACCACCTGAAAATTGGGAGCTTGTTGCAGGGTAATTTACAATTACAGTGGCAATTGTACTGATACAAAATATGGGGATTCTCTCTGCCTCTGTGTGTGCACTGCTGTGGCCTGGGGAGCTGCAGCCCCATAACGAGGGGGGTCCAATATCCCTCAAAGCACTGCCAGGAGAGGGACAGGCAGAGGAAAGGCAGAGGAAAGGCAGAGGAAAGGCAGAGGAAAGGCAGAGGAAAGCCTTTTCCCACTCTGATACTCTTTAATTCAATATCTGCCCTCCCTGGAAAGCATCTCTGTGGGAGCCTAGAGGACAATTTCCAAAACTTCAGCCAGTTTTTGAACTTATTGTAGATCAAGTCAGGCTCCTTTTCCTCCATTAGCTGCCATCCACCCACACAAATGATCCTAAAGAATACTGTGTTCTGTGTACTACACTGCATGTATAGCCCTGGATTGCCCCACCAATTATCACACTCCTTCATAAGCACATCTATGATTCATGTTCATGATCTTTATGCTGCTGGATCTACAGCTGGCAGCAACAACTCTGCCTGCAGCTGGATTTTAGGAGTGGGCTGCACCTCAGAGCCAATCTTGGTGCCTACTGATAAAAGTGCCTGCATTGACTCATATTTTCATAACAGTTCATTTATTATTTTACCATTACTAAGAAAATCAGGCCAGAAAAAACCTTGGAGGATCCACACAGAAATATTGGTTCAAACCAAAATTTTTGCAGTAACAAAAGACAATATTTAACATTAAGTTCTGTATTTAAGATCAAGAAAAGTATTTCATTTTGAGATACTTCTAAGGAAAATAAGGGACAAGATAAAGGGCATCCACAAAAATAGTAAAAAGAAAGTTGTAATCTTTCCTCTATTTTTTTTTTTTCTGCCCTTCTTCCTTGGAGAACACAGGCCTGAATCCTCCAGTTCCTGGGAATGTCCTAATTATCTGCATGCAGTGTATAGCTCCACCTCTTGCAGATTTTCGTGCCTGCTTCAGGAAATGTTTATTTTAACTAGAAAAGGGTCCCATATCTCCAGTCCAAGACAACTCCTTGGAGGTAAAAGTACATGCTCAACAAAAATAATGTAAATTTTCAAAATTTTTAAGGTAATTCAACACACACAGACTGATAAGAAGAATTATAGAATATTAATTTTGGATGACCCAATCTATATTTTTCAGTTATTGTGACATTCAGACAGCTTCCAGCAGCTCCAACTGCTGAGCAAGTTGAACTCTACATCTCTCAAAAATGCTGCATACCATTCTTTAATGTTGCAATACTTGTGGTAAAAAGGAATTTAAATCATTAACCACCTCAAATAAATGTTGAATAATTTTATCAAAGACAACGGAGACTTGTTTTCTACACAACCACAAATCTGACCTGCTGACGTTTACCAAGGAGCTACTTTGTGTTTTCTACCCTGACAAGAAATCCCATGTGTTCACACCGTGTCACAGCACAGAACTAAGTCAGCCATGGATTAACTTCCATATGTTCTTTTAATTGATTTAACAAATATAGATAAGATAAAGATGCTTATGTGGCATTGTAGAGAGCACAGACTAAGACCTGGTCACCTTCTGTGCCTCCTCAGCACAAACCTTTGTGGGCATTTCCTGTAAAAGGAGCTGAATTTACAGCTTTTAAATTTACATTTACAGGAATTTAAGAAGGATGACATGCAGGACAGAGGGAGTTCAGTTTTAGCTCCTTGATAAAATTAGTATCACAAACTTAAAACTCTCAAAATACTTCCATAATTGCTTTCTTTACAGTTTAAAAAAATACTAATGGTATGTTTCCAAGCCTAATTGCTATGATTTCACTTCTGTGGGGATTTATAATCCATTTTAATCTCTCACAGAACACACCCTTTAAAGCAGAAATCAGCTTTCTAGACACCCCAGAGAACCAGAAGCCTTTAAAAGAATATTTTACTGTCCCTTCCCTTTGCAGATGACTCCCAGACTGCCTAGTTTTCATTCTGAGGCTCAGAATGGATGCAGGGGCTTGTTTCTCTTTGGTCATCCCACATTACATGCTGAGACAGTGACGATCTGTGGGAATTCACTAACCCGCTCGGAATTCTACATTTTATAAGAGACAAAATGTCAGATGTGGTCAGCCTCCTACCCTTTATGGCTGACTTTTATTATTCACTCCTGCCTCTTACTGCCTGTACCTCCTGAGCAAATGTTCAAAATTCTATTCAAATTGCAGAAGCCTACTTCCTCTGCAGAGAATAATACAGATTCAAAGGAGGACAAGTGTTGTTTATTAGCAATTATCATGAAAGTCCTTCCTGTAATTAACCTCAGCTTCATGGACACTACTATTTGCACTTCAGCTATCTCATAAACAGGGGCCACATTTCCATTATTGTGAGGGAAGATGAGTCATTGCAGAAGAATGCTTATCTCAAGTCAGTTTTAACTAGCTTTTGTCTGCATGAGATATTAGTCACTGGTACCTACAAGATTACAAGAAAGTCTGGATTTCGGCTTCTTTTTTAAAAACCTCTTTCCTCTTCCCCTTCATAGATTCAGAATTCATCAGTGGCAGCATAAAGGCAGAGAAGTTTATAAAATGCTCTTTTCAATTAAACCTACACTTTGTCTGTATGATCAGTGAATCATAACCAAGAAGAATTCCAGATTCTGCCCAGCTAATGGGAGGTCCAAGACACTGAAAACCCCAACATTTGCTCTGTAGGCCATAAAGAGACAATGGTGAAGGATTTGTTTTAACATTTTTCAAGCTCTCAAAGAGAGCTGAGCCACAAATCAGTGCAGTGATGTATGCCTTCTGCTTGGTGAAAAAACTCCCAAACAACCCCCCACTTAATTCACAAGACACAGTCAAAAATGAAAATACAATGGCAATGCACATTCCTGGATTTTTGCTTTGCATAATTGAACAGTCTCGACATTAGATGTTAATAAAAACACTTATCACATAGAACTTGAATGTAAATCTCAGTTCTTTAAACTAAAAAGGCTAAAAATCTGATAGCTTCTTGTGACCTAAAAATACATGCAGGCAGAATTTCTCCCTCTCAGAACTACCTGCAGGTATTCATCACAAGACCTGGGCCCTTCTGAAGGGTATTCAAGAACATCTTTACATGTTTTACATAAACAGAAGGAGTAGAGACTAAAGTTAAAGCTTTACTAGCAATACAGTATTAAACAGCATAGTTGTGACTTTTGCAATCTGACTGCATCCTAAATTAAAACCTGATTCAAAGGGGCATAGCTAAATAAGCAAAGTAGTTAAATGCATACAGGCTACCAAGCAGAACTCCCAGAACAATAAAAACATTAATTAAGACTAACTGGACTTGAAATTCTTCCCATACTCACTGCTTTGAGTAATTTCATTTCACATTCCCAAGTGCTTATTCAGAGAGCTACATCAAAGCCTGCAGAAATTTAAGTAAACTGTGAGGTCAGAGATGAGAATATTCCTTTACTTTATATGCAAGTTTACTGGGCATTTGTCATTTTACTGTTATTTTCCTCTTGTGGGAAATGCCAGGTAACAGCAAGTGTGAAGAGCAGACCTGGGTTACTGCATGCAAAAGCATCCATATTTCTACATTCATTTTTCTGCATTGGTAAGTTTTAGAAAAAAAAAAGTTTTTTCTATTTTTTAAGCATTTTTGAATGCTGTTCATACCCATTGCATTTGATCCTAATAAGGCTGAATGCCATTCACTTGACAAGGTTTTTTTTCAATGTATACAGTGAAACAACTGCAGACATAAATTGTGTACAAGCTTGTTTTTTTCTTTCCCAGTGGGAGTGGCAACTGAAATCTGGACCTTTGCCACGTTGGTTGTGCAATTCAGATCACAGTACTTATAGAGACAGGATGGTCAGTGCACCAGCATACTAATGCAGCTGACTGCCAGACTGGCCTTTGTTAGTATTTTATAAATTAAAGCAAAACCACAGTTTAATGTCAGACCATTCCATGTAATTCTAGATGTGGAACATAACTTCTGATCTCACCACCTACTTTTAAGTGATAGTTTTCTAAACTCACTGTAAAAGTTTTCAGCAGTGGCATTGGAGTTTCTAAATATATTACAGAGAAAACAAATATTATCCTTTTTTTTTTTTTTTTTTCCTCTGAAGCCCATGAATATACAACTGTATGGCTTTCTGTTGTGCGTAAGAATTATCTAACAGTTTGCTACAATCATTTTCTGGTTAAGACAAAAGAGAAATTAGCTTTGTAATAACATAAAAACAAGCCTAAATAAATAATCATTGCACTTATATGGTTCATCCAGAACACCAAATGTGATTTTCTGTCAGTTTTCCTCTTTCAGGAGTAACACACTGACATAATAAATAATTTTAATGATAATAGGAAATAAATCACAAACAACTGGACTACAGCACATTATATTCCAACATCACATCAAAAGTTAACAAACCCACTATATTCAGTTTTCATTTGAAGTATTTTCATATTCTTGAGTCTTTTAGCATAAAATATTTTTTCATGAAGAAAAGGGGAAAAAATCACATAAAATATATGAAAAATTTGGAAAAGCTTCTGTGACAATCTCTACAAAAGATGCATTGCTAGTTTTGAAATAATTTCTCTTTTTGCTTGTGTATTAGGAGTAGGAATAACTTTTTCAGCTTGAAGGTACTGACAGGGATTATACTGAATGAACTCTGTTAGCTTTCCCTTCTGCCCAGCCTTTAAAGCATACTTAATTATAACGAAATGGTACTTTGCTCTGTCAACAAGTTGTGAAGTCACTTGCTCAACCTTTTTCCTTTCATTCCCTCTGCTATTCCTCTTCTCTGGACCTGCTTAATTTTTGCATTTCCTGATTTTTATCTTGGGAAAACAAAAGGCAGCTGCACTAAGTTACATGAAACAGCAAAGTGACTCTGCTAGTTAGTGATTTGCAGGTTCTAAACAGTGAGTTGTGTGAAATGAAAAGGGGAGTGTCATGTTGCAAAAACTCTTTTCTCTCCCCTTTCTACAGCTGTATTTCTAATCAGCAGAAGATACATCTTGCTTGGAGTCAACCCCCTTTCTCCCTGCACATTCTTAACCTTCTATCTTATGCATGGATCACTGGTTAGCTTAGAAATGCACAGACACAAAAGGGGGAGCTGACATGTGAGGTTTGATGGCAATAATGGCTGTTTATAAGCCTAATCCATCACATTTAGTGGACACCTCCATTTTTGTCCCTCTGAAAAGGTATAAATAATAAAATGGTATAGCTTTGGCTCAGAGGTGCCTTGGTAAATATTTTAACTATTTACAAGATCACATCAATAACAAAAGAAGCATCTGTACCATCCATACAGAGGCCTCTGAATCATTAGAATAGTACCCAGATGGTTCTTACAATTCATCAACAATAAAATGTCTTCATGACAGAGCTTTTGTGACATCATTGATATTTTTATATGCCACTGTTCAATACTCCAAACTCTCATTCTTTTCCCTAAGAACATCTCAGTAAATATTCTTTCTTTCTCAAGGAAGAGGGGAGGAAAAAAAAAAGAGAAAAAATATTATGATCCACAAGGTAGATCCAGCTGCAACCTTCCCTCTAAATAATTCTCTCCTTCTCTCCAAATAATCAAGATCCAGATTACTAATATCTGGAATACATCAAGGTTAGCACTGTGTCAAATCCCTTGATAAACTCAAGCTGCTACTGGCTACTTGGGCAGTAGCAGTTGACAGTTTTTCTTTGATTTTCCTTTATTCATATCACATCCAAACAGCAGCATGTCAGGAATAGTAACAAAACAGAGGAAAGGAAATTCAACAGTTACAAAATTAGTCTGATGAGTTTCCTACTTAAGATTTAACAAGTCAGCTCTGGGGATAGTCAACTTTATTCTGTTTCTTCATAAAACAAAATACTTGGAAGTGGTAACACACAGAGACAGAATTATAGGTCTTGGTTTATCTAGGCAGAGGTTTTGAGTACCTGGGGTTAGGTGCCAAATCAAAACCAGGAATACACCAGCTGATTTTAGAAAAGTGCTGAACACCTACTTGTTAAATAAACCATAAGTTTGAGATGTTTCATTCTGAGTCTTTAGTTTCATTAAGTGATTATAGCTGAAGTTTGTTAAAAAGATTAACAAGATCAGTTTCCAGTTTTTGGTAGTTTTATTAATTCATATTACAAATTGGTCTTAAAAAGTCTTGCATGAAGAATTTACTCAATTCCATAATATTCCTTACAACACTGAAGTTTCAGTCACTAAGTTAAAAATGTCTCTTAAATGTTCAAATAGCTTCAACTGTTGTTTTACAAAGTCTGTGCTCTGGTACTAAACTTTTTGTCACTAACTGATCAGAACCTTGATTAAAATAGTTGAATTCCACCAGCCTAAAATGTACACCAGGACAAATATACATAAGAGAATGAAGATCAACTCTAAAGGATATGATTGTATCAATTTTTTTAGAAGTCCTGCACTCACACTTTCTCAGAAAGATGTGAAGATATGTAAAAGAATAATTCTAACAAAGAATAAAACCTCCACATTTTCTCAAATTATAAATATTTTTCAATAAAGTATGAACCCTTTCTCCTTCCCAAAGGTATGAAAAATGGCATAGAAGTAAATAAATTCAGAAGCATTCCTGAATATCAATGCTACCCCAATTCCAAAATTTGGTCAATAAAATTAACAGCCGTCCTTTGAATGCAATATCACACCTCTAAATGAGTTCAAGCTGGTGCTGTTATTGTCCACTGGAATGTGAGATTTACATTTCACAGCTCCTCACCAAAGTAATGAATGAATCTGATCTCATAAACAAACAATTCCAGTTTCATGTTATTTCAATGGCCCTCCAACAATGTGTGCCTCCACAAAGAAAAATATTTATCATGTTTGTGCTCAGCTCCAATTGTAAATGGGACTGTAATAAAATGACACCATAAAAACCATTTTCACAGCTGAGTTTGCAATTTAATAAACAGATGCAAACAACAGTCTTTGGAGATCAACAGTTAAAAATAAATTAAGTAGAAGACTCCCCACATCACAATGGGAACAACTGGAATAGCCTCCAGCAACACTCAGGAGAGTCACAAGGTGTGTGTCCTTGGACTTTCCACAGGCACCAGCCTTTGAAGTATATTATCATAACATCAATGCAAATCAGTCAGATGATTTCAAAGAAAGGCCAAAAGCACTTTGCTTTCTTTGCATGATCCTAAATATTAAATAATTACTCTGCAAGCACCAAGTCTCTTCAGACATAATATATTTTCACTGTGCTGGCCTATATAACATGTAACTAATCCATCCTTTTCCTAACTCTCCATTACTCTCAAAAAAAAAAATCACCAGCATGCTTTTGCCCTGCAAATGTTATAGCTCATTTGAAAAACTTCAGATCTCAAAAGTAACATTTGAACAATGTGCTAGATTTCATGCAGAGTTCTCAAAAGTGCACACAGTTCATGGAATTTTCCTTAAAGGGAACATTCCCCTGAACATATGTGGGAGTAGTTAATCTGAGTTCTTGAGAGCCAAACCTTTCAAACATTACACTGTCCTGAAGGTGGTTGTGCACAGGACTTGGCTGAAAATGTATTTTAGTGTGAGTCGTTGAAGGCACGCGTTAGGATTATCACGAGTGACCAGAGATTTCACCTTCTCTTCCCAGTAAATTTGAATCTTGGTATTCCCTACAGCACAATGGCACCACATTAGATCCAGAGCAATCTAATCTGAAGGTATGTAGCCAGACAAGGGTCTAAACTCCCAATGAAATCTTGACAATGTGCCTGCTCTTTCTGGATTGCAGTCTGGCTTCAGGATTGCCAGTTTCTCCCTTGGATATGGATATAAGGCATTAATTAACTCAAGGTAATAGACTAACATAACTGCATCTCTACAGTAAAACATTTACATGGTTAAAGTCATAAGAAATACACACTGCCACCTGAAGTCCCCAAAGTATAACACTGGGAAGGGTAGAATTATATATATATTCATATATATAGATATAATCTGTCTTCATTTACTTTATTTTATGACCGGCACTGTCTTCCTCATTGTTAATAGCTCCAAATGAGAGGGACATTTAGATTTTCATGCTCCTTAGCTAAAAAAAGTACTTAGAAGCCTTCTGACTTTGTCAGATCCAGTGTGTGATAAAGTTCAGCCTAATATCTATTTCAGTATTTAGTGTCTAATTTATTAATAAGAAAACAAAGTGATAATATGCTTCCTCTCGCCCACCCTCCTCAAATAAGCCTCCCTATAAAGCAAGTTTTAATGAAAAACTGTATTTCCAAACTCTGGCCTGGCCAATGGCCCACACAAGGACTCTGCCTAACAACAGACTCTAAATATAGTATTGGGAAAGAAGAAATAGTCACTGCTAAAATATATTGTTTATCCTTGGCAGATTCTTAATTAAGAATTAATTTGGTCTTTTGAATTGTTATGAGAATCTTCTGATGTACGTACAATTATATTTTGGTAGAAATAATGCAATAGCTAAATTGAACACTGATAAGAAATTCAAGAGAAATATCACCTGCAAAAGTTCAAAAGGTTTGAGGGGGCTCCTGCTCTTTAGGATAAAACATGAGCATCCCACCAAATTTGTCACAATAACCTTTGCTGAAAGAGTACAAGGGTAGAAAAAACAGTGACACATAAAACATTTTCAAATTACTTGGGTCATGAGTTTTGTCTGTACACCTTTGATTGGGATAAATGAGATGAATTTGCAAAGTCAAACAGTGAATCCCTCTCCCAAAATCAAGAGGAAACTGCTGTGGTTATCAAACCAATGATATGATACTAAAACTAATTCTTGGTTTGAGGATTCTGCACAAGCCTTTTAGGTCCACATTTAAGTTATACTTTTGAGAGATCTTAAAACTATAAGTATCTTGAAATATAGTAGCATTTTGCACACTGCCTTGCTATGCTAACGTACACATTCATTTTAGGAAGTATTTGTGAAATATGTGCTACTCAAGGAGAGTATGAGTTAAAGGTTATGTAAAGGTGGCACTGAAAATGAGCTAACTGATGCTCCTCCAAAGTGCCAGTTAGAGCAATTTTATCAGGACACTCTAACGATTTATAAACTGCAATTTTAAAAAGTGGTTTAAGAATGTGAACTTCAATGCCTTTGCAATTGAGAATCATCTCAGAAATTAATGATCACTTTTATGGTGGTGCACATCATAGAGCTCTAATCCCATCAGATGGCATTTGAGCACTCAAAGTAGTGTCTACTCCTACCAAAAAAAGTTACCTCACATTCCTTTAAAATTAAAATAAAGCGTAAAGAAATGGGCCCTGAACACAAATCTGCAAGGCTTGTAAGCATCCCTTCAGTGCACTCAGGCAGTCAGCTGAGCACAGCACACACTGCATTTTTAACAGTTTTTTCAGGATACAGAAAAAAACAGGTAGCAAATTGCTTCTCAGGTGATTGTGCAGGCTCTGATCCAAAGCCCACTTACATAAACAGGAACATTCCTATTTAGTTTAACAGGCTTTGGCTCATGTTCCAAGAAATGCACATTTTGCTTACATTCCAGGTTAGCACAGCTCCACTTAATTATTAAACATCTGAGAAACAGTTAGGCATTTCTGTATAATAAAATTTCCAGTTAGTGATAGGAAAACACTGATATATTTTTTCTCATATGAAATTAATGCCTGTGGCAGATGTGATATTGAATCTCTACATTTTGATGCTGGAGGTCTGTACTCAGTCTTGCTGGAATCAATGGCTGAATTTCTCCTTAAGACAATGACAGCGTAGAAGGGAACTTGACTTCAACACAACTGACCTCTTCAGAGGTTTTTTTGGTGTGGTTTATTTTTTTTTTATTTATTTTTTTTTTGTTTGAACTTGCACCATGCAAGTGTATTATTGTCAAAAAGGGAGATTTTATCAGACAAATTCAGCTTTGGTTGATGTCTGTTGTATGCCACATCTACAAAGGATGTGAATCTGATACAAGCTGAGTCTCTACTGGGACATATGGAGCATTTACAGATCTGGAAGGTCCTACTTCAGTCATTGTCATAGCAATCCATATCTAGATCAGAAAAACTGTAAATGCAAATTGGTGCACAAGTGTTCAACACCTGACATGATCTTTTTATCTTTCATTCACTTTAACAATCATACATTTTAATACTTCCAACAGCTATTTGTAAAATATCCCACATATGAATATAAAACCTGATTTGGATGCAAAAATTATTTTTATTCTTAATTAAATTTGGCCTTCACAAGCTCTTGCAGGCTTTCCAAATATTAAAACTGAAATGGAAAGCAAAACATAAGAAAGAGGTCATCAATTACCCCACCACTTAGTTTTGAACTCGCTCTCTGTAGGACTGATATGAAGTAGAAAAAGAATTTAAGCAGGCTGTGGAATACTGCTGATTATGGTCCTGAAAGACTGACACCTTGTCCCCTTCCCTTCCTCTTCCCTGTGTGTGCAATCTGTTTGGATGACAAACTGAGGACACCTTTTTACTTCTACTGAGTTATTTTCACACTGTGGTGTTTCTGTTTGTCTCATGTTTGTAAAATCAGCTCTCCACTAAGGGTTTGCCAGAAAGCTAACACCAAACACCAGTATCATGAAAAGAACTTGTCCTACATATTTAACAGTTTCTAGGTATTGTTACACTAACTAAAGTCTTCTTCTTGCTGTTGGAGACAGAATCACAGCCTAGGACAGTATCAGCACATCCCTTCCAGGATCAAGTGAAAAAACATTCATCCAACTGCAAAATGGAGAGATCTGTTATGTTCCAAGACATTTAAGACCTGACATGTTCCAACCAATTACTTCCAAAATATTTCCAAAACCCAAAATGAACAGATGAGTGATTTATAGCTTTTAACATATGTACAAGACCTGATTCTCATCTCAGCTGGTATGAAATGTCTGAAGCTTTTAATGACAGAGGATTTGATCACAAGAGAGCTTCATTCCTCATTCATGCTGTGCAAACCCAGTGCTAATTTTGGGAATGGTTGGGCTGATCCAATAAAAGTTCCCTGTATTGACATCATGATAAAACTGAGGTCATAATTTGACCCCTTCACTGTAATAAGGGTGGTAAAACCCTTACCAAAAAGCCCTATTAAAATAAACCTTAGAATGGAGAAATATTCATAGCAATAGAATGAAATAATGCAACTGTCTCAGTAAGGATTTTACCACAAGGTGTTCAATTAACAATTTAATAGTGTCACTTGCTATAATTTGCTTTGAACACTGAACATAAGGCTAAAAGAAGAAGGAAAAAGATCAAATTTCCTAGGGTTCATGGTCTTTTATGAAGACCTGCTGGATTCCTCAAGTGATGGTCAGGCATATTTCATGCTGTGGTTTATGCCTCAGTTTGTCTATGTGTAATCTGGGATGATTAACAAATTATTTCTTAGAAATAGTTCTAAGCCTCTCTATCATCTACATAAATTAAATTTGTATTGTTTTTAGTTATCTACAACAAATTATTCCTTTTCCTCTAGACAACATGGTTCAAATTACACAGCACATGTATGTTTCATAACTTTAATTTACTGATTTTAGTAAAAACATCTTTGAAATTAAATGCTGCTATCCACTTTATTGCTCAGATTGTACTTTGCTTATTACTATGTGTCTGCCAAATTCATCTAATCAACACCACAATCTAACTACAATCAAAGAGGGGGAGTATTTATAAATCAAATCTGTTGCAGCAAAGAGGAAAGAATACAGACATTACAGTATTCAATAATAACCCAGGCAAATAAAATATCTGCTGTTTTTAAAATTTTTTCAACTACTCCTTCCATAATTTCATTTACACCTTTCTTATGAGTGAGCAGCCATGTTACCTTTAAAGGCCTTTGCATATAAAAATTTAAGCTACAATATCAAAATAAAAGAAATTGGAAAGTCCATCATTCCAATACATTGTGCCAACAGAGCTAACCCCCACACAAGAGAAGGTGAGTGCCTTCTGCCCATGGCAAGGAAAGACCACCTATTGTGGCTTTTCTCCTGTCCTGATGCACTGCACACTTCATCTGCAATTGACCACAGACCTCGTCATGCTAGAAGCAGATTTCTTGCAGAGGTGGAGCTGTGGGCAGGAGCTGGGGGAGCAGCCTGGCTCTTGCCCAGCTGCTGGAATGCCCTGGCAGCATGGCAGGCAGGGGCCATGCCAGCTGGCACAGCAGTTGTCACAGCTTTTCTTTTTACCTCAACCTCTTGCACAGAGGGGCAGGGGTTGACTGTGGGCTCGGCTGCTCATCTCCCCTGGGCTTGGGAAGCCTCCAAGCAAGGTTCTGTTTGACCCTAGGGAACATGGAAATGAGGGGAAGATGCTGCCACCAGAAATGGCTCTGGGGAATTGATGCACAGGGTAGATGAACTTTCTATACCTACAGCTTTTACTCTTTTCAATGATTTTCCCCACCCCAGTACAAGAGTTGAGGGTGATCACAAAATGAGACATTAACATCTACTCCTTTTTACCCCCTTTTTCAACATATGAGTTGATCCTTTATTTAATAAGTACTCTGCAATTTCTGCTTGACAAATGAGCTGCTAATTTCTCATCAGCTTTTCTGTGACCATTCCCACATCCATTCCCTTCCTAAGTATTCACGCATTAATTTTTAGAGAGATTCCAAATACACAGATACTGCTGCACCTCTTATAAGACAGGAAACTACAGCAGAGACATGCAAGGTAAAATGCTTTCAGTAATTCCAAGTGCCCACTTTGAAAACCCTAAGTCTCCCTAAATTCCTTCACTCAGGTAGGCAGTGCTCAGCTCTATGTGGCCCACGGGCTCTGAGCAACAATGACATTCAGCATTCATCACACTGTCAGATACCATGGCATGATGTTTATACTAAAAAGTAAATGACCATAAATTGATTTTTCTAGCACTGCAGTATAATTCTGAAGCACTGATGGCTATATCTATAGTATTAGTTATTCCAAAAAAATAACTTGGATGCATCACACCATCTAGCTTGAATTAAATGACTTCAAACTGGCTGTACAAGCAGATATTTAAACTTAAGTCAGTCCCCAAACCCACATCCTATTTACTTCAAGTGGCAAGTCACTGGGCTCATATGAGAGAGAGTAAATGTGTAAAAGCTCAGGGAACAATCCATTTGCTTTGTTTAGGATATGATTCTGGATGGGATCTGACAGGATTATGGGTCCAATGGCCATGTAGCCCGTATGGCAGATGCAGAAATATTTCCTAATTTTCCAACCAACTTAAAATAATTTTCTTCCTATGGATGATGCATCCACTTTTCAGCCTTCTCAACCAGTCTGCTCCAGCCTGTTGCTTTTCATTCCCACTTTGCTGTTGACCCATTTGTGGTCTGGTTCTGGTCTCAGTCTCACCTGCATTAAGCAGAAGTGACTCCTGTGACTACATTGTGTCAGATCAGAAACCATCTCAAAGTGCAATAAAAGTGAGGCTTCAGATCCATGGTAGTTACAAATTTCCACTGTATATGGAGATGTGTTTAGGAAAATGTTATATTTCTAAGGTGCTGCAGTTTCAATATGTTGGCCAACTTAAGTCAGTGTAAATTAAACAGATTTTGATTTTAGAGATGATAATGGATAATTCTGGCTCATAGAACACAGTAATGGGGACTTAATTTTTTTTCTCTCTGTAACATTTCCTAACTAATATGTTTTGGTACTTTCCTAACAAATTATTAGACAGCCACTACAGTATTGAGAAATATCTGATCCCTTCTGGCACCATTTCACTTAAATATTGTGGGGCTGCCTGTTAATTTACACAGAACAACTCATGTTTCTCAGCAAGCTTGAGTTGCTTTCAAATGGACCTGTCAGAGGGCATAGTTTTGCCAAGACAACTGAAATTTTAAAAGAAAAAGCTATTTGTTGATTTGTTTGTTTCAGACCAGTTGAACGTTTTAGATTGAAAAACGCTTCTAGGTTTCATGGGTTCATGGAAAGAATTAACCCAACCATACTTTAGAGTCAATTGTCAAGAATTACCATGCTGCAAAAACCCAACTGTCCTAAATCTCTCTACCAGCAGAACACACCCTAAAAGTAACTTGTGTTAAGCAATACTTGGGTGAACCACTATTTTTCAGCAAAATTTCTAGCATTTTAAGGTTTGTGTTGGTAAGACTTGCAGTACTTGAGCTTTGCAAGAAACTAATGAAAATATATGACCTTTTAATGTGAAAGCAGAAAGTACCAATCTTTGAAACAGAAAAGGTTATAAGAGGAGATGAAATTTAATTCAGGAAATGAACTTTTTAGACACAACTGAATCTTCATTCAAGGCAAAGATCTGATAAATACTGAATAAATAAGTTCAAGTTCATCACACCTGAAGAACATTTCAATTTCAACCATATCATTGTCAGGAAAAGCAAATACAAACTTGCCCCAAAGCTAAACAACTTTAGAGAAATCAGGAAGAGGAGAGATAGACAGACAGTAAGTTATGAACATAAAACTCTTTGTACCAAAACCAATTAACCCTAACCTAAGGCAAGCCTTTTTCTTCTAGCCCTTCATTTAAAGGTTTTACGATTTATAGCCTGTGTTTCTCAGGGGAGGTCTTGTTCTGCTCTGATTTCACATTTCACAGCAGCACATGTGTAATCCTGCTGCAGCACAGAGCACATGACCCAGCTGATAGCAGGAAATCCACTTTTCACTAGTTGGAAACACACAAAGTGAGATGCAACCAAAATTCATTTCAGTTGCAAGAGGCCATGGGGGAATGTTTGCAGAAATGACAGACTGGGTAATAATTGCCAGAAATCTGACAGTCCCATCCTGCATCTGACATCCTTGGAGGGAAAAAAACCTCAAACATAACCAGCCCACTACACTATTGTTTGAAAAGCAGCTCAGTTTTGGAAGTGGATCTATAACTGCCACTATATCAAGATTGGAAAATGCAATATGACAACAAATTCATTTACTTACTGCCTTCAAGCACCCAGAGAAATTCATGCTTTAAAGTCTCTACATGGTAGGAGTAACTCACCATCTTCGTAAAGAAAACCCCCTAGCTTGCATAAAATTGCATGTTTAATGACCTTTTAAATTTGGTATGATCTCAAACCAAAAATGAAATACATAGCTAATCTGACTTCAAGATAGAGCTGCTCCAACAAAACAGTTTGGAAGAGGATAAACTTTGCTATGCATCCATAAATGCAGGCAGAGAGGAAAATAAATCTGTTCTACAGTAATTATTTGTAAACACACAAAACCTAATTCATGCCATGGAGTTCATTAAGCCAGTTTAATAATTCCACACATATGCTTACTAAATTCTACAGTACTTAGTGTACAAAATTCTCTTTGCTTTTTTTTAATCATACAAAAAAGATTTATGTACCTATTTGGCATTGTGTATTTCTATAGGTTCACAATGTACGTATAGATGTAGATAATAGGCCTCTTTAAAGGTACTGTCACTTTACATTTGTATTCTTAAAAAACAGTTGCATTGTATTATATTGTAAAAATATAATTTTCTTATGAAAATTTAAATAAGAAATAAGCTTTTAAACAAATTAAATGAATTGCAAAATTTTAAAAATATATCTACCTCATCATCTTATGGAGTTGTGTCTTTGTGGAGAAATATCTTGGGTGACAGCTTTTCTAAAGTTTACACCAGCTTTCTATTACTTTTATAGTTATTTTACAACAAAGGCTTTGGGTAGGTAATCCAAAACCATATAGATATACCCACATGAACAAAAGAGCACCAATAATATCAGGAAAAAAAACTTAAAAACCAAACCAAAGCAAACAAACAAAAAGAAACCTCATCATTTAAAAACAGCTTGATCCAGGCAACTGTACCATTTATATTGTATCCCAAAGCTACACTGTAAGCAAGTTGAAGTCCATTTTTCAGGCCTATATATTCTTCTCTTACATCAAATCCATAGAAACACCTGTGCTAAACAACTTCTGATTTCCCATTTTGAAAATAGTTCTCCATTTTCTTGAAAAGAAATACTGGTCCCATGATGGACTGGAGTAAAACAAACAGGAACACTGCATCAAAGATACTTAAAAATTTTATTTTATAGTTTTATGCCTACAAAGTGCAGCTGTGCTTCTTATACATTGATACATGTTTATTTCTGAGTATACACCAGACATCTTAAGAGTGACTAAAGACTTAGAAAAGAAACAATGTCTTTTCTAGTGATTATCTAATTATCTGTAGAGTTAGAAACCCAGCTCATGTAAGGCCAATAAAATGAAAAGCCAGTTTATAAGCTGTTTCATGGTATAAATGAGCAGCCCACCAGCAAGCCAAATCCATAAAACACAGAGATGAAACCACCAAAAATGCAGCTTGATGGACTATCAAAAGCATACATACAGTACCCATCTCAAAGCAGGTATTTTATTTCAGTTTCTTATTCATGATTATGTCTCCTGTTTTAAGGTAAAATTTCTTGAGGAAGAAGGTGGCTTTTCTTCTCCCTCATTCTTCAGTGGGAGACATGTCACTTGAGTATCGCTTATTGCATTTCTATTTTAAGCATTAGTGGTTTTTTGTGTATATGCAGATGAAAAAGCCAAAATCTTTTTAGGTCTTCTTACACAGTTCATTATGTATGATTCACAAATATTCCTGTTAACACTTCACTGAGAAGGGTGTCAGGTTAATAATTAGATCACAATTGTTTTCAGTGACATTTGTGAACAACAAACATGTATCTAGAAAGCTCAGGATCCCAAAGACCTCAGTCTGTTAAGGAATGCTTACATGCCAATTTCACCTGAAATCTCAACATAGGAGCAGCACAATGGAAATTATTCCCCTCTGGGAAGCAGTGATCTGTGCAAATGGATGCTACCAAACAGAAAATTAGTTGAAAGCAATTGTGTTTATTTAAACTTCTGCCTTAAAGAGCATTTCAAAATTGATCTTCATAAATTTATTTTTAAAAATAATTTAGCACTTTTTAGTAATCTCTTTCCCAATGTAAATTTCTGGAACACCCCCTAGATTAAAGAAGTGCTTGTCATGTAAAGAATCCATAGCATAGCAGTAATAAATATTTTTGGAAAGAGTAGACAGTATTAAGATTACATTCAATGTGTATGAGGGTACTGTTTGTCATCTAGAGCCTATAAAGACATTTCCCTTTTTATGGTAATATTCCCATCCCATAGTCTTCAACATATAAGAGAAACCATCAGTTTCTCCCTTTCCATGCTAAAAGAAAGGAATAAACCTAATGAAGGTTTATTCCTTCATTAGCCCCCTCCCTCTGTTATTTATGATCATACTGTGTTCATCTGTTGATGTTCCTACAATGTGCTCTGGGCCCAAATAACACTTCTATGCACTTCTGCAGGAAACAGAAATTTGGAACCTGTCCTCCTGCCTAAATAAGGGTCAGTTCTGTTCTGAGCCACTGATTTAAAAACCTACAGCAACACTGTAATATCAGAACATCTTTTGGAAGGATTGTCATTCTAATTGTGCCTCAATAAGCCTGCTTCATAAGCTGTTTTTAAATACATCAGTTAAAAATTTCAGAGATGAATGTCTGAAAGTGTTTCCATTTAATGGAGTCATCTTGAGTCTGTTTGGTGATTTACCTGAGTTAAATATTTTTGGAAAATAAAGGGAGCAACATGTACTGGACATAAACTGAAAAATTAGGTTACTCTTCTTCCCTTCCCCAGCCTCTTAGGAGGAATTAGGTAAGATAAGGTAAACACTTAAGGTAAACATACTGATCAACTTTTCATGGATTTCAGGTAAGATTCTCAATATTTGTGCTCTGTGCAAGGGAATACAGAGCATGACAGATGGTTTGCTTGCCTATCTACAAACACCACTAGAATTGTCTAAACATCCTACACAGGTCTAGATTCTAGTCCCAAACTAAAATGATACGTGAGAATGTTACATCCTAGGGATTCTGGGACCTCCCAAACCATTATTACATCAGAGCAGGCAGAAATTAATCTCTGCCAAAACCTCACGGAGGGTGAGCTCAGAAGGGTTTATTCAGGTTGATTCATAATGGAGATAAGAGGGCAAGAACTTTATTTGACACAAGCCTGCAGATTGGACACTCCACAGCTTCTCTGGCTGCACCACTCTGCTGCTGAACTGCATTTGTTCAATACCTGTTCCTGCACAGATTGTGCTGAAATCAAGCACAAATCAGGACTGAGCTCAGCTTTGCCATTTTGTATTTCGGATTTAAAACTCGTATTTATGTACTTCACCCATTAACTGGAAGCTATGCCTCTAGCTGGAACTATAAATAACCAGTATACTAGAAATGTGAAGAAATCTAGTTGCAAAAGGGCAGAGAGGAAGTGCTATAATAAAGTAAGTTGGCAGAAAATAATATAGCAAATCTCATTAACACGTTGTGGAACAACCTTGTAAGTTAACAAAGACAGATATTTAAAGCATGTTTAATTGACATGCAATTTTTCAGTATATACCAAAGAAAAGTTTATAGTATAAAAGTACTGACAACTGGAAGTTATCTACAGAATTTTATAAGAAAGTACTTGCAGATGGAAATGTAAATTACATTTCAGACAAAACAGCCAGTGCAATAAAAGTGGCTTTTAATAAAACATGAGTGCAGTTGGGTTTTGCCAGTTAGTTTCAGAAAAAACATAATTATTCTTGTTCTAGCTAATATGTATCACTGAACAACTGCACTTTGCTATTATACATTGTAATTATTTTGATTAGTTATATTTTTGTTTTAAGAATGTTTTATTAATTAGATTCTTTTGAAATCAAGATCTATGTTTCTTTCAGCTACACATTATGACCTAAAAGTATAAAGACTGTTTTTGCAGAATTGCTTTAACATATCCTTGGAGAGAAGATTAAAACAAATTACTCAGCTCATTTCCTAGAACATCCAAAATATCACTAATCATCTCACAACAGCCAAAGCATCAGTTGTCAGATAATATTTAATCAAGTTTATTTTTATAAATGAGACTAACTTGAATCTTGAAAGAAAGAGGTGTCAGAGGGAGTACCCATTTTCAGATAAAACACACCATTCCAACTTTTGCAGACAAACCTAAGCAAATACTATGTTTTCATCCTATCTGTGTGCCTGGAAATGTGAACAATGTACAATAAAAAACTACAGAGAGAATACAATAAACTCACACTTCTATATTGCAGAGAAACACATTCACATGACTGAAGTCAGCAAATAACAAAGCCACTGGAATTATTTGAGCACTTAACAGAGATGCATTCTTAGTAGTAAGATTAAAAAGGTCACTTGTTCTCCATCATGATTAGCAATATAATACCAACCCTCAGAGGAAAGAGTTTCTCAGCCTACAAGAATTCAGCTTGAAGAAATAAATGTGATACTGAATTTGAGAAAGACTAAAAGCCTGGCAAATAAATTGCTAATGGATAAGATGTGTCTGATATTTGATTGTTTTTGGTTCAAAGGCAGTTTAGGATGGCATATGAAAAGCAATCTAGGCTACAAATATTACTTTTGTGCAACAAAATAAACAAGCTCATCACCATTCAAAGTATTGCAATGAAACACATAGCTTTGAAAAAATATTCCATCTGTACTGGATCAATTGATCAGCTGAGGAATTCTGGACAGTGGGGCTTTTGATACACTGACCAGTGAATTCAAAGTGAAGTGCATTTCTCCTAGATACAGCAGCCAAGCAGATCAAATGTCTTTCTTAAGTATTTTTTAAGAGTACAAGCTGATAACAAAAAACCCTCTCAATCTCTATGTCTGACTGTCTGTGTTCAAGCAAAAATTGGATTGCACCAAAACTTGCTTTGACTTGATTGAAAGTGGCACTGGAAATAACAAAGGTAAGGTAGGATCAAGGTGAAAAGGAAAACTCAAGTATGGAAAAGGCCTTTTCCAGATTTTTCTACTATAGCAAGAAATAAAGATCATGCAGTGAATTCTTCTTGAGTGATAACAATATCAAGGTAAATAACAATACAGCTGTAAGAAGTGATGTCACCAAACTTTGAAGGCAATAATATATATTTGTATACAATAGGAAAAAAAAATCTCTTTGTCTATTGCATTGAAAGCATTCTTTGCCCAATATGTTTATCTTATTCCAAGGTAGATCCTCAGCCTAAAGATCAACTTTGAACTTACACATATATTTACTATAATCACCATTAGTTTTTATTTCTTCTAGACTTTGAATTTGAATCATTAGACCTCATTTCTGTTGTGCTGGAGAGATCTTGTTCTCTGCTCAACCATCTTGCACTTTTACAATCATTAAAAAGCCATCATAAGATAAGGAAAAATGATTCATTTGAAAGCCACAGAACATGGAGAAGAGAAAACACAATAAATACTTTTAGTTTTGTAACTCTTGGCAGGAGGATATGACAGAGGTTAGCCCTTCAAAGAAGCTGCATTAATAACACTACTTTTGTTTCCTCTTTTGTTATTTTTCCCCAAGCTTTAATTATCCTCAAATAGAAAGAAAACATCAACAACCTGAAACTGTACTCATATTTAAACTATCTGTACTACAAAGTTTCAAATGGAAAAGTGATTAGCATAGTGCAAAATAAAAGTAAACTAACAGTTTAAAATAGAGGATATTCTTATATTCAACCTGTTGTGGCACTGGTATTAAAAATATACCATAATATTTTGGATGCTCCTTTTCACTGACAAACTTTGATGGCTGAATACAAATCTATTACTAGATCTGCTGCTTCACACTCCAGTTTACTTTATATCAGAACACTCAAATGGCACTTGTTTATCTGAAAAATATTCCAAACTTCCACTATTAATAGTCATACTGCAATGACAGAAACTTCCCCAAGTCCAAACTCATAGGGTCCCAGAGTCTCTAGGTTAATGATGTTCACTGCAGAGAATTAAACAATGAAAACCACGAAACAAACAGGAAGGTTACAACCAGAACACTACATTATGAAATAATATTCTGATCCAGTTTTGTAGATTTTGTTTGATAGACAGAAATAAACAAAGGAAAAAAATGGTCAAGGGAACAATTTATTCATGGTCTCTTATCACGCAGTTTGCTGAATGACAATTGTTCAGGATTGTCAGAAGGCAACCTAAAGACAAGCTAAATTCTTGCACAATATTTCAGCTGTGTTACTGCTGAGAAAAATCCCAGCAAAGCACAAACAATAAAGTCAGGGGAATGTTTTGAATTCCCCCACTGCCCAGCTCTAAAAGATCTGGAGTCAAGTTTTGACTTTATTATGATACAAAGAAAGATGATTCTGTTTAAAGCTTTTGTATCATCTAAATCTGCCCAGCACTTCCTAGGCTCACTGACTACACAAGGCAAATTTAAACATGGCTCAACAAGAAATGCAATAAAAGGCACAAAGATGCCCCCATTGATCACTACTTTGCCCAAAAATATGGGTTAGTTCCCAGCAAAGCCATCAATCACAATACCATTAAAGATCTATTCTGGTTGGGATGCAGGGAGGACCCCATCACCCCCTTTCCTCAGCAGCTGCCCTGTCTGGGGCATCTCTTCACTGGTTATAGTGGGAGGTAAATTGTTTCCATCATTCAGTTACAGCAACAGTAGGAACTAAAGCTCTGCAAAGCAGCTTTGACTTAGAGGAGAATTAAGACATTAGTGTAAATCTGTTCCTATGACTTTACATAAATGTATGTTTTTCTTTAAGTTATGTAAAGACTCGTTCATGCACATGACAAAATCCCTGCAGCCTACTCTGTGAAAATGTCTGTAAATTCTTTTTTATGCCAAGACTACTTTTATATGTGCACACACAGGGAGTGGATATGCACACATCATACACTAGAAGCAAGCAATGAGTATTTCGTGAAACAGAAAACTTACAAGTTAATTAATAATCAGTTTGTAATCTCTCAATGCATTTTTTTTTCATTTTTTAAATGAAAGCAGATGTTCAAGTATAGTACTTATTAAAAACCCAGTTTCTACCTATAATACAGTGATGTCCTTGATTATGTGACCACAACCAGGTCCTTAGTTGGAAAATACAAATAGAAGCACTAAGATACATGTTATAAATTAATCCAGGTTGGTTATGGATTAAGGCTAAACCAGGTTTTGACATACAAAATATTTGAAAAATTATTTTACAACACTATAATTTTGCAATTACAAAAACAAACAAAAAACCCTAAAAAACCAAAACAAAAAAAACCCCAACCAACCAAAAAAAACCGAAACAAAAACAAAAAAAGCACCCAAAAAACCCCCACAAACAAACAAACAAACAAACAAAAAAAACCACACCAAAAAAACCCAAGAAAAAGAAACACTAAGCATCTGCTAAAACAGGACCTGGTCTATTATATAGGAATGTTTGATTAGCCTTTTCACCTGACTGAATTTTTAATCCTAATACTTTTGGAGGTTTAAGGCATTAATAGAACAACTTGTTATTGTTATTTCTGTTTTGATCCTTTAACAGCATAATATCTGTATTAATATAAATTCAAACAACATGAGATGCATGGAATGTTTTTACCAATGAAGTAATTTTCATCAATAGGCCATGCTGGCATAACACTATGAGAATGAAAGAGAAATAGAAGTTAGTAACTAATATTGGGCTTGTTCACAAACTTTAAACTAGGCTGAATTAAGAAAGTAATATTTACTTAATAGCATTTTAAATTTTTTTTATTTTTCTGTCGATAGACCCCATTTCTTGATTTTTACAATATATTTATGTAAACAAATAGCCATTTTCCTACCATTGGTATCCTTGATTCATGCCATATATTCAAGAAGCTATCATTTTCCAATGAAGGTAAAAATGGTAATTCATTTACACTGTTTCATGAAAATACAGACTGCATTTTTAAGGGAACAAAGTTATTAACATAATAAATGAGTATTCAAGCTCATTGTGAACAAGCCCACAGCTAACTACTTGAATATCTTGATCCAAGATGCTATTTAAAGGCCTGTGCTTATTTCCAGCTGACTGTGATTCTGTACAGAAATAGCTTCTACAAAGTGAGGTTGAAAGTTCTACAAGCAAGTCTTCTAAGATACCAGGGATTCTGTGTCTTATTTACTTTAGAAAATTATGTTATAGAAAACATAAGAAAATTATGTTACATTATGTCTTATACATAGAAAATTATGTTAAGAAAACATAAGTTTGCTTGTAAGTGAAAATCTTATAAAAATCTAATTTTTCTGCATGATAAGCAATTTTTTTGACCTGCAATCTAAACTGGTTTGGGTTAGGATGTGTTTGTAGTCACTTAGAAAAACATCATGTTACTCCCACTCCTCTTTTCTATATGACAGGTTCATCTCATTTTATATATATCTTCTCCAGTGAATCTAATCAGCTTTTAAAAATAATGAGAAAAGCACTGTAACAAAAGTAAACACATTTCAAAATTTGAAATTCATTCAAATGACATTTGCAGAATGTCAGCCTTAAGTGTCTTTAAAAAGAGAGATAATTAAAGAAGGAAAAGTGGAAATTGTTTGTGCAGGTTTCTGTTTACCAGCAAGACTACAAATTTTTAAATTTTCCAGTCTTCCTGATAAACAGTTCATGTTTTTAACCTGTCCCCTGGAAAAAGAGGGAATTATTGTGAAGCCCATATTGTCCCATTTCCTCTCCTCTCTGGCAGGTTATCATCTAGCACTGACAAAGTTAACATCACTTCTATACGTTTCTCTACACTGTCTCAAAACCTGCTTATTCTCACAAANAAAAAAAAAAAAAAAAAAGTCCAACCTGGGAGCTTCCCCTTTGCAGTTCCCACCCCAACCCACCACTTCATCCCTTGGGCATGGCCATGTCCCAGCTCCCCTGCACACCACAAACCCAGCACAGTTTGGCCGCATCGCCTCTTGCTTTGACAATTCAGCCATCAGGTTCTGCCATTACAAAAGTGAAGAACAGATCTCTTTGCACCCACACTTCAACAAGATATCAGAGACTCAATAAATTCTGCCCAAGGCAGTTTTTGGGATTACTTTTGAAATCGCCTGTCTGTCCCAAACTCTAATTACAGTGCTCAGGGCAGTATGCTAAATTAACTTTGAAGACCAACCTGTTTTAAGCCCTTAAAACAGTTTCCAACTTTGAAGAACTAGAAAGGCAGGTGCAGTGGAAAACTTTGCTATAAATCCATTTAAATGCACATTAGATTTTATATGGGCCAATATGCCCACCAAATCTGTGCCTGAGAAATTCTACTGCCTTTCCTGCCCGGTCAAAGAACTTCTGCAAAGGCTGTATTTGGCCAACACCTCAGTGTGTCCCTTTACCTGAATTTACATCTGCCTGAAAAAAGGCAGAGTAACAACTTCTCTCTGTCTCTGAGGTTTGTTTCATGGCTCTTGCATGATCCAAAAAGCCTCCCCTGTAATGCAAAGCTTTAGGTCACCTGATTAGTTTTCAGGTGATTTAGAATACTATGCTAAAAAGCCAGTGAGCCCAAGTATGGATTCTAATTTGAGAGATGAACATACAGATAAATTTTCATCAAGAAGGGAGGTCTTCTTCAATCAGTCAAATGAAATAATTAATTTTTCAAGAAAAAATAGAATCCATGTTAGAATTAAAAAAGTAGAGGTGTGTGGGAAGTAGGAAAGCACCTGGATTTCTGCTCTGTTGGATGTTTGCTGTGGAAACAATCAGCTCAATTTTAACAAGAGTTGACATCACTGAGAAAATTCCCTGCCATCATTTCCCAACTAGCTTTTCTTTGCTGTTTTTTTGTTTGTTTATTTTTTTAAATACTGAGTTAAAATTTTTATGTTTCTAAGTAAGTATAAAGCAAGAAGAAAAAGCCTCAAAATGGGAATACAGGGCAGCTATAATTGGGCCATGGAGATACCCTATTATCTACACTGCCTTTTTTTCATTTTAATTTCTGAATGGCAAGTTTCAGTGCTGCTGAAAGCCAGCCAAAAATTCAAGGTGGTATGAAACATTTAAAAACATTACTTTTTAACAATGCCGAGAAACAGAATGGCACCATTTTAATAGCCATATGTCATAAAGACTATTTTTATTTAGGAAAATCTATTTTAATTTAAATATCATAAGCCCATGAGCTATAACAAACAATATTTTTTTTCCATATGCTTGGAATTATTGCTAAGAAAACTCACTTCTCCCCCCCTTCAGAAGTCTGAATATCCATGTGTGTTTATGAGCGTGTGTCTGTTTACGGTGATGGAAGGAAACCACTAAACTCCATTAGTTAATGCAATGGCAAAACACCAAAAAGGAGGTCTTCCCTTGGGGTTGCTTTTTATCCCATATCTTTTACTAGTCCATTTTCCATATAATTCCCTTGCAACTGCTCTCCACAGCAAGCTGCTAGTGGTAACTGCATCAACCCAGATGAAGTGGAAAGTTGCTATAATTTTTTTCATCTGCACTTTTCCTGAATTCACACCCTGTATGGTTTGAAGGAAAGTTGCCTTTACCAGGTGCTAAGAAATGGAAATGTGTGTATGTGCTTGTGAGCACTGAGCTGGGCTGGGTACTGGAGGGGAATTACAGGCTCCCTTCTAAGTCCTTGAGCAATATCACTCACAATGAGCTCTGAAAACCAGATTTCTCTTGCACCTTTTCCAGTGCAGAACACCAAGGAAACAAGTGTGTGTGGGGGAGATTGTTAGGTTCTTGAAATTGTCATTCAATTATTCATTAAAGTCTGAAAACAGCTATCTATAGTGAAATTGACATTTAATTTCTTAGAATCTTTTAAAATTTCTCTTAAATTAGCATTTAGGAGTGTGAGTGTGACAATTTATAGTTACTTCAGATACAACTATGATTATACACATCTGACACTTTACAACACTTCAGTGTTAAAGGCAAACATTGCTCACATTGGATTGTGCTGCGAGATACAAAAGATCACAGTGAAATAAATAGGATTTTTCAAAAAATAAGGTTTTATTTTTCCATAATCATTAAACATAAAGCAAATCTATTATATGCTCACCAACTCTTTATTTGAAGCAGACAGAAAGCCACCCTATATGCTTAAGATGGAATTTCCTTTTCTGAAGAGGTTTAACAAATAAATTAGCCAGGCCCTTGAACTAGGAAGAATAATATATGCAACTAAACTCATCATGCAATTTAGAAAAGTCTGAGAGGAAACTGTGTAATTTACATTAAAGAAACTAAATGTTTAATAAACCAGCAACAAAACCCAACATAATCAGTCATCTGTTATTTTAAAGAATTCTACTAAAGTTCACATATATTTCTATTTTTAGAGTTGGGATATAGTGTAAACCAAGAGCTTTATTACTAGCAAAATTACCTTTTCAGTAAAACACAGGCAAACAACAAAAAACCTCACAATAACCCGACCAACCTTTATATTTGTAATTCACTTTGCTTCACAGTGGAACATTGAAGATAATGAGAAACAAAGCAGAGTCCTTACATAAGAATCTATTTTTTGTATCCTTAAAATTTCCTTAGAATCCTACTTAAAATAGGCAGCTTTTAGGAAGGAGGGTGTCTGAAAACATGAAGGCCTCTTCACCCTTATCACCAACTCAGTCTGGGGCTTGGAACAGCCCCAGAAATGGCTGAAAGTCTGGAAATCCATGAAGTTCTGAAATCCATGAAATTCTTTTTTTCTACAAAATGCAGATATGTGCAAGGCTCAGTGGTGGCTCCCATGAGCTGGGACCCTGCACCTGCAAAGGTCTCCTGTCCCAAGCTCTGCTGTTCAGTGTCCCAGGCACAGAACCACCCCTGGCTGCCCCAGCACTGGGGTGTGGGTCAATGTTTGCTGCCTGGCTGTGGGAGCAGAGGAATCCCAAATTCTCAGCAGCACCTGAGGCTCACAGCCCTTTCCCAAACAGGCACTGTCACTCCCCAAGCAGACAATTACCATTCCTACACCAAACAGCACGACTTGGTACAACCCTTGTCTGGTAAAAGGATATCTTCCTAATCTCTCTGTATCCAGTCTGGTGCTGTTTACATGAAACTCTTCAGAATTATTATTAAACATAAACTAAAGTTGCTCTTCTAAACCAAACATCTTTGAACTTCAGTCAGGCCCCCTCAAACAAACAAGCTGTTTTGAAAATTATTTCCAGGGCGATGCCTGTTGCCATAGAGATGACATTAAGTGAAAAGGACAAAAAATATAGAGGGTGATAAACTGCATGGTTGGATGACACACTTGACTTCCAAGCCTGTGTTCAAAGAAGGCATACATGCCAAGATTTTTTATGAAAGACAAAATTAAAATGTATCACTATCAAGCTGTAACTGACAAGGTATTGTGTGGTGGCTGTTAACATAATGCTCCATATATTTATTGTTTGTCATTTTTCTGGCCCTGATAAAGGTCTTTTAGAGCTGTAAATCATACCATTAAATCTGCCACTAGAAACAGAGGCTGTTTGGAGAATGAAAAGACGAAACTGAATCACTACTTACAGGTTTCTGCTCCATGACAGACCTTAACTATCACATCAGAGATGACATTTATTCTTCGAATTTGGCACTTTTTCAAACACCACACTGTTGGCTTATGACCTAAATTAAGAAAAAATTCTCATGAAGAGTAGGCTCTTTACCATGGTGATGTATTGTACAGACACAATATTCAGTTGTATACATATGGCTTAAGACAATACAAAGTTATTCACGGGTTTAAAAATACTGGTTTACTCACAACAAACATTTCTACTAAAAAAAATTAGCCTTCTATCCACATTCTATTTATGAAGGGTCTACAATACTATTTGATGATCTTGATTGGTATTAGTTACAAAAAAAAGAGCAATAAACCATCTGCTTTTGTTCCTTCCTGAATACTTTGGTCAACACTTTCTAAACATAGGCTTAGAGACTCCTAAACCTGACAACAGACAGGAATAATACAAAATGATACAAATATTGATAGAGATCAGATAGGAAAAATATTATGTATTTCACACAGCAGAAAATACCTTCTTAATACTCTCAATATAGAACTGCTTTACTAATCTAGACCACAACAAGGATCATAATCCACATCACCCAGGTACAGCATCCTGTCTGAACGCTGCTCTGTGTCAAATGCGAGAAGTAAAAAAACAACCAATCAAAAGAGTCCCAAACACTCACAACAACAACAAATTCCATAAAACATGGCCCAGATTCTTAGAATCTGTCAGAGTAACTTCTAATCCACACTTCTACACTACACTCTTTACAGCATCAGCCCATTAAATGGCAATTTTTGTCAATGGAGGACTTCACTCAAATTAACAGCTGAAATATTACTGTACTTCACACAAGTGTACTTGGTAGAAGGTACAGGAGAAGAAGGGCAGACCTGGAGAATTGACAGAACATTAAAATCTCTGGTAGAAGCATGGATATTGAAAATATGGCTACATTTAGAGCCAGCTCCCCAAAGGAGACAATTCTGCAGATAGGAAACAGGTAAGTCTCCTCTTGCACATCAGGAAAGTGTTGTACATCTTGTGCCCACCCAAAACAGCACTTTTACAAACACATATAGTTTCAAAATCCTTGCTAAGTTTCCAGTTGTTTTCACTGCACCCCTTTAAAGTGCAGTGAAAACAACTGGAAACAACCCATTTCTGAAAGAAAAGTACATTATATCAATGCAATACATACAGCAGGACCACAGAGAAGCTCAAGCCAAAGATGAAGTAGTGTCTGGGTATAACTCAGACTTGATAATGATTACAAATAAAACATATCATCAAGTAAAGTAATTCTGCCTGTAGTTTATTCTGAGAGCTTCTCAGAACATTATCACTAAAATCCCAGTTTTAATCTTGCTGAAAACAAAATTTGTAATTAACTCAATGTCAGTTATTGAAAATTAAACTATGAGGATGCCTTTGATATTAAACATGCTGCCAAAATGCTACATGGGTGATAAGAACTGCTGCAGGCACAGCAGGACAGGCAGCTGTGTGCTTAGAAATCAGCATCTTTTTGAACATCTGACTCTAACAAGGTACCCTTTATGGCCTACTTCTATTAATGAAACTTTATAAATTTTTTATAGGATTTGACAGTTAAAATTAAACAAATAAACAGCCTGTTGCAGCATGAAACCACCTGATTTTATCCCCCTTGTGAGTCAATGACCTTCTGTAAATAAGCAGAAGGTTAAGAAAGTGGATTACATAACAAGGTATCTCAGGTTCATTTGTTTGCATACAAAATTGAATGTTCATATTTCATTCAAAATTCTCTTTGGAGAAAAAAAATTCCTCATAGTACAATATTCAATAGTTTTCAGAGAATTGGTGAAATATGATCACTCAATCACCTGCACTTCCTTTACTTTCCCAGGCTATTAGAAAAGATCTTTATTTCTGTTAGTCCTTTAAATTCTTCTGGAATATAATCCTAGAGTCAGCTTAGGTGAAATTAATACTAAGGTTTTCTTTTTAACAAAAGCAACAAGGGGAAAACATGGCTATTAAACAATTTCTACTGGTGTTTGAATGTATGAGATATTTTTCCCAGACTTTTTTCTTGTTTTGGCAAAGAAAGGGCCTTTTATTGCAAAGCTAAATATACCTGAGAGCTGTGCATAGCAAAGTTTGTAGGGAAATATATTACTAAAAATATACCTTAGCTCTCTGAGAAAATCTAATTTATTTGGACAATTAGACAATTTAATGGCAAATGTACCTAAAGAAAGGTACATGGTAACACCTGAATCTCAGCACCCTGATGGTTTTGCCCTGCCCCTTACCTGGGCATTTATTCTAAACAGTGTTATAATGACTATTCTAGCAAACAACACATTGCCATTAAAATCGAAGAAAGGGGCTGAACTAATCAAAGGTAAAATCTCTTACAAATTCAGAGCCTTGAAAGAAGAAACTGCAGCTTTTAGAGAATGGAGTTTCCTCACTCATTTGTTAAGGGTGACACTCACACTGCTTTTTGCTACCTACTCACATTTAAAAACATGATATAGCTTAAAGATAAACTGACAGATTTTTTTACCTAAGTGGCATGCATTTACTTCAAGAAGTTGATAATCAGTAATCAATGTTATGAAGGAAAAAACCTAAAATTATCACTGGAATTAAATAATCCTGGCCTAGTTGTGTCATCCTGATCATTTAATGAACAAAGTATCATCCCAGATAGAAGATATTAGTGAAAGAATATATATATTTATTTAGTGTTTTAAAACAAATGCTAGTTTGAATGAAATTCAATTTTCAGAAAGTCTTGGCAAAACATCTACATGAATCCTGAGTTCCACTTAAACTCTCATCTTGAAATAAATTACTGCAAATGAAATTTATTTTAACAACATATAAAAGTAATAATAATTAAAATTCTAAATAAGCTTCCTTTGCTGTAGATCTGAAAGGGGGCAGTAATTCTGAAATGGCTTCTGAAATCTCACCTCTTTTGTAGTCTAATTGGTTACATCAGTAAACTGCTGGGTGAGTGCTTTAAAAGGATGCAGAACAGGAATAGAAATACAGCTTTATGGGAAGTGAGGTGTGAGGCCATTAAATGCATTCACTACATCAGAATGTTTTTAATCCTACTGACCAATTAAGTAAAAGGCATCTTAGAGCAAGTAAATATAATGTTAGAGCAAGTAAATATAACAGCCCTGTTGCTGACTGTAATAACAGACATGGTCAATGTGATAAAATGTGGACATTAATTGTTAATTAACTTGATGAAATATTTCTTAGTGACAAATTCTTGAGTGCTTCTCCAAGTCACATTAGAGGAAAGAAAAAGAATGAGCAGGCCAGTCCAAAACAATCTGAAGAGCAATTTTTTAAAATCCCAGTCAAACCAAATGAGTGGATTTATTTCAAAGAAAACTACATTGTTAACTTTACTGCCTATTTCTGAACAACATGATTCTTTACTTTGAATACTACATGACCCTATTTCCTACTAAAAATATAAATTACACTAACTTAGGTTCTTTATTTAAAGGTCAAAAATTCCAGAGCTTTCCTACAATTGATGCCATGCTCTGGGTCTATCAAAAGCATTTTAAGCACGTTTAACTTGGTTGAAATTCCTACCTTGTTTATGCCTATTTTAAAGAGCATTTCTTGCCACTAATTAAACTTCCTACAGTATTTCTAAGTTCCTAATTTAACTATGTGAATTAATTAGATCTCAGCTCTACTCCTACATTCCTTTAATACCACTTCCTCTCCCTCCAGTTGCTCCACAAGGAAAGAGGAAGAATATGTATTTTGCTTTGTACAGCAGTCTGAGATCTGTTAAAAGAAAACACCACAGAAGAGCTGCTTCTATTCAGAAATAAAATTCAGCTTTAGTGACTAAATAAAATACTTGGAGAGTAAGGTTAAGCCATTTGTGGTAACTTTAAAAATCAGAAACAGCAAAACAGCACATTTGGGATATGTAAACATCAAATTCAGAGTATAAATGAAGCATAACAAGCTTCCAAAGATGCTTATAGAATAGAGACTAGGCCTAGTTTACATAATATCAACTGCCTAGCTAGTTTGTTTTTAAGATGAGACTTAACTCAGGAATTGGACTAAACAAACAGCACGGGAATCCCTTCAGAGATGAACTATGAAATAATTTGCTTTCCATTGCTGAATTACCTAAATACAGTTACTGTGTAATTGATCAGCATGAGACGTGTTTGCATAAACCTGAGATGGATCAATGTCAAACACCAACTCTGATAACTCCAAATTTTGTGACGTGACACAGTCAAAAAATTTAAACTTTTAACCTCACCACCCCAGTAGTCTTAGTGTTCTAGCTCTGCTATTTAACAGCTATTTGTATAAGGGAATAAATATTTATTGTCCTATGTATATGTGGAACATATACTCGTGACTTACAGCCTTAAACTAGAAATTGATGACATCTGCTCTTCACTGAGTTTGCAGTTATTAATACAGGCCATCTTAATAATGAAAAACATTATATGGAATTCATACATGGACAGTAAGTATATGGCTTTTAGGGTATGGACTCTTAAACAAAACATTACACCATAACTAATTGAGTGACAAGTCCCTGATTAACCCATATTGAACATTAATGCCTCCCTAGTTATAAAGATCATCTTCTTAAAGTCTTTGTCTGAAAGACAGAATAGTGGAGAGATGTAGGAGAATATGAGAGAAAACAAAACAAAAAAAAATCGAATCAATTTCTTTCCATTATCATATTTGGGGTTTTCTGAATGCTTACATTATAGTTTATTAAAAGTTTGCTTCTTTTGATCTAGTTCAATAAAAGAGATTCCCCCATGCACTTCCTCACAGAAAATCTACCAAACTACAACTTGTGGTTTGAGGGGCAATATGCCAATTAGTCCAAGCTAGCCTAGGTACAGCCTAAAGCAGCAGACAGACTGCTTAGAGCAGCCTTCCCCTTTTTAAGATTTGAAACCCTGATGGCTGTAGAATGTTGAGCAAATTCCACCTCTGCTCTTAGTGCAAACCCAGCTTGAAATAGAATATGGAATATGTCAAAACAAGTAACTTATTTTACAGTTTAAATGAGACACAGTTGCCCTAATTCTCATATAAGTGAATTTTAACAACAAAATCATCACTTGAACTGAGGATCAGGACTGACAAGTATAATGGAGTACAGTTTCTACATTTTATACATTACTTCATGAAAGATCTGGTATGCATTTATAAATAGAAAAATGTTGACTTACGAGAATATTCCTGTGAACATTTAATAAAACTATTTACTCTGTAAAAATCTTCAGAATTTGCAGTATAGATGGAACTGTAGACAAGCTACCTGAGAAAAGTGTTAATACAAGAGAAAGTATTATGGCCATGTCTAAAGACAGTACAAATTTAACAACCTCTAAATCTAATAAAAGAACTATGGTAATTCTCTTTTTTAGAACATGTTGTATTACTTAGTAATGTTTTGCAGGACTAAATAACAAGTGATGTAATAAGTCTTACAGAAAGGTTTTTTAAGTGAAATCATGAACCATACTCACTGCCCGCTTAGTTATGCTCAGACTTGTCTCCTGCCATCAACAGGAACAGTACACATGCAGTTTTCCTCAGAAGAGAGGAATGATTATATATTTGAAGGAAATGCACTGGATCACCACTAACTTTTGAACTGGTCTTTGGCCATCAAGACCATTAAATAGAAATGTTAAAGCCTGCTGGCGACTGGAACTTCCAGGTCCACACTCTGTCTCATATCAAACACAGATAAGTGGTCCCCTGTAATTTTTATGACTACGGTGTCAAAAGTCTTCCATTCAAATCGCAATAAATATTGCAATGAAGTCTGGAAGCAGGGCCATTTGTACTTGCTTGGGGCTGAGAATTAAGATAGCCTGTTTCCAGTTAGACAGTCATTAGAAAGATCTAACGTCCATGCTAAATGACTTCCTGTTCTGAGTACTTAAAACCAGTTTTAGTAAAATTGACTTCCTGAACCTTTTCTTATATCTTCACCAATATATGAATTTGAATCTTACACTTTTCTTTAATCATGGGTTCTTCACAGACTGTCCCCATGGTAAGAATCTTACTTCAAAAGAATTTAGAGTCCCATCCTGCAGGTAGCCCTCAATATATTAATATATTTTTATATTGATCCAAAGCCCCTGATACCAATATACAGCACAATGTAGAAATATGCTACTAAAGGCTTTGGGGGACAAAAACATGATATATCCTTCTTTTACTAAAATACAACCACTGCAGTTTTATTTCCACCCACATCCCCCTTCAATTTCACTTATTTCAATGCGAGGAGACAAATCAAAATTCTATCTGTTAACAAAAATAAGATAAATTAATTTGTCTCAAAGGGAGGCTCCATCTTCCTGTCTGAGGTTCTGCTAAAGGTTTTAAGACTTTGTGTTGATGGCATACAAGTATTTTGATATTTAACTCCCATTAAGTGCCTTCAAACTCCCATTAAGACAGACTCTGAGAAATCATTTTGTGTGGCTATGAACAGAACTGTCTAAGAAAAGTGAAGCAGACACATGATTGCAAGCAAGGCCCATAGGCAGCAGTTTCATGTCTAAATGCATTGTGGATCTGTACCAAGGTATCTCCCGGGAACAAAAAATGCTAGTTAAAAAAATATCATTAGAGTATTCTAAGGATTTTTTTGTTAAAACCCCCTTTTATTTTAGGTAAAATACTTTGGAGAATTGACAGTGAAAGGCAAGGGCAGTAATCTTTAAGTCAGTGGTTTGAGCAAAACTTTTTATCTGATCTCCATTTCATGCTTTACCCATATTTTGCCTCACATTGCAGACTCAACCATTGAAGGTTTTGTTTGGTTTAGGTCTTCCAAATTTTTGTCCCTGTAGAATAGTTGAAGTGTTCTAACAGCTGATCTGTTCTGCCAAGGCATCCTTGTAAAATGCAATAATATAATATCACTTTGAATAAAACTGATATATTATTCGGGAAGTTTTTATTGCATGCATACATGATTAGATTTACAGCACGTGAAGAATTATTGCATCCCTTATTTTCTATCATTAGTGGTGCCTTTTCAGATATTTATTGAATTATGTTGCTCCCCACCTTGACTATACCCTTTAAACAAGAGGTGTCTATCATCCAGTACAGCACTACAGAAGTTTCTCCTTCAGAATCTTCTAAAAAGCTGTCTTATCTTCACTTGGGGCCTCCATACACAAAATAGAAAAATACATCAGCAGTGGTATAAAATAGAAAATAGAAAAATAGAAAATACTTGGGGCCTCCATACACAAAACAGAAAAATACATCAGCAGTGGTATCACTGCTCTCCCATTCTGTGATATCAGCACAACAAAATTATAGAAAAATAAAAGCTATGAACCTGCTGCACTACATCATTGCTAATTTGTTCAGAGCTGTATTAAAATGCCATACTGCACATACTTGTTTTGAGAAAAACGTGTATCTTATGTAGCTATACCTATCTCTATTGAGATAGACTTATTTTGTGTACTTGCATATTATAAAAAAAGTAATAAATTATAAATGGTGATAGCAAGAAGCTTGAATATTTGTCTACTTGAAAGCACATCAATTTCTCAGGCAATCATCTTCTAGAACTTGGAAAAATAGAAGAACTCTCCCTCCCAATTACATGCAGTTTTGCAACTGAAGAATTTGGTTTAATCTGAAGGTAACATAGGTATTTTTTTGTCAGCAAATTAATTGACTTCCTAAGTTCTTATTTCAGATATATTATCCTGCTGTGGTATAGTCCCGCTCTTGTTAGCCATCTGTGAAGATTAGACATAATGGTGCTGCACAGATTATGCTGTGACAACCAATGAACATGCCAGTTTTCTTCTAGAAAAATATTAATCATAGATCACAAGACAGAAGTGGAAACAGTGGCCTCACTTCAGTTTGTGATTCTGCAGTTTGTATTTTAGGATCTTTTCCATTTTTTTTTCTTGCAGTCACATCAGCTCCCATTACCAAATAGGGAGATGCATTGACAAACTTGCAAAGAACTGTTTTCAGGATGAATAAATGATGAAATTGCTTAGAGACATGAGAGTTGTAAAAGAATAAATAGGCAACTTTACTAAAAGTCCTGTGTCTAAATTAAATTTAATCCATCCCACAATTAAAAGGCTTTATTCAAGAATACTTAGCCACTACACTTAAAGTTACCATAAATCCTTCTAAAATGCACATCCTACATTCGTTGTCACTTGAATCATGAAAAAGACATCTCACATTAAATTACTACCAATAAAAATTATGTTTTTTCTAAGTGTTTAATAAAAAGACAACTTCCCAATGTTTTCTAGACTACTATTTTACTTTAGTACACTCTAATTAAAATGAGGAATATAGAATACAGCTTCTGTATTAGTAAGAAGCAATGTGTAGTTCCTCACATTTGCACAGTGGCACACACCTTCAACTGCCTCTAGATCTGAACTTATATTTTATACCACTACAGACACAGAATTTATTAGGTTGGAAAGGACCTTGAATTATTGAATAAAACTATAAATATGAAGCAGATTAGTGGTGTATGAAGACTTATTATGCCAAAAAAGAAGAGACATGAATTGTATCATCTGAAGGAAAGTATTTCTATAGATGTCCAAGGCACTGTATATTCTTCTTGGCTGTAAGAGGGATGTTGTCTGTTCTTGAACAGGTGAAATGTTGACCATATACATGGAATCTCAACTAAGCAGAGATTTAAGACAGTGGCAACAACAAAATTTCTATGCAGAAGGCTATTTTGCACAGAAAGGTAACTGATACCACTGTGTTCCCTTGTGCCTGTCTCTAAGAGAACACACATCACTTTTCAAGAAGAGCAAGTAGGGCAACAAGGCATCCCTGGATTCATACTGGATTTTAATACTGACTTATTTGAATAGCTATGGAGTTCATGGGCATGGCCCAACTCAAAGAAAAATTATCCCTTTCAAGACAGACACTGGATAGCCTTGGCCACAGGGAGACTTTTCTCCTTGTTTTGAAACAAAAATGCACCAACAACTTCCACAACTTACTAGGAAATAGAGTCTCTATTCTGAGAATTTCCAATCTTAACACACAAATCGGTCAACACCAGCTCTTCTGTTTGATTTGGAAATGCCTGACAAGTAGTGTATGTCAAGTCCATCTACAAACAAAAGCTACCATGAATGCTAGATTTTAAAAGATTTTAGCAATACAGATGAGTTTCTTTTAAAGTCTGTGGAAAAACAAAGGCTGAATGGGTCTGATCACAACAGTAGAATTTAACTCTATTTGAACCAAATTTAAGCAAAGGGGCACCAATAAACAAAAGTATTAGTATTTCCCTGCTTTGAAATGCTGTTTCTATTCTGAAGGTCTATCCTGAGAGCTTCTTTAGGAATCCATTATAAAACCCAAGCACCTGATAGATTCTGTAGAGAAAAGATAATTTCTACATCTAACAACAACTTCCAGCTGAAGGGAATGTCTGCTTTAAAATGCCAATAGATCTTATGATACTTCTTGCATGAATACAAATTCTTAAATAAAATAATCAAGTTGAAAGTTTATGTTGTGTTTACATGTCAGCAACAGGCATCATGGCTTGCTATTATAAATCAAGGACAATCAATGCTATAGTATTGTCATTAATAAAATATGAGTCAATAGGCACAAACTTTTAATATAAGCCTAATTATGAGTGTCTCTTTGCATGAAACTAAAAATATTGAAAATGTTGACATTGGAGATGTGCCCTTGAACCAAAAGCCAAGTATAAGTCAATAATCTATTATGATTTTCATTTTGCAGAAGTAGTGCCATTATTTCAAAAGGTCTCAAAAATCAATTTAGCATTTAGTATATCTGTGTAATAATGACATCCTAATTAAAAATCCCAATCTGAATAGCACAAAGGATAATGTTTAATCTCTAATCAATGAGCACTGAGAGAAGAAGCTATAGGTGCAATAACCTTTCTTAATGAGGTTTATTGTTTTTTCACAGATTACATATTCCTTCATATTTCTGATAGCCATTCTTGCCCTCTGAAATCATATGCAGACATTCTCCAACTAAAACCATAAATATGACTACAAGTTATTTAGAGAGAAATAGCAAAGTAATAAAATAATCTTTTGCTCTTTATGGATTAAGTTGCTGTAATACACAGGGACCTTGACTGGTATTTTTTAACACACAAGAACTCCACATTGATAAGTCACTTCAGAGTTAAGGTGATCACTCATACAACACTATAACAGCTATTTCTAGGATGAAATGCTTATTTTTCTACTTATCAGTACTGTGACATAATATTTGAAAATAATTTTGCAATTAAAAATATACCTTTTATTTCCCAATTAGCCTTATTAATTTGAGACTGCAGATTCTGAATAACCATCAAAAGAAAAGAAATTCCACCAAAAAAAACCAAACCAAAGCAAAAATAAACCTCACATAATGGCACAGCATATGTCACAGTTGAGATGGCCACAATGCACAGAGTATCACCACACAATTTCAGAAGGCTTTAAGCATTCCCCCAAACAGAGTAGCCATACCACATCAGAAGGCTTCAGGCATCTGCCCATACAGAGCAACATGTCACTTCAGAAGGCTGCAAGAATCTGCCTTTCTTGTTTTTTTAGCCCAACCTTTTATCCCCCTCATGTTCATGCCCTGCCCCTGAGTGCCCTCTGCTCCCTTTGGTGGTTGGTCAGTGCCCCTGGGCACTCCATGGCTCATTGCTGTCAGTGCTGCTCACCTGCTTCTCACAGCTGCACCCCCTGGGGATGAGGCTGGGCCAGCCCCACTCCCAATCACCACAAACTGTGCACCTACAACATAGCAATAAATATAATTCCTTACTAGTGGTCATCAGTCCACTGGATGGCTGCTCAATTACCTGTGTGTCAAATGATTATCTGAGAGCTCAATTTCATCCCCATTACCCTTCCCCCACCACCTATTTCAACTATATTTGCTGTGGAATTGTTAACACATCTCTGAACTTGTGATTTACTTGGTTGATTTCTCACTAAGAGGTGCTGGAGTAACAGATGTCATGATTATTCAATTATTATCCTCATTTTACATTCATTCTTTCAAGGTTTTGTATAAGATGGGCCCACTGGACATTAATTTCAGGAGTAGAGCAATAATATACCACTACAGCCTCTTGCAGTTCTCCTCATGGGTGAGTAAACAGTCTAATACATTAAACTGTTGCAGTGATCTGTCAATATTTGTCCTATAAATGCTCAGATTTGTTCAAACACAATTTAAAATACATGGCAACATTTTCTATTCTATGTCTTTCTGTTACTTTGCAATGCAAAAGTGCATTAATTAAGTAATATAATTAAAAAAACCCCAATGATTAAAAATGCAAAAACAAACTCCCCCAAAGCTGCAATGCAGCCTATTTTGAATGTTATTAACAAACTGTTACTGGATTTCATTGGGGCTCATGGCATCATCTGTACAAGCTGGAAGATCATTCAAACAACATTTCCATGCAACTGAAATGGCAAGAAATTGTTCCCAAATTACTTTAGAAACAGATCTGTGCTACTGAACATATCAGTAAAATGGTAACACAGCAATAGGGCTCCCAGAGCCCCATGGCTGAGAATAAAGGCTCTCATTCTATATCCCCATCAGCACTACAGCACAACTTTACACTCAGATTGCCCAGAGATACATACAGAGATAGAAGAAGAAAAATAATAAAATGAGGTAACCACTTGGCCTGAGACCATTTGTGCATCAAATACTAGGATGCAATGTTTAAAAGACCTCTGTGAATTTTGGGTGAAAAATAAAATCATGCTTAATGCAACACACAAAATAGATCTATAGAGCAGTCCTTTCAATCAAAACAAACAACTCACTTGGTAACAATGCATGTTTTAAATTCACATAGCACTGATCTGCACTTTTAATTTTTTGCCTTAAATGTATACCAGCTCCCTGAACCTATCCTCAGGACCACTGAAAATCTTAGACATTTTAGGATTTTCCTTAACATGGAAGCCATGTGTAGCATGCAACAGGAATAAGGGATTTGTTATAGAGAAGGAAAGCAGTGTCAGTGCTCAGACTGCAAATGCAAAAGGATGCCAAATAGACCAAAAGCTACTAGCTGAGGTTTGGAATAGATCTTCTTCCTTCTTTCTTCCCTCTACCACTCTGGGACACTAAAACTTTTCAATACGTGCACACAAATGCATTATGTCTTGTACTTGTTTTCTAAAATAAAGTTTAACTCCTATATTCAAGAAGCTTTTATACTTGAGAAATTACTATTTTTATATGCTATACCCTCAGGCTGTAGTACAGTATAATCTATACTTACGTGCTTTTTCATGTAATGTGGTCATAGCCAAAATGTGAGAGCTGCTATGAGAAAATTAAATAGAATAAGAGCTGCCATGTGCTCCACAATTAAAGGAAACACTAAGTAGCAGCAATGGGAATTAAACAGGACACTGTGTTATGCCAAATACCAAATGTGAAACCAAAATATCTGCCAAGTCTCCCCTATTTGTAACAATTTTTCCATATTTAGGTAAATTTATGTAATTATGTACCCTGCAGTGGTAATGGGACTGTGCTTTAGTCCTTTTGCAGCATATGCTCTTGGCACAAATATTCTTTTTGATGGGGAAAAAACCCAACTTGGCCAAGATTACATATGTTGATTTTATATTGGCATCCTGACTGTGCCTAACAGCTGGTCTTTAATGTAATGAAACTGTGTTGGATTTATTCAGTTAAACAACTCTGCAGACTATTTAAGCATATGTATTTCTTGTAGCTCCCTATGTTTTTGAATCTGTTTTGATTAGAGCACCAACAGTTGCACTGTTTTTCTTAATATTTGAGATGTACCTGTGAGCCAAATAATAACTATACTAAAGACTTAGTTTCTCCTTCTACTCCATGACCCCAGTTTTAAACAGCATTGATCACATTCACAAATCTCTCATGATTTTTCCATATATCTGCTTAAAGAAGGTGTGAAATGAGCCTGTTCCTTCCCAGTATTTTTTCCACAATCACTAAAGTGTTCAACAGTTTTATAGTTGCAAAGATGTTCAAAACATTTTCCTTTTTTTGTGTGTGTGTGCAGGAAAGACACTGTGGGAAAGGCACCACTTGTTTTGTGGGTTTTAATAGCTGAACCCAGGGTGATTTAGTACAGTACCACGTACATGAAATATTTTCCAAGCAGAGGGAATACATATGCAGTACACCAGCCATGTTTCAAAGACAAGTCAGCCAAAAAAACTATTATTGCATGGCGTCTCCCAATCCAAGACAATTGTTGACATGCAGAAATGCTGAAATAATCTCAATACTTCTGGGCATTCTTAGAAGACCCTTGAAGTCAGTAGCTGCTATTGAAACTGAAAACAGATTTTAAACTGCTGTCTCATAATCCCAATAACTACATCCTGCAGACACATGTAGAAATCTAGAAACAAGAACAGTCATGAGAACTTAAATATACTAAGGTCCTTTAAAAGAATGGGATAGACTGAGACTTATCAGTGCTCCAGTAAAAGAGGCTGAGAAGTTCAGTCACACCTCTCAAGGGAGCTGTCACTGCCTCCATTACATACTTAGAAAGCCTCAAGTTTCTAAGAAAGAAAATTTCTTTATAAGGTTTGATCTCCCCTGCATAATGCACACCACCAAACCTCATTGTACAGGATTTCTAGTAGGAGACTCTTTTTTTATTATTTGAAAGACTCATGTTCCTGATAGGCCCTGACAAAAGTTCATTATACCTTATTCACTTCCTCTGATACATTCCAACAACACTTTTATTTATCTCACATTCTAGACTCCTGAATAAATTATACTTTCCTGAAAACAGATTAAAGTGCATTAAACATCTTCCCAATTCAACACTCAAAAAAAAAAAAAAAAAAAAAAAAAAAAAAAAAAGGAAAAGTGAGCTGGTCTAAAGACAGATGTTGTATGGATTCACCTCCACACTGTGCAGATCTTCACATGGTTTGGAGTGTTCAGATAGAAGTCAGCCTTTATTTCATGTGAGGCAGTACCCACTTGTAAATGCCTGATGTTATGCCTTCACTTATGTTCTTCAAAGGACTATGACATTCATAGAAATTCTATCATCTAAAATGATTTATGCTGCAGGTTTCTCTTTATAAACACTCCAGCTGTCATATCTAGCTGAGCAGTTTTAGAGCAGTCTACAAGTTACAATAGCAGCGGATGACCACTGGTAGGGAACAGATCATTCACCAGCAATCTGCTACTAAACTTCCAATTTAATAGACAAATAAAGCCTTCAAGATCCTCCATTAAATTCAGAACCCTCCAAATTAGAGATTACAAGTGTATAAAATGACAGTTTCAGTGACTTGAGATTCTGATCTAAACAGCATCAGCTCATTTACACTGTTTACACGCTACTTAAATATCTGTAATAATAAAAGTTTAAAAAAAACCCAACAAAATCCATGAGTGCCTCAACATTAATGTAACATTAACCAATGCAGCTTTTTTATTTGAAGAATAAGGAAAAGAGGAAGCACAGTAGTACTTTGGCTTGTTTCAAACTAGAAAAAACTTGTTTAGAAGTCTTTCGTCAATGCTTTTACAGACAATTTTGGTGTGAATTTAATTGGAGAGTACTGGAATAAAAAAAAATAAGACTTTGATGAAATCAAGCAACAAAAGTTTTGAAAAATTTACCAGAACTACAGGAGGCCTTTAATTACTTCTTGTATTAGCACGAGACTCACATAGCATTTATTTTAGGAGAAATAGGAAATGGGATCTAAAGGTATATTGTCTTACATTAGACACAAGTGTTGTATATCTTTGTATGAAGTTGATAATTATGATATGTATATCTTTGTATGAAGTTGATAATTTTATCTTACTTTGTAGATTGCTTGGCTTTGAACCCCTCCCACCCCTTTTATTTACTACCTTCTATTAGTAATTTTTCATTGGAAATATTTTTAACCTGAGTTCTGTTAGAAGCAACTATTCATATAAAGTAGTTTAGCATATCTACCTATACACTGTATTCAAAGAATTTTTCTGATAGTGTTTTAACTGTAGCAGAAATCTGGGGGATGGGTGGGGAAGGTTGTGAAGGAAACAGGTGAAGGAATTTTCACAAAACATTTTAGGAAAACTAAGAATCTTTTAGGAAAAGGAATGACTTTGTGACTTGTAACTTAATCCTATAGTACTTCAGCACAATAAAGCACTAAAGTTTTTTGCATAAGAAATTAAAATGGGACTATTTCAATGCTACTTTATATTTTCTGCAGAAACATAAATATTGGATTGCTGTTCTTAATTTAGTTTAAGTCTTCTAAGCATGGCCAGAAAAGAAAAAAAACAGATATTACCACTGGCCTTAAAATTTGATCCAACTTTTTAGTAGCAATTACTATTCCCATGACACCTAAGCAAGTTTAACAATTCATAGTAGCAAGCAACCTACAGATGCTTCTCGTCATGAGATTATTAAAAACAGAAGAAAAGATCATGGAATTTATTCATTAAGAAAATAGGTTGGCAATGAATTGAAGTGATTCAAAACTGCTTTTGGAGCTTTGATTTAAACATGAAGAACACATGGCAATTATGCACCTATTCAAATAACTTTCTCTCTGTATCCATTCCAAAGCTGGAGACAGAGAACTAAAACACTTCAGTTGTGTCCTTAACCTGGGTAACAAAACCATCACATGTTTTCATTGGTGAGGGATAACAGCATATCACAACCCAGACATATCCAGTAAACTAGATATCTATAACCACATTTACATGTTTTTTAAAAAGTATAAAAATATCAAGTATTGTATAAGATTTTAAAAATAGTGACATTTGGAAAGACTGTGTGGCTTCAGCAATCATCCCAAAGTCTTCCTTCCTTGCTTCTTAATTCACTGAAAAAATTGAAAGTTAACAGAAGTTTAGATTAACTATGTATCTTTTCTACTCTGGAATTTAGAAATTCCAGAATTTCTGTTAAATATAATTTGTATATTTGAAAACTTTACCCAGCCACCTTGTGAACACTGAATTGTTCGCATTACAGAAAAAACAACAATTTTGGGGTGTGTCCTGATCAGCAGACATATTTTCTAAATGAAAAAAAAAAAAATTAAAAACACTAGACCTCAACTTCCAATTAAGTCCTTTAAATTAGCAAATCTTGGTGACTTTTTGAATAGACTTTAACAGTATTCTGATAATTTTCCCAAAATTTAGTCTAATGTAACTCTGTTTGCAAATACAAATACAACCAAAGTGACTGGCAAGTTTTGAAAGCCTTAATTGTGCCATTTCATCAAACTTACAGGTGATTTTTTTTGAGTTTTCAACTGCCTCTATATTTAAATTCTCATACTCTTCGACAATTTGTCTTAATAAATTCTTAAGCATACATAAAACTTATGCAAGAATGTTCAAACAAGAAATTTATTGTTCTGTGTATTAAGAGTTTTGTAGCAGTCAGGAAACTTTTCAAAGTGATTTTAAAGGTACTTTTTAAAGTGACTGTGATATCCTTAACATCATATTTTCTTGTTTTATTGTAAGTAGTGACAAATGAGCTCAGTACAGCCCTGCTGCCTCTCCCAGCACTGCTTGGAGAGCACCAGGAGCACAACTCAGACCTCGTGAGTTTGTTAAATACCCAGGCTTGAATAACAAGGCAGAGCCCTATTCCTCCACTCTTACTAATGAGGTAAATTCTTTTGTGTATTGATTTTAATTAGTTCACTTGTGGAAAAAAAGTCCAACATAGCATGATTAAGGGCAGCAATATAGCCCTGGGTAAGGACCAGACCTACTTTAAAGTCTAACATAATACACAAATTGTCAGTATCATAAAATCTAATTTTACATACATATATGAATGCATCTTTTACTAGGGGATTTTGCTTGTTTGTTTTCATTTCAATGGTCTGAAAGTTGAAAGTTTAAAAGCCTGAATGCCTGAGTCCTGCTGTACAAAAAAAAGATGCTAAATATGAACATAGGACAAACCACTGAAATACTAATTGGAGACTGGAACATGGTGACAAAGAAATTCATAAAGGTATTTATAACTGAGTTTATATGATTGCCTGTGGCTAGGAGGGATGCAATGATACATACAATAGGAATTATAAGCAGTCATATAAAATTAGACCATTTCACTGATGCACTTAAATGAATGCCTAATATTGCCATTCTTCTGATTGATAGCCATTACATATATACAAATATATATTATCCAAGCTGCATTTAATAGGGTATAACAGCTCTATCCACATAAATTACTGAAAGAACATGTCACCAGACATTACTTCTGTATATTAGTGATTAAGCATTTCCATAATATGTATCACCTAAAATAGATTTACACTTATTCAGTAACAGTTATTTTGTTTGATAAATAATAAGTACTTTTTTATGACTAAAGTCATTCTGACATTTTAGCTCTCAAATGAATTAGTTCTTCATTCTGTACTACAAGGATCTCATCGTTCAATCTTGAAGGTGCACTTCAAAAGCTCTAAGAATCCTCCATTTGATTTCTGGGAAGTATTTTCTCGTTAACGTCTAACATATGTACCCCGTAGGCATGATTCACACAAGTCTCTGGAATTCGAAGGAAATGATGATCAGTCACAGAAATGTGTAAAGAATCAAGAACTCTGGCAATTTTCACTTCAAATGTTGTCAGCAAGTGACTATTATAAAAGTACTTTTCTCACCATATCACTGAAAAATGCTGTGTACTGAGCAGGTATGAGAAAAGTTACACTTTTAATTAACTGCACCACCTGAAGGTTTATTTCCTCGAAGTTGGTAACCAAATCTGTTACAGTCAGAGAAATGCTAATTATAGGTAAGAGATGCTCAGTATGGCCTGAATAAAGTTTATACCTTGCAGGGTGGGGAAGGGGAGAGCCAACCAACCAAAGACAAAAAATGTTCTTGGTCCTCATTAATCACAGAAACCATGCTCCAACCAACACCCTAAACGGCAACAATATCTTTTTGCTTAATACCGTCCTTGGAAAGGCCAGCTCACACATCTAATAATGCATATATTTAAGTAATTGATTGGTTGCTTTTCCAAAATGGAAAACTATTCCCTGAATTACTAAAGAGCCAGCAAAAATTAAAACTAATGAGCTCATTTCAATAAAAATTTATGAGACTGGTTTCATGCTGACAAAGTGGGTCCTGGAGGCAGTACCCCTTCACCTCCTTGCCAGAAAAAGAAAAATCTTCGATTTCAAAATATTTTAAAATCTTTTAATGAGGTATTAAAATATAGCTACAAATCTACAGGTAATTTGAAAGCATTGTGTGCAACTGAAATCACCAATAAATCTTTTGCAGTATAGAAAAATTTTCTGAACAAAGCAAAAATAATATTTGTCAGCAGCAATTACTAGAGATGGAAAATTCTCTTTAGGATCTATCACTATATGCAAAATATGATGTCACAATATTAACCAAACCTTCTCAAATAGTTTTTATTAAGTTGTCATGTAAGTACATTTTAAGATGCAAAAATACAGCNAACCCAAAGAATCCAACTCACAGCGTCCAAAGTAAGAATACTTGCTTTTTTTGACCATGACTGGAAAAAGTCTTAAAATAGAGAATAGCAGCAGCCTGAGTTTGATAAAGGAGTAACATATTCATTAATATTATACACTGTTACGTGCACAATAGTTGATTTATAAAAAAAATATTATAATCAAGCATTTATCTAACTAAGAATATAAGAAACTAAATAATGCAATAAACCAAACAAAAACAAAAGGAAAACTCTAAATATGTGTCCCTGGATGTATCCACTAGTACAAATCCAATTATTGATCCTAATTATTTTACATAAAGTACAAATAACACTGTACAAGAATTACTTTAG
>WBNO01003012.1:122296-185657 GCA_013400575.1 Peucedramus taeniatus | reverse complement strand
GAGAGCCATGGCAACACAAAGTGTGCTGTAGGCTTTAAAGTGTGCCCTTGAGGTAGAAAGGAGGACAACATAATAAACCTTGACTACCTTCCAGATTGGAGTCAGAATGGATGGTAATTTGTCTCTTCGTATATTTTCCTGCTGCTAGTCACTTGTAATTGCTGTTTACAGACCCAGGTTGGAATGAGGTCATCACTTTGCCCCCAGGCTTTGGAATATTGAGCAGGATTTCTTAAACTGGGGTTGTCAGGGGTGCTGTCACCAGTTATCTTCTGCCATGCAGCACACATCCATTCTCAGTCCTATGCCTCACGTCTTAGCCTTGTCTGCATAAGCTAGGTAATAAAAACACCAAAAAAAGGTTATTTGCTCATTTCTCATCCACCTTAGGAATACCCCCACCATATTTTAAGAATGTCTTCAGTGAGTAGCTGGTGCTTTTTAAAATTTTCTTCAACATTCTCCTCCTTTTTCTGATTACTTTAGGCTCCCTGATTCCTTTTCTAGGGTAAAGTGGAGTTAAACTAAAATCTCTTATGTGATAAAGAAAGAAATAATTCTAGATGTTAAAATAGGTTGTCAGAAATGTTGACAAGTGTAGATAGAGTGTGATTTATGGACCTTTAACTTTTTAAATTAAAATCTTATATCCTTAGGTAATATAGTACTGCTGGTGTGCATTGAATTCTCACACTGCATTCCAAATTATCTATAGTACATTAATTTACCATAGATCTGTTTCAGTTGTTTGAGTAAAATGGACAAGATAAATTGAATTAGTCTGAAGTATAAAGTCTGAGGTATAAGATTGTAAGGAAAGTGAAAGTCCATGAAGACTGTCAGATGTAAGAATTAACTGCTATCACTTGAAATATTACTTGTGGAAAAAGAGACACTGGGACACAGAAATTTGGATACTCTGCTGGCTGATACAGTGATTATCCTGTTCAGGGACATACAGCTGAGGGGGAGTTGTAGCATAGTTTCCTTTCAGGATGTCTTAAGCTAGAAATGGAAATTTCAGAATGTAACAGAAGTCATATAAATTTGGACAAATAGCCCATTAGATCTGGATCCTGCCAAGCTCATGCCAGAATTCAGAGTTGTAGGCCAGAAACCTCAGGAAATTTAAATTTTATAACACCCTGCCCACAAAGAGTTTCCCTTTGCATCTCTCTTAATTGTGAACTTCCTAATATCCTGAATCATGACAAAACAAAAAATCTTGATTATTCTAAATTTTAACTTTTTCTAATTCAAATGAATGATTTTTAAGTTCCAGTTTTAAATTTTATGTGCTTTTACAGTCTAGTCATAGATACTGCAGAATACTTGGAGAGGCTGGTTTTGATTTTTTTTCTCTGCAATGTGGTCAATAGAAAGCACTTAAAGTACTGTGGAAGGCCTTTTTGCAAACTACTTTTAGCTTCAGGGGATCAATAGTTTTGAAAAGGCATATTGAGGAAAAATAAAGGTAATTGAAAATTATTTTAGGTCCTGAAACATTTGGTGAAATTAAAATTTAAAAAGAAAATTGCAAACCATGACACAGTGAAGACAGAAAATATCTCTCTTTTTATGGTTATTCTTTTTCCTGTAAAATTTTGGACTTGATCTACCATGATTTTTGGAGCTTTTCAGAGGAAAAAAGAAAACAGATAAAGGATTATTTTACAGATTAAGATACATTTGGAGCCATAAGTACTTTATATGGCTTTTTGGGGAGTTTCAGTGTCCCTATCAAGCTATAGTATTTAGATGCCCAAATTGTTACAGAGGAAAGTTAAATTCTTATACAGATTAGAAACTGGTGAAGCCGTAAAGTGAAATAAAGGCAAAAAAGGAAAAAAAACCCAAAAAACCCAAAAAACTCCTAACAAATCCAAAACAGGTCACAGCTGGATATCTGAGGATTTCAGCCAAGACTGCATTATTGATCATACATTGTTAGTTGACAGAGAAAGCTGGTCCCTTAGGCTGTCTTTACAGGGGGTAATTATGAAGGCATTTCACATCTTAAATGTATGAAAAAGCTGTTCAGAAATACTTACCTGTTAACTTCTACTGAAGGAAGAGAGAAAATTTGGTTCCTAACTTTGACCTCACCAGTGCACCAGATTTGAGGGATGAGCTGAAGTTCAGGCTATTTATTAGAGGTAATCTACCAGTCTAACTGGTTTGATCTTCCCCATTGCTTTGCTTTAGAACAGCTACACTCTAAGTTTCATCAGAAGCAGACTCCTATCATGTTACATCATTTTCTCTAAAGGTAGGAAAACCATGAAATAAACATGATTATCTCTGATATTTCCATATTTTAGTGGGGAAAATAACAGAAGCACTAAAAGAAGCCAAAAGGATACAGAAAAATGTCTAACATTTAATGTATGCAGCTCTTTTTGAAACCAAACAGAAAGAATTGCATTGGGAACATGTCTTTCCCAGTCAACCCAACACATATTAGAGACCAGGATGGACAGAGATGATAAATACAAGAATTAATTTTGAAGTCAGTTCAGGAGCTACAGATCTATATGAGAGCCAGCAATGTTCTTCTGTGACGTCTGAATCCCCAAACATGTAATTTCAGCTTCATTTCCCAGTGTGGTGCTTTGTTAGGTTAGTGTTTGTCTCCTTGGGATGGAAGTCTGCAGGAGGAATATTGGTAGGTTTGCTGTATAAACTTTTTGTTTACATTCAAATTTAGTCAAACAGGCTCCTCTTCTGGAATCCTCAAATGCATTCAGTCTCTACTTTAACCTTCTAAGAATATAGGTTTTAGGAACTCTCTAGAGACCTAAAACTTAGGTATAAATCCAAATTAAATGAAATCTATAAGCTAGCAATTATCTAACTATGTATATATTTCTGAAATTCTGGAAGACAAAGAACCTACCCATGCTTCAGTAACCACATAAAGTGAGATATAAGAATTGCCTCTCTTTTGCGTTTCTCAGGTTTCATATCTAATTTTATTTAAGTGTAAGCAATTAAAAGTATAATAGAAATTATAGACTAATTCAGAAATCTCTTAACCTTATAGTATTCTGATTCCTTTCACCCACCCCTTCTCACATGAATTAATCTAAATTTTCTATGCAAAAAGGAGAGGAAAACTTCATCTTGGGAATTGTATTGGGATAAATCTCTTTCTGCAGCAGGAGGGTTCTCTCTCTTGGAGAGTTGATTATGTAACCTAAATGTCTGTGCCATGGTGGCCTAGACTGTGACAGTTGGAAAGAAGTTTATGTAACTCTGATTTTCTGCAGTGTCCCTCCTCACACAAAATCATGGTTCTTTTTCAGTATGGAGGGAGGTAATCATTAGTGCAGAGCCCACCATCCCACCCTTTTATCAGCATTATCAGTTTTGATCATCCATGGCTGTTTGAATTCAGGATCTTTCCATTTTACATAACCTGAGTGGAACAAAAGTACCAGAACTCGAGAAAGAATTTGGCTGCTTGTCTGCTCAGGTACCTCAAGACTGTGTATATGTTCAGAATTTTAATGTCTGCTATCAGCCAGGGTTAGACACATTTTTCCCTTCATCTAAATCTAAAAATGCTGAAAACATCTTGAAAAATGTTTTGCTATTTTACTTTTGGTTCAGAAATTATGCATTGCTTGGATTTGTGTACCGACAGATAATGAGGGAACATCACACAATATATGATAACAATAACACTGAAGTAATGTGAGAAAGTCATTTATCTTTCTGTTTCCATTCTGCCTGTGAGAATCTGAAAATCACTACCATTCCCATTTGAATAAATATTTTGGTGGGGAACATTCATTTGAATATAAAGGACTGAAGAGTTCAGCTATTTCCTGTATGCACAGAAGTTAGATGGGAAGAGAAGAAAGAGATGAAGTACTGCTACTTATCAGCAATATAAGCTGCAACTTTTGAATGTTTTGTCAGTATTAAAATACCTTATGTTTATTGATAATCTCTTTGCCAGACACATTTTGTAAGTCTATTGCTCAGAAATAGACTCAGGTGTCTCATATTTTCCATGTCTCTCTCTCTCTCTCTTCCCTTCTTCTAAATTGCCTAGCAGCTTGGAGGGATCTGTCAGAAATTTCATTAAATCTTCAATATTTGCATGTACAGATAGAACTAATTAATTTCAGAAGAATTATTAAAAAAAAATTTTTTTTCTTTTTTTCCTTTCTAATGTTGATATAGGAATTAATAGTAATTGATTATGATCTCTGCCCAAATTACACTGAAATTTTTTAACTCCAGTAATGCATCTAACTCAGGCACTTAAGAGACATATTAAGGATGCAGGATCTCAGGCTCTCTTGTGAGTTCTCTCTTATGTCTCTCAGTTCTCTCTTATGTCTTTTTATGCATCAGTTAACATGAAATTAACAGGGATCAAGATCCACTTCTATGGATGTGAAAATTGTCTTGGAAGGAGGAGAGTAAGGTGAGGTCTTCCTTTCTTACATCTGGGATTCATCAATGATCTGGAACATCCTTCTGAAGGAAACACCTGACTTTCTTAAAAAATTATTCTTATTGGTGTCAAAGAACTGGGGTGATTTGCTCTTCTTCCTGCTGTACTGCAGTGCTGACAAGGAGCTCCACTCCAGGTAAATGAAACATTTGACCTGACCTTAACCTTGATTCTGTTTATTTCCACATCTAGCAAAGAATAGATGAAAAGAAAAAGGATGCCAAATTCCTTCTTCTTCCATGTCTGGTAAACTTTATTATTGTTTTTTCCTTCTTTATTTTTTAGCCTTGGCAAAGTAGCATACTTTATTTCAGTATGTAAGAGGGAGCACAAAACCCTAATAATTTCACTAGTTTGAGGACTGAATGGAACCAAAGCAGGAGTGTAGGCAACTTAATTGTCCAAACTTTACTGGCTAGAACACTTGATTATCATATATTTCATCCTTTCTCCAAAATTTTTGGGCTGAATGCATCACTTTTAGCTGACAATCTGCTCTGAGTTCCAATCTAATAATAAGATGTTTTTTTCTTCAGTCTGTGGTTCCAACTTGCCAAAGCCCTGACACTATCTTATCTGATCTGACTTTGCAAGGGTAGTGTCCCTAATTTGCCATGGCAAGACATACTACAAAACAAAAAGTGATGTTCACAAATCCATCACAGAAATCTCAGCTCTGATCATATGGTTTTGGTCTGCTAAATTTGAGCGTGCCCTCTAAAGCTTACATTGAATTTACTATCTCAAAGTGAAAGAAACCCCCAAAAATGCAAAGAAAGACATGAGCAGCTGCACATTTCCCAGTATTTTGCAGGATTTTCTGGTCTGCTTTAGACTAAACTCCTTGCTGAACATGGTTTTTCTGATTTCTAAGGACACCTTGTATTGGCATTGAGAGACAATTATTCTGCCTGTACTTGCCTAATTCATATATCACTTGACAACTGCAGATGCATAAACAAAATGATATTCTTAGGTAAGTTGATTTGCAACCCAAGCTGCAGCCCAAATTAACTATAGATAGGCATATAAATAAATTCTGAAATACCCCTCAATTTTCTATTTCACTGGAGAAGTAGGTTTACTTTTCATTCATAAGTTTTAGCAGTAGAGGCAACCATTCCTCTGTGTGAAAGAATTTCCTGTGAGGAGCAAATATGAATTAAAGACAAACATAGCTTTCTCAAAAAAATACCCTGAAATCTTACAGTGTTCATGACTGCATTCCTGTTCAGCTACCTTAAAATATGAAGCTTGACCTGGTGCTTTGAAACGCCTCTCACAAATGAGACATGAAGATGCTATACTGGGACTAAAAGCTAAATGAAGTGGCAGTGGTGGTCCATTAGTTAGCAGTTTCTTCACTAAATCTATACTTATGACTCAGAATGAAATATTGTGTTTTAGATGAAAAGTAAAACAGAGGTCCCTGACCATTTTGTTTCATTAAACATCCAATGACACTTTTAACCAAAGCAGAGGATGTTAAGTTCAATGTTCTTACAAAATTCCTATCTGGATAATTACATACTGCTCTGCTAAACTTCCCCCTAGAGAAAATTTAATTAAAATGATTTGATGTCTCTCTGGCACAGAGTAGACAGGTGTCTGTAACACAAAAGCCACCAGTACAACTGACATAAATTGATGTTCTTCTGTGGCAGGGAGAGCAAGGATAGAAGCATTACTTTCTCCTTACCAGAAATGGACATGCCATTTTAGGCACCAGGCACATCCACATTATGCTGCTGATAACAAAGTGCTAAATTTTTTAAAATATCTGCCCAGAACTTCTTTTAAGAAGTAGGAACTTAATTCATAGCTCACAGCCCTTTTGGCAATCAACTAGATTCTTTACTAGGTTTTATTAATGTTATAAGTAGTGATTAAATAGATATACACAGGAGAGGATAGGGAAGGCACTTTTGCAATGCAGCTGGGAATCTGCAACACAGACATTGAGAAAGTCTTTTGCATTAATAATCAAAGAATCACAGAACCAATGGGGCTGAAGGGCACCTTGGGAGATCACACAGTTCAACACCTCTTTCAGAGCAGGATCAACTAAAGCAGGTTGGTCAGGACAGTGCCCAGTCATGTTTGAGTATCTTAAATGGTGGAGAGTCCACAACCTCTCTGGGCTACCTGTGCCAGTGCTTGACTCCTCTTACAGTAAAAAAAAAATTGTTTTCTTCTGTTTAAACAGAAGTCCCCGTGCTTTGACTTGTATTTATTACTTTATATCCTTCCACTGGGCACCACAGGGCCTGTCTCCAATTTCTTTACTCTCCCAGCAGGTGTTTATACACATTGACAGTCATTCCCCAAACATTCTCTTCTTCAGGCTGAGAAGTCTCAGCTCTTTCAGCCTCCCCTTTTACAACAGATGCTCCAAGCCCTTAACTAAGATGTGAAGATTTGCTGGACTTGTTCCAGCACATCCATGTCTCCTGCACTGCGGCACCCAGATCTCAGCCCAGAGCTCCAGATGGGTGTCCTTAGGGCTCAGTAAAGACTGATAAAAGAATTTACTTTCTTGTACTTCTTTCAACTAGACAGATGACCATCCCCCGTGTTCTAAATACGTCTGCGCCCAGTGAAAAAGGCAAATAGTGTTTTTTTGGAGGAAAAGATTGATGAACTCAAGAAGTAGATGGGCATATTCTCTGGACCTCCTATGTCTTGCAAATATTTTACTAGATCCTCTTCCATATGACTGTCATTCTTTACCAGTTCTTAGCAATAGCTTAGCCTTTTAAAGCTTTAATTAAACTGTCTCACCAATGGACAGTTAATGATTTAAAAGGAAACAATTCACCAGTGTCATGTCCCTCCATTATACAGTACCCATTTTAATGGTTTGTACTGAATCAGTTGCTTATCAAGACCTTGAATATCTCAACAATCGTACTACATTTTCTCAAAATAACATAGAATGATACAATGCGGTTAAAGTAGAGTGACAGCAAGAGCTGTGGCTTGAATGCAAATGCCGCTGTTATACCATGGCAAAAAAATGTTCCACAAATCTAATGAGTCAGACATAGCCTTGAGTCTGGATGATATTCAGCATAATGACACGACTCAAAAGTAATTGCCAAACAGTCCCTCATCACTCACAGAGCCTACTCAGTCATCTAGACCCTGTGCAAGCAAAACTCCCAGTGACTTCAACAATGTGATGCCTTAGAAATGAGCCCAAGATTATTCAGGAGAAAAAAAGAAGTGAAAGTCAAACAGAAAAACAATCACTTTAGAATGTATACAGCTTCCATCATCATAATATCTGTGCACTTCACAATCTTTTCCCAAAATGCTATTAAGCATTCATAGAGTAGCAATTTTATGAATGGGTATCTGATGCATCCAAGGTCATGCAAGAGATGTGGCAAACAGCAATACGACAATGCACCCTGGGAGACAAACCTTGTCCCAGGATAGAGGGAATTCCAGTAGTGGTCTAATAATGGCTAGGATCTGCTAAAAGGTAATTTTACATATCAAATTTTATCATTAAAATGCATCCATTAAAGTCTGAATCAATATTGATATTCAGACGGATTTCCTTATTGTTATTGACAGTAAACTCCATCCTGAGATAAAAAATTTCCTAATAGCCAGATAAAATATGCCCTACTGCAGTTAGATCACTTGTGATTCTTTTATTTTCCAGTTAATTATAATAATTGATTCTATTGATCCCATGTTTTTTCTGAAAATGTTTGTGCATGAATAACTCAATAATGAATAGTCAGAACAACCCCTCTAACTTAAAGATTATCTGGAGGAGATGACCAAGGATTAAAAATAGATATATGAATTTAGAGAATAGCAAGATTACTCAGGCACCTTCCACTGGCCAAGTACCAGAGCCTGTTCTCCAGCTGGATGTTGTGGGTTAGTCCCAGGCAGCAGCCAAGCACCACACAACCACCTGATCACTCCCTGCCTCCTGCAGTGGGACAGGGGAAAAGTAAGACTAAAATAGCCCACATGGGTCAAAATAAAAGNAGGGAAGGGAAGGGAAGGGAAGAAAACTAGTGATGCAAAAGGCTTTCCCAAATAAATTCCCAACCACTTTCTGAGCAATGTCTACTTTCCTCTTGAAACCCTATTCCCTACATTTTATTGGTGAGCATGATTTTATATGGCATGGGATATCCCTTTGGTCAGTTTGAATCAACTCTTCTGGTCGTGTACCCCCTCTTCCTCCTTCCCCCCTAAGCCTATGGTGTGCCCTTAACACACTTGCAGGGGGGGCAGATTTAGAAAGAAAGAAAGAAAGACTTGAGGCTCTGCAAGTGCTGTTCCACCACAGCCCAGTGTGTGATAAGCACTTAGTCACAAAATCGAAGCACAGCACCCCATGTAAGAAAATTATGTCCATCACAACCATGTCCAGTAGTGATGCAGTAGTGTCCCATAGTGATGGGATCTTATCCAAGTCTATAAGTTGTCCTAAGATTTAAACAAGGAGGGGCACATCCATAAATCTACTGGAAACAGTCAGTCAGCTGACCTGTGTCAACTCTTGGTACTGTTTTTGGGTTTGTGATAATTTTTTTTGTTTGTTTTGGTTGTGTTTTTTTTTTTTTTTTTTTTTTTTTTTTTTTTTTTTTTTTTTTTTTTTTTTTTTTTTTTTTTTTTTTTTTAATGGAGATACCTTTATTTGCCCACGTCTTTATTTCCTTTTAAATTAAGAGTTAATGGCATTCATTATTTAGCATTTTTCTTTTGTCATTTTAAGTTATAGGGAGAGGAAGTTAGATTTTCTATTTTAACAATATATAATAATATTTCACTATAAATTGCTAAGATTTAATTTGTCCTCTTCCTGCTATAAATGTTTCTAAATTTTATCACAGGCCTTTATCTTAAATTCTAAGCTTTATGACTTTAGGCTACTGTTGGAAAGGGACTTTATTACAGGATGGTCACATCCCTTTCTTTGTAAACAAATTGGCTTTCTTTCTTGTTTCTGTTTTGTTTGGCTGAGTAATTGTCTGTTACTTCTTGCAACAGTTCTCCTCATTGCAAAGCTTTGTTGCACTTTTTAAAATAAAATTGGTGGACTGACCTTTTTGTCTATGACCACATCCTTATTTCCTTTTAAATTGAGAGTGAACCCTTACATAGGAAAGAGTAATCAAGGAACAGAGTTTTATTTATTAGCACTGATTCTACAAATCACCTGGTACAGCAAACAAACTGTATGGGTAATACAATAATTTAACAATATTCTTGAATCTCTGAGTCTGTCTTCTGACCCTTGCCAGTGGTACAAGAAAAACAGGCAAAACAATGAGCAGCAATCACTTTTCTTCACCCTTTTGCTCCTTTATGGCTCACCATACAATAATGTAATTTACCACAAGCAGGGAAATCCTCAGGGGACACTTTAGAGAATGGGATTTGGCCTTAGGCTTTTATGGGGTATTTTAAGGATACATTTTAGGGAGAAAAATCTCTGCACTATCCCCTTTTCCCCTTCTTCTCTGCCTCGTGATACTAAAGCAACAGGTTGCCACCAAAACCACAACAATTAGCCTCAATTTGTAGAACTGTGGGACGAATGGTAAAAGGTATTGTAAATCTGGTCTTAGAACCAATGCAGTTTAAGATTGCTTCAAATCCTCATCTGATTCTTCCCAGGACATTGACCAGGACATTGAGCTTTGAATGCTAGGCCAGCTTCCACAGAATTAGAAGCTGGTCTCTTAAAATTTCTCCTTACTCAGTGGAGAAAGATTAAACCCTTCCAGAGATGTTCAAAAAAGGAAAAGGCTCTGATGAGGTGCATCTTGGAAGAACCAGAAGGACATAAATAAGTACATAAAATACAGAGCCAAATGAAAATATTTCTAAAACATGATACTAAGGCTACAAAAATATTTCTTTATCAGTCAGGCTGGTCGGTTAGAAAACAAATCTATTCCATTTAAGTGTGAAACTGTACTGTCAGGAAAAATGGAACCAAACAGTACTACCAGAAGTGAAAAATGATTTCCAGTGCCTACAGCTCAGTATATCACTGGAGAGATGCTGGGACCATACAAGTGGACCAACTGATATTTGTGGTAGGAATGGAAAGAAGCCTGGGAAGCTTCAGAAAAGCTCTTATTCTTAAATGGTAACACTGAAAAGCTTCATTATGATGGGATGGTTTTTTGTCCTTTGAGAATGAGGATGACAATATTTTGGACATCCATTTGCTCTTCTCGTTTTGGCAAGTTGTATATGAGTTCTTAGTGGCAAGACATATTCAGGATATTTGATTTCACACTGGGTCCTGTCAGGTTGGATTGACTAAAACCAGGCATTTCATCACTCCCTTTGGAAAGAAGCACATTAAGAGAAATCTTCTAGATGCTTCCTGTGCAAAAGAGATACTCTAGATAAAGGGGTAGGAATACAAGGAATATTTTTTTAATACCTGGCAGTGCCAGTGATGAGCATAACTACAACTGAATAGCATTATCAGAGGAGTAGGAAACACAATCTAAATCTGAATCAGAGCTAAAAATAAATCACTGAAGATAGGGAGATTAAAACTGGCGACAGATATGCTTTGGATAAGTGAAAGTGCCAATGCTATATAAAGACATGGACCAGCTAGAAAGAGCTGGAAAGTGCATCAGAACTGGTGAACTTTTTTTAGATGCAGACCAGAGTTGGTAGAAGGCCCATTGATTCTGTAAAAGCAGCATTATAAAGAGAAAAAAAAATGAGTGCTATGTCTAGGTGCCCTTTACCTTGAAAACTGAAGATTAGAAAACTGTTCAGAAAAAAATAGTATTGAAGAAAATGAATTTTTAATTGATTCTGCTGAATGTCAGTGATATAGTCAGTACCTAGAGGTTGTACTAACATAACCAACAAGAGTTTAAACATTTACACAGCCCTTTGGACAAGGTTTTACTTTTGCCACAACTCTAGTGACCACCAATATTTTCAAAAGCCCACTTGAAACCTAAACTTGTTGGATGTCTTCTTAATCTGTGCAATTTTGAGAAGAACAAGACTGGCAGAAAGAAGGGAGAGAAACTTCTCCCCATATCATTTATCCATCAGTGGAAAGGAACTATGACAACTTGTGAAGAGAAAAGTAAGCTTTGACATAATATGACTTTTAAAAAAAAATATAACATCAAAAAGTTTTTTACAAGAGTCCTTCCCCTTTCATATGAGAGATTTTTGAAATGGGAAGAGTAGGCTATGAAAAGTTGATTGGTCATGAAAGAGAAAAAAATAAATAATTTTAAAATCAAGAGTCTGAAGACTAGAAAAATATTAACAACAAGAGTAATATGGAAAAGACAAGCAAGAGAAAAGTGCAAAAGAGCTGCATTTGGGAGGGAAGATCTTTTATTTATCTATTCTGGAGTTGGAGGGCAGCTCTGGAAAAAATTCAAAGATGGAGCCAATCTTGTCACATTGCGGAGTGATAAGAGGATGGGAGAGAATAAACATAAACTCTAAGAAGTTCAAATTTTATATAAATAAGAACTTTTTTATATTTTCTGCCTTTCTTCCTTTTTAATAACTGTCTTGCAGTGGGACAAGTTGCTCAAAAAGGCTGTGTGGAGTTTGCCCTTATGGGTTTTCAATATAAAGCCCAGAACAATCTGTTCTGACCTAAGAGCTGATCTCCAGAATGTCTCTTCCAAACCTAATTATCCTGTGATTTCTTCATTTTGTGACTGCAGTATAGCTTAATGCAGAAGAATTAATGCTGGCTTTTATATTTTTATTCCTTTAGTGAGAGAAAGTATTGGATTAATGCAAAGTCGGTTCTTTATACATCTTTGCAAATATGTGCTCAGCTAAGGCATGGAAAGCAGGAATTTTTCTGAGAAGTTTTGCTAATCAAAGGCAATTCTGTGTAGGTTTCCTTTACAGGAAGCAGTCCAAACTGAGGCGATGGAAGAGACTGCTCAGGTAGTTTAACTCCTCCTGACCTGCTTGAAACTAACAAAACATTGGATAACAATGTTTTGATCCCACTGGACTTGCTGATGTTAAATCAGGCAAATCCTCTGCCATGCTCTGCATGCCACGATAAACACGGTAAATTAGAGGAAAATGTAATGAGGGATTGTTTGGCAAAGCTTAGCCTAGATGTTACATCATCATTACACTCACTGTATTCTAAAATCACAGTTGTCTCTCTCCAAGAGCTGCACTATCTTCTGGATTACATAAGAAAAAATATAGACTATTTTGAAGCAGCCTTCAGGTTTGTGGCCTGGGTAATTCTCCCTTCTCTTTCTGTAGTTAATGGAGGTAACTGAGGTAAGAGGCATTCTGTTGGATAGTTTTTCATTCTGAAAATATTAGGCGTGTGTTAACTGCACTACCTGGCCAAGGACGGGAAGGCAACAGAAAAGCACAAAGGGAAAGCTTAGCAGTGGAGGAAAATAAACAGTGAGTAAGGGAAAAGGAGAGATGGGGGAAAGAAGGTCACAAGGAATCTTGTGTGACACAAGGAAATAGGGACGATGATTAAAGCGAGAGAAAAGATACACAGTGAACAATAAGGTTAAATGCCCCCAAATAAATAATAAATTACAAAATCCCAAACAGATTCACAGATCTTCCACTGTCACACCTGTGCAGAAAGTGAGCATGGCAGCAGGTATTGCTGTATTTCTGCTTGATGTAATTACTGCTGTAAGCCTAGAGCAGTGTTACACAAAAGAGAGAAGTTAAAATTGCTCAGGTTAGCATTTTAGGCAACTTTCTTTAAGACACATTTCTAAGCAGTGCCACAAACCTGAGGGCAAGCTAAGTAATACCAGACCAAAGTTTGCTTGTGATTCACTGCTGACTTAAATCTGGTAAAGTCGCATGCCGAAGGCAGTCTAAAATATGGCCAGCCACAAACATGGGTTAAATTAATGTGGTTCAGCTAAAATGTAGTGCGTGAAATAAGAGCCAGTCTAGCCAGTGTATGAAAATATAAACTTTTATGACTTCAACTTACTGAACCTGACTGTAACTGAAGTAAGGAACCTCTGATATATTTTTAAAGCCCTGAAAAAAGTGACATGAGCGTGATGCTTAGACTTTAGCTGTATTCTTCCTGCCATCACTTTTAAAATGCAAAGACTCTAACTTTTGACTAATACTATCTGACTGACTGTGAAGAAACTGGGAGAGGTGTCCCTCCTCCTCCCTGGGCACCATTTACATTCCCACGCTGAGCATGGCCAGCACAGTGGGATTGTGTCAGATCCCCCAGAACGGGCAGATCCCTTGTGCTGCAGAGTTCCACATACAGCACTGAGCAACTGGTGTGACATGCAGCATGACCTCAGGAGTGCAAATACACCACTGCAAGCTTGGCTGGAACACGCCACCACCATGGAGAGGTTTCAAATAAGGACAGACCCAAAGTTAGCTTTGGGAAAGTGTCTCTCCTTCTGATACCCTCCAGACAAACTTTTCAGGGAGATGTCCATGATCTCCACAAGCCTAGAGGGATGATTTTTGCTTTCCCAACAGCTTTTCTGGGTTGTTCAAGCTTAAAATCCTTCTTCCAGGGCAGCAGGAAACCACTCCTGAAATTCCAACATTAAGAAACAAAGTGGGCAGAGGGATGAAAAGTAGCTGGTGTTTACTCCTCCAGGGAGAGATCCCTTCCAATAGGGATCAGAGGCTTTAAATCCACAATTATTAATGAAGTGATTATGTAATGGTGTGTGCATTGGTGTTACAAAAGGCAGAGCTAAAATTTCACATAAAGATTGAACTTCAGAACCAAAGAGAAAGCAACAGACTATGAGAAAGGAGGGACTGAAATGAAAACCAGTTGTTCCATGAACTCCAATTTTACAGTGCTCCAAAACTCACTGAGCTGTACCAACTGGCATATCATCAAAACTGGGAATAACATAAAACTGCCCACCCTTGAAGCATGACATGAGGAAATTTTGCAATTATGGAATACTGAATATATTCCAACAAAACAAAGTGCCAGGCAGCTCATCTCCACCTACTTCCTATGCTCAGAATATAAATGGAAAAGGGAACATCAGCAAAACCTGTGGTTGGATCCTTTGTCGCTGAAGGCTTTTTAAGCAACTGGAGATTAATCATCCTTTTAATCAGAAGAAGATTGAGGACTAAGGACTTATCACGAAACAACTTACTTGGGTAAATTACTCAAAGCACCTAATTAAATTGATATACTCTCTTACCAGGATGTAAACTTTAAAGTCTGAAACCCTGTAAACAGTACAAAGGTGCTTACCCATTATCCATGATTCATTTCTCTGTTGGTGGAATGGATAACAATAACTTTCTGAGAGCACCATAAAAATTAATTTAAAGAGTGTAGTAGCCACATAAAGACTCTTTTCTTTCTCTCTTTACATCATAAATTGCCAGATAAGGCACAGGGATTTTTATTAGATATGAAATGGTAAACTAACAGCAATATTTACAGCTTTGTACATCATCTAAAAAACCTGCCTTGAGGTGTTAGAAGCTTTGTTATACAGTTATTATTGCTGAAAAATAATTGCATCTGCTCCAAAGTTTGCTCAGTTCTATAAAAAAAAATAGAACATGATTAAGAACAAGATCTAAGTTCATGTCATGTTACTTTATTCTGTTCCCTGAGTTGTCTTTTTAGGAAGCCTAATCATGATGGTTTTCTTTGCTGCTAATGGATAGCAACTGGTTCCAGATCAATCTTGTTCACTACAGAACAGAACTTAGAATCCTCAATCAGGACTTTCAATGAGCAAGTAAATTTGAGTGGGATCCTTTATAGACGTCTTGAATAGGGAATCTTGGGTCAGATTATGGAATTAAGATTTCTTCCCATCTTTCTTTGAGAAGGGGTCAAGCCTCTGTTTCCGAAACAGATGTCTGATCAGAACATAATCAATATTAGCTTCCTTTGCACCTGACCATAAATATACTAAAATACTGTAATGAGAACAAGTATATGAGCATCCTTGTCTGGTGGAAAGGTGTCCATGTCTATGGCACAGGGGGATTGGAATTAGATTATCTTTAATGTCCCTTCCCACCTACAACATTCTGTGATTTTATAAGCATTTTGTAGCAGTGTGATGTCACAGACAGATACAAAATGTAAATATTTTACATAACTATTTAAGTAGAAATAACCAAGGCAAGGGGAGATGAATGTAGCTTCTGGCAGGAATCATTCAAACAATGATAATTTGCTAGACAAAGGAGAAAGAAAGCTCAAATAATAGCAAACAGGTAATCCTACTGAATGCAGGGAAGATGACTGGCAAAACCAAAAACCAAGATAAGCAGTCAGGAGCAGATAAGGCAGATAAGACTGCTGCTTTTGGGAGGGGGGCAACAGCAGCAATGTCACAGGGTGAAAGAAGTTAAGTCTGACTCAATTCTGACTTCTCTAATCAAGTGTCTCTGAAGTCTGATCTCGGCTGCACCCTCAGTGGCTGCAGCCATGGGTGCTACGAGTACAGCTGTGGTGGTGTGCACTCATCTCTGATTTAGGATATGGGTACCAAAGGAGAATAGTTCTGGATGCTGTTAGTGATGAACAGTGTGTGAGGATTAACCATTAGCATCTGTGCTTTTAAGGAATAAATTAATTCAGCAAAGGTTTGATTTACACTGGACTGATATATCAGTCTTCCATGCACTCCCAACTTATCCAACTCTAATTCCCTAATGGATATGTATTTATATATGTACATGGCCACACTTGTTTTTCCAGAATTTCTCTACATTATCTCTACCTCTAGCAAATAGCAGGGAATTTCCCTAGGGGAAATCTTGCTGCACTTCCTGTATGCCAGCATATAATCCAAACAAAACTGTCAGGGCTCTGTCACTTTTTGCTGTCACCCAGTGTAGCCAAAGATATGATAATTTATTTTTTTTAAAAAATATCTCACTCATACTGATGGTGTCATACAAATATCAACAGCTATTTATAGTTCTAATTTGTACTTATCCAGTCAGACATAAATGGAAGAAAGACAACTGTGACCAGACAAGCAGAGCTGAATTTTATGAATTTCAGACAGTGAATAAAAAGTCTTGTGTTTATAACTAGAATGTTTAATTTACTTGCTTTCACATTTGAAAGAAAAAAGAAAGGAAAAAAAGAAACATAATGGACTAAATTAAATGAAAACAAAAACAAAAATAGGAATATCTACTTTAGCAATGGAAACTTACCAAAGTTCATTTTTTGAAAAAATATCCCATTGAGAAAAAGAAAAAAAAAATCCTGGCTGTGATATATCCTGGGCTAATTATAGATCCCCTAACAGAAATCACACATAATCAATAGCTTTTTACAACTGAATTGGAAAATGTATTGGACAAAATGTTCCAGGAAAAGTTTGTCTTGGGAGAATGGTTTAGTAGGTTTATTCTTTTCCTAACTTGTAAAATACCTGTAATGGTTTAGTACAACTAAAAACTAAGAACCACATTACTGATTGCTTACTCCTCTCCCAGCCTCAGCTGGGGAGGATGATTGGAAAGAAAAGGAAAACCTTGTGGATTGAGAGAAGAACAGCTTATTATTTGAAATAAAATAAAAATAATAATTATACTATAATAATAATGTTGATGATAATAAAAATCATCTTCATCATCATCATTGTAATGAAAAGGAGAGAGAGAAATAAAAGCCAAGGGAAACAAGTGATGCTCAGTACAATTTCTCCCCACACACCGACCAATGCCCAGCCCATCCCTGAGCAGTGATTGGCAGCTCCCAGCCAACTCCCCCCAGTTTATGCACCAGGCATGACGTTCCTTGGTATGGAATATCCCTTTGGCCAGTTTGGGACAGCTGTCCTGGCCATGCTCCCTCATAGGTTCTTGTGAACCTCCTCACTGGCAGAGCATGAAAACTGAAAAGTCCTCAGCATTGGGTGAGCACTATTTAGCAAAATCTACATCAATGTGTTGTCAAACTTATTCTTGTCCTAAATCCCAAAATACAGCACTATAATAGCTGCTAGAGAAGAAAATTAACTGTCCCAGCTGAAACCAGGACAACACTGGATTAAGACAAAACTTGGTGACTTTATTCTTAGATCTTTAATTCCTTATAGTTGATTTGTGAGTTTTGAAGGTTTTATGAGTGTGATCTTTAGCTACAGAGATAGATTCTGATGTTATCATTTCACAAATCTTTTGTGTATGTTAAACTATGTTAAACTAACTTGAAACAGGGGAGAAGGTGCTATGCATCCTTTATGATTTGTTACTCTCACCTGGAAAAGGGAGAGAGCAATATTTATGAGGGAGGAAGAAGACACATGGGCCTGTTGACAAATAAGTACTTTTCTGCACAGAGGCAAATTGCTAGGATTGTAAATTGACTCCTGGTCATTGTTCTCATAGCTTGTAAATGCAGCGTATTCAATTTCTGCATTTTTTTGTTTGTTTGTTTTAATATGTAAAATGTGACAATATTGTAGAAAAAAAGTAGAGCCTGAAAAAGCCACTGAAAGAGTCAAGAGATCTCTCAAAATGTGCTTACTTTGGCATTGGAAAGACAAAATTAAGTGTAAAGACTTCTGACTAATCATAATGCACTGGTGCCTATCCAGACCATTGACTGATTTCATTCAGAAGATGGAAACTGCAGCAAATTCATATTGTTCTGTTTGTGACCTTGCACTCTGTTAGAGCTAATTGTCATTATGAGGCTGTAAATTCAAGCTCAAAGGTCCAATTCATGTCCTGACTGCAGGATAGCTGGCAAAAGAAGATGTGAGTACAGAAGACCTGGAAAGATTGTTTTTCTGGAGCTTTTTCCAGATAGGAAAAAGGATAGGCCTTCAAGAGAAGCTGCATTAATTTCAATAAAGGAAAAGCAAAGACTGACCTAATTTAATTTAGGATTAGTTTAGATGGAATGGAGAACGATGTAAGGTGCAGAAAATGTCCAATGGAACTATGGTGAAAACTGATCTGTTTGTCAAGTTTTAACTAATGGAAGAAAATAGTTTGGCTTACACCACATGTTATTAAGAAGAAAAAGCTGCTAAACCAAGCAAAATCTTTGCTGGGTTAGGAGGTATTTGCACTCCTCTATACACAACTTTTTTTCTTTTTTTTTCATAAATGAACACCAAAAATCAAAATTGATCTCATCTTTGATTGCAGTCTTCCAGGAAACAGAAAACACATGGACTATGTTACTAAGAAGGAGACAAGGTTTAGTTTTTAAAAAACAACTTGTAAATTACCTGCAATGAGTCCAATGGAATAAAACACTTTGAATAACTTTTCCCACGCCTGAAAATATATCACAAATTTAAAACCTATGAGCTTCAATGACAGACTCTGCTTGCTTGAAAAGAGAAACAGCTAAAATACTTATGTATATACACTAATGAAAGAAGGTGGTAAAGCAATAGGCCAGTTTATAATTTGTTATTTTTTCTACATAATGACTGTAGATTCCCTGCTCACCTAAAAAACCCCAGCCTGTTTATTTTTTTAATGATGAGCTGCTACCCAAAAGAAACAGAATGGCATTCTGTTGACACCATATGGTGGCTGAAAAATGGATTCCATACTATTCTATTTGTTAGAATGTCTTCTGAGTTTCTGTATCCATAATTTATGTTGGGGCCTTCTCTGATTGCCAAAATATTCAAACGGCTTTCTCTTCACAGGGTAGCCTGCATGGGGGGAAGAAGGTTTTCAAAACAGCAGGACCCGAACAATCTCCTACTGCTCAGAGGAGAAATCATTTCCAAGCTTCTGTCCTTCTGGCTGCTTTCATTGTAATAATAATTTACATCCTGTGCGAGGAAACTGTTTGCATTCAGAAGAAACCTAAAATAATAAATAAGGGAAAAAAACACCAACATTTTATGTGCTTGCATGCTAATACAAGAATTTGTGAATATTAAGCATCAATTTAAAGTTGCATTGACTCCTAGGCTCTGACGTAAGTAGGTAGCTTAGGCTTTCATATCTTAATGGGAAGCGATATGCAGAGGTTATTGAACAGTGCAGTTTCCAAATGATTGCCTCTGCAGCTGGCATAGAGAGATCCAGAGTGGTTATGGATGAGCTAAAATAATTAAGACATATTTCTCCTGGTGTCTACTCAGTTATTACTCACTTTTTAAGAGGCCATAATTTAGGCAAAGATTTAAGTATGATTGTGAATTACAAACAGATATTTCATATGGTCTTAATATGGTGTATGAGGCCACTTGCATTATGCAGCAGGATATGTGTGTTGTAAGCAGCAGGGATTCTGGAATCACATTAAAAGACTGAGCCAGTCCCTCCTTTCTCACCTTTCTCTTCTCCTCGATCTATCACAGTTTAGTGCTCTCTGCTGTTTGACCTGCTCTGCTTCCCTCTTGCCTCTGGCATGTTGGCAGGAGCACACAGGATGATGAATGGACACCTGAATGTAGGGGGAACTAAAACCAGCTGGAGCAGGATTATTAATGTTTAGCAGAATAGGATTATAAGAGAAGGAGCCCACCTGTTGTGGGGATCTCCTAAAGAATTAGATTAGACCTATTTGACCTCAAGGTACCCTCGTCTCAGAAGATTATTTATCCTCAGGAGTAAAATAAAGTTAAATGGAGGTTTTATTTCATTACTCAGACTCGGGAAGCATTCCTTCATTCTTGACCCTCCAGCTATCCTGGGCATACAGCTGAAGTACTCCAGGGTAGGTCAGAAAAAGTAATTTAGCCAGTAGCAAACATGGATCCCATGAAATTGTAGTTTTTATAAAGGAATAGGATGGAAGCTGGATATTCTTCCAGAGCATCTGGCAAAATGCTGCTGACAGCTTTGCTTATTCTGAAGGAGTGCTGGTTTAAAAAATGTCTTCACTGTAATGGAGACTTACTGATGTGAATACATATTTCTTGTATTAGTCTGTTTAATGACAGTGTCTTAGAAGTTCGGTCAATATTTAGGTCTGACATATTGTCTCCCAAATCAAAAGAAAGAACATACACAGGAAATGAAAGTAAAAACCTGTGACCAAATTCAATTAAATTTTTAGCGAAGCATTATATGTGGAGGAAATCTTGAAATAATAAAAGTAACTATGTTTAATCTGGGGAGAAAAAAAGAGAAATTTCATTCAAGAATTGCTTCTACATATGTATTACAAAAAGTTTCTGGAAAAAAGAAAGGATGGGTCAAAAGTTCTAGCAACAGCAACAAGAGATCTAACTTGCAAATTCCTTTGCAACTTATTTAAGACAGCTCTCTAGAAAGATTTATCCTGCCCTACAGAGCAATTTTCCAGATAACCTGAATTTAGGATATCAGATAAATTTCACTCACGTGAGCAGTTCAATTCAGTTATTTATGCTAGGAAAAAGATTGAGTCCCAAGTATTCACCTGGACTAGTGATGTTACTAAATTAATTTCCTTTACTTAAGATTCCATTCACCTTTCAGACATATTGTCTTTTATATCACAATTACTAGTCTTTATGTCTATTTTTGTATACAACTGCAGTTGAGGTTAAGCCAAGTTGACTCCCAGTGTGAAGACAGAATTATTACTGTAGAGAAGGGTGAGAAGACAGTCTGAAACTGGTTTTATCCCAAGGTGATACTTGTGAAAATCTGCCACAGAAACCTCCAGAAATATTAAGATTCAGTTTCAGAATAATGTAGCTGTTCACAATGTTGGTGTTTAGATGTAGTCTCTTTGTCTAAGGGTCCAGTGTAGTTATTGGGGTTCTCAGGTGGGTTTCTGTTACCCTGTATGGGTTTCTGCTGCTGGTTGGGCTCTGAGGGCTTGAGATATCTACACAGGACTTACAGTATGGCATGGAAGCTAGGAGACCTCCTTATTCCTCTGAAGCAACACTTGGAGGCTAGAGAAAAACTGAGCGCAGGATCCCACTCCAGGCAAATAATGTCAGTGGAAGCTAAAGAGCTGGTTATCACTGCTTTAGAGCAGAGACACAAGTTTCACCAGCAGAACAGCTCCCTCGGATCCATGGATTGCACTGAGGAGCTCTCTCCAGTAGAATGGGACTTGGGACACACTACACATGGGGGAAACTTAGGGCTTGTTCAGCTGCCTGAAAATAGTTGTTCACTGTAATTTGAGATCCAGAAAGGTTCCTTTAGAGTGTGGAAGTATCGATGGCAGTGTATAATGTCTGAAATAGCACTAGGTGCCTATGTTTACATAAACAGTTTGAGTTCATGTAGTCCAATATGAGAGTTTACATGAAAACACTTACTGTTTGGATTTTGAGCTGAATCCTCCATGACTGCAGATATCCTTTCAGCACAGAAGTTCTAGAAGTACACTTTTTTTTTTCTCCACTGGTGTGAATATTTTCTGTCTTTTCCAGTGATCAGGACTGTACCTGCTTACAGATATTTGCCCTCTCAACAAAGATTCAACAGAGCACATTTTGGTGCAGGTAACTGCAACTGCATTTTACTCTCAACCTGTAGATAGATTAATTGCTGGAGAGAAGATTCAAGGCAAACAAAAGGAGGTGATAAGTTTTATCACTAAGTTATTCCAAGTACTCTTTGTGTCTCCTCAATCGAACTTACAGAACTTTTCTCATATACAATATTGATGCTTTTGTTCCCCAGAAAAGCTGCAATAATTTGTTATTAAGGTGTCACGGTAGTTCTAATTTTGTTTCTTCATTTTCTGTTCTCCTCTTTAATTCCTTTTGCATGCTGCACTGAGAATAGATGATGAGATGAGCTGTAACTCTCTCAAAACTTTCTTCTTGTATGCAGTGCTGTTTCTTTTTTATCAGAGCAGGACCATGCGCTCTAGCTCCAAGTCTCTTCCTCCTTTCTCTTTCTTAGCTTTCAAGGTCATGTGTTTGAGTATTTGAGTTGAAAGTATCAAAAGTGCTACTTTATTGAGACAGAATTTCCCTTCCCTCTTGCCTCTTCTAAAACCACACCATGATTTCAGGTATTAAAGGATTAAGAAATGTAAGTGTTCTTGATTAGGGATTATAGAGATGAGAATGGCAATACCCATGCAGCCTAACAATACATTCTGATCTTGGTATATTGATAAGAGAAGACTTGTAGGACTGAATTTACAAGCTACATATGAGAATGCTGGTTGTATAATTTTGATTTAGCTTTAGACTGGAATGATGCAGGGAGGGGATGTCTACTCCTAATGACTGGGTTTCCTACCAAGCTGTGAACACAGAAAGACAACTGATATGTTCTTCATTAAAACATTGATTTCTGCTTGTAAGATGCTTTGAAAGTAAAATATTGTGGCTAGATGAACTGATGTTGGTGTGGGCTACAGACCTGTCTTTCTGGCTATAAAGACTTCCATTCATTTGGTCAGGAAATTTCATAGGACCCACCTTCTTAGGTCTGCAGGTATGTTCAACACCAGGCTCTGATTTCCCTATCCATTTTTCATCCATATGTGTTAGCTGGATTGAGCTCATCACTGCCTCTCCAGTGCACTTTCACAAACAAGCATGTGGCTAGTCAAGACGGGAGATGCACATACAGGCTTTGCCTCTAAATATTATGATTTCAGTAACACCTAGACCTGAATAGTTCCTGAGCTGAGATAGTAGGCAGGCAACTCCAACCCGTGACATCCATATTATTTTTCCTATCATGACAGCTTTATATCAGCCTAAAAAACTTGACTTGATTATGTCTGTAGGCCATTATATCCACAACAGCACTGTGTTAGAAAATGAGAAATGCCCAGGGAGTGTTGCATTTTACTCTTGGTAGCATATGACAACAAACAGGTTTTTTCAGGTCAAATGGCACTGCTTAAAAGAAAAATCACTGAGAGGATTATGTGGGTATTCAACAACTGAATTCTGAGCAAAACTAAAGAGGATGTCTATTGTCAGGAGGGTCACTGATAAAGCTTAAATATAATTAAAATTCTGGGATTTTTAATTCATTTTTTTAAAGGACTTGATTCTGCATTTCACAACACAATTTTAATGCCAAGGTACTTGTCTTTAATCCAGTGGAGATGTACTGATGTAATGAAGAATTATTCCCAATATTATTAATTTCTTTTATCTATTCCTTTTTTGTTATCTGGGAAGATTAGGAAACAAAATGATAATTAATTTATAATGATGTTGATCCACTACACAAAGATATGCCTTCAATATAGTTTGTAATTTATTTTGAAAATAATCAGTTTGTTAGCCGTTATTAAGAACTCTAATTTTTATGTTAAAAAGACCATTACTTGTGAAATCCTGCCCCCTGACAGTAAAATTTTCATCTGCTTGAACAGAGGCACACTTTGCTGTCACTATCTTAACTTCAAAATAGTTATTTTTTACTATTCAAACAGAGGGAATATTCTGAGCCATAAGAGACTTTCAATAAACCCTTTACCTATAGGGAATGCAAGTTAAGGCCACATTCTCCATCTCTAGGAAGAGAAGAAATCATGCATGCTTCAAGGACATCAGAAGCTGACCTAAAACGTTGTGTTTAGACTCCACTTCAGAGAAATGCTGGAATCAGGAGGACATGGCATGGTCTTCTCCAGTCTGGAGTGACGCTACAGACCTTGCCCCAAGGACAGCAGTGATGGGTGGAGCTTTCATTGGTCTCTGCATCTTTCAAACCAGTTTGAGTGCTGAAAATGCTGCATGCAGTGCAAGAGAACTTGTTTGTGAAACATTTCTAGACAAATGTTTCCTTTTTAAGAAGTTCATTTGTTGGATGAATTTCAGATACATGTCCAAGCTTTTAGGTAAGTACCCAAACCACCAAACTCATCTGTCACTCTGGCAAAGCAATGATGGCTTTAAGTATAATTACTTAAAATCAAGCATAAACACTCTAAGTGTTAGCAGCAGAATGCTGTACTTACAGGCTTGACAGTGTGTTTAGTATGTTGTGCTTTGTAAGAAAAGGTAAATAAAATTACCTGCCATTACATAGGGACCAGAGGAGTTCCAATTTGTTCATAGAAACAAATAATTTTTCATTAATAATCAATAACTGATCTGTTAACGAATGAACATATAAACTGGGTTCATCTGCTTTGAAAAGAGCAAGGATTACCTCTGTAATTTGAAACTTGATTTTCTTCACTTTTGTAAGAATTACCCTATTCTTTTTCAACTCAAATATCACAGTCTTTCATTTTGTGAATGCAAAATAAATGTGTTCTGAAGACAACATGCCAAAAGACAGGGTCATAAAAATTGAGGACTTCTATTCAGGTGCTTAACTGCCAAGTCTAAATACGCTAAATAATTTCCAGTACTCAACAGAGAGATATATGTATGAAGGCAATATTTCTCATCTGAGGTCTGCCTTAAAAAAGGAGGCAGAAATTGATGCAAAAACAAAGCGGAAATGGTTCATGTTGATCTTAGCAGCTTTCTGAATTTATGAGTGAAACAGAACTGGAAGAGGAATGTCACAACAAAAGATCTGGGCTTATTTGATCTTAGACTAGAGGATATATTCATCCTGTTTATGATCTGAACTGTTTTAGATCAGTAATTTATGTATGATTTGCTAAACTTCTATCTTCAGTGTCTCAGCCAAATAGTTGCACTTTGAGGGAGAAGAGTGGGGAGGAGAAAGAAGGGTGTTGAATATAACCTTTCTTAATGATTTAGTTTATTGCCAAAATTTTGTGTTGGTGCTGCCTTTTCCTTATCTAGTTTTCACACATTTCCTTCATTGATATTCCTGCATCATTCTCAGCTGTTCTCTTTTTATTTATTTTTTTACGAAGCTCTCCAAAGTCTGATTTCCTTAATCATGGTTGCAGTTTTTACTGAAACCATGGGGGTTAAAAGCCTTACATGTTTTCATTTATTTGAATTTTTATTCCACTGATTTTTTTGTTGTGAGTTTGAAGGTTGACTCTTTAGAACCTTTTCACATTAAGATTAACATTCAGATTCTTTGTAGTATTGTCAAGTACTCCATGCCCTACACTAATTATCAATGCTGTGGGAATGAATGGCAGCATCATATAAAGAAATTAAGGACAGAATTCTCCACAGAAAATAATAGTCTTACATTTAATTTAAAAAAAAGAAGGTATGTGGGTGAACATCCTTGGCTGGTTAAAATAAAACACCTGAAGACAATAGCATCAAACGAGTTTACACTTGCTGAATATATGGTTTGAGGTTCTTGTGTGCTGTATGCCAAGAATAGAGGGTATTGGGATGCTAAGGGTAGAGTGATTCCCCCAGTGATTCCAAAATAAGGTGTCTTGAAGAAGAGGCCTGTGGTGGGAGACTGCATCATCTTTCCAAATGGGAGTCCCATTTTCTATTGCTGGGGGACTGTTAATGTCATTTTTCTAGAGAAAAAAAAGATGGGTAAATCAGAAAAATCTACTACTAATTTTAGACCTGTGATCCAAGGGAGAGATTGAAAACTGATCACTCAGACCTTAATTACACATACAAGTTCCACAATTACTATGATTAGAACCATGGCAATACTTGCCATAATTTTTTTTTTAAAGGAATGGATTTTCATTTTCTGACTGATTTGTTTCAAGCCAAGCCATTAGAGTTACATAACACAGGCTGTCATCTGTGTTTCACTATCCTTTAAAGTCTGATGGTCATGATTAATTTTTTTTGTTCTTCATCATTCTGATTTGAGAGAAGCATCAAATATTTTAAAGAAAAAAGTGATTACTTAAAAGGATGCTAACTGCTACAAAGTATGAAAACACCATGTTACTTGGGAATAGAAATTCTCCTAAAAATAATTTACAATTTTTAACCGTAATTATCAGCCTGATGATGATAGCCTGATGATAGCTATCATAGCCCAATGTTTAGATCAGGCTAATCAAAATATTTCCCCTGAATCAAAAATAAAAATAGTGACTGTACTCATTAAAATAGTCTTGTAAGTTGTCAGCTATTTTGACCATGTGATAATGGGCAATAAAACTGGGGAGTAAACCATAACCTATTAGATGGCCAAATCTTCATGTTAATGAGTAGCTTTAGAAGACTACTTCTTAATGATGTATTTAAGCTCTAGAATAAACAATTTTATTCCTTTTAATCACCATGCAATGCATGGCATTGATTGTCAGTATAAAGATATGTCAGGCCTCAGGCCATCCTTGTATATCGGTTGACACGAATTCTGCTGAAAACATCAGTCATGAAACATTAACTTCTTAAAACAAAAATCAAACTTCACAGGCATCACAGCAGATGTGTGAACAAAGGAAATCAACAGCTGGATTTGTTAAGGTAAACCCATATGAATACACACAGAACATTGACTCATTCTCTCTTTTATTTTTTTCTCATTCACCATCCTATCCTCAACTCTTCATTCTTCTTCTCCATGTTTGTTTTTTTTTTGAGTGTGACCCTTAGCAATTCTATATGCTCCAAACTTTTTCAGGTTAAAGGAGAAAAAATATTTTTTACTGGAGGAAGTTCTATAATTTCTGACCACCATAAAATGAGAGATACTATAAATGAGTCAGACCCAAAGGAGAAGGCAGAGAAGCTCCTCCTTTGCTCGAGCCTCCAGAGAGACCCTGCTGGGTGCACACAGTGAATTTCTCATACCTGAAAGGTCCTTCTTTCTCAGGTTATCCACTACAAGTTACAGGATTTCCCTTCAGATCCACAGGGAAAGTAAAGTCACCATTCTTTGTGTTAGTATGCAGTGTATGTATGTTTGTAGTCTGTCCAAATTTTGGCCTGGATTAAGCAGGAAAGGGGCAGCTTCATGATTATTCTGCTACCATATTGATTTCAGCTGAAGTTTGTTTAGCTTGCTGCTCTTCAGTATCTTTCAGGAAGAGTACCTTTCAGATAAACCTTCAGTTATCTCATTCCAGGAACAGTATGATAATAATAAATCTTAGACATTCTTCAGTTTCTGTATGTGTCAGCTTTATATCTAATGGCTTGGATGTTCACCTGAAGTTTACCAGTATTAAAATTGCTTTGGGAGTCTTGTGCTGCCTGAGGGTGTTAAGGGATTCCCAGCACAACTGTTATCAATGCTGGAAGGGAGACTATTCCTGCCAGTTTTGGTGACAAGCCTATAATAAAAAAGACAAATATTTTATAGAAAAAAATAGATGTCATGGATATTTTGACATGTCTAATAAACATCCACTTAAATTCTGTTCTAGCACTGAAAAGAAATTCCTGTTTTGTTCAACGAGCCTTGGAAGAAAAGACACATGAGCAGTATGGAAACAAGGGGTTAAGGGAGCAATATTTGGACATCTCGAGAGGAATACTTGTCTTATTTATTTGCAGATCAAAATGTGTGCCTTTAGCATAGACTTTGAAAGTATTGATGTCAATTTAGTGCAGATTTCATCTCACTGTCTTGTAAGAGGGTCGTATTTACAAACAAATAGAGAAAAAAAGTAAATTTAAAGTCAGTGCTGGTGGACAAATAGAACAGATGACAATCAGAAGTGGCTGGAATGGTTCAATGTCCCAAATCTATATAGCTTGTAGTTTTCTCTACTTTCATGTTTTCATTCCACTCACTCAACTTTTCTCACATATGCTATGGAGCATGTTTGAATTGAAAAACTCCAAAGGAAATAAATCTGGAACAATTTTAAGAAGGTAAAAGTGGTTTGACTTTGGGGTTTTTCTTTTTTTAATTTTATGTATGCAGTAGGATTATCAAAGTGAAATGAGATATGCAGCAATTTAGAGAATTACATATTTAAGAACAGAAGCATCTTCAAATTAGCATCTCTCTTTAGATTTCTGCAGTTGCATCACAAAAACAATAACAGTGTCTTCTCACTCCATTTGCTGGCACTACATTTCTGTTTTATAGACTTTCCCATAGCAGATGTGTGTCCAGTCAGTGTGTCTCATGTTATTGGATTATTACAGTCACTATGTATTTTAAATCTTTTCAGTGGAATTAGATCAAGAAACAACACAACTGAGGCCACAAAGCTTTTGCAGGTACATTTTGTAATCTATTAATGCTTGTCCTAAAGAGACACAACCTGACCTGTGACATTTAGCCAGTGTGTGGAGCAAACACAGGAGGTAGCAGGGGATGGAGAGGGCAGCATAACAAACTTGTAAATGGTGGATTGCTAGATTTAACTATGCCACAAAAAAGGTAAGGAAAGATGACTTTTAAAGAGACCATGATGTCTCTGTAAAGGAGGATCAGGACAAAGAACAATTAATCTGGACACAAATAAGAATGTGGGACCTGAGGTGACAGCCTCATGAGTGCTGGAGAAGTTGGCCAGTGTAATTTTGAGGGCGCTCTTGCTAATTTTCAGAAGATCATAAAACCAGGAGAGATTCACAAGGACTGAGAGAAAGCAAATATCACTCCTATCTTCATGAATGTCAAGATGGAGGGTCCAGAAAACTACAGGCTGGTCTTCATCACACCTGAGAAGCTGGTGAAGCAGTTAATCCTGGAAACTATTTTCAAACTCATGAGGGCCAAAGTAGTTGGGAGCAATCAGACTGGATTTATAAAAGGGAAATGATATTTGATCCACCTGATAGCTTTCTAAAATGAAATTGCTAGCTCAGTGGATGAGGGGAGTTCAGTGGTTTTGTTCACTTTCATCTTACTTTGAATACCATCTCCCATGATATTCTCATCTGTGAACTCATGAACTAAAGATTAGTAAATGGACAGTAAAATGGACTGAAAATTGACTGAACTGCCAGACCCTGTAGTGTTGTGGTCAGCAGTAGAGGGTCCCACTGGAGGATGGTCACTATTGGTCTTCTCAGGGGTTGATATTGTGGCCAGGGCTGTGTAAGATTTCATTAATGTCCTGGATGGAGGCACACAGTGCACTCCCAGCAAGTTTGCAGATTATACAGATCTGAGAGGCGTGGCTGGTAAACAAGGTGGGTGTGCTGCTGTTCACAGAGACCTCCCTAGGTGGGAGAAATGAGTCAATATTCCTCATGAGAATGAGGGGAAATGCCACGTCCTGCAGCTGGGGAGGAATGACTCCCCATACACATAAAGTCTGGGGCTAGACAGTGAATCAGCTGTGCAGAGAAGAGCCTGGGGTATCCTGCTGGAACCACAAGCTGACCATGGATCAGAAATGTGCCTCAGCCTTAGGGAAGACCGGAATCCTCCTGGGCTTCAGGAAAGAGAGCTCTGCCAGGAGATAAGGGGGGGGAGGGGGGAGGGAAATGATCCTTCCCCTCCAATGAGCCCTGGCAAGAGCTATCTGAAGTCACAGGTGCAGTTCTGGGCACCCCAGTACAAAAGAAATAGGCACACTAGAGTAAGTCCACCAGAGGGCCAGGAAGATAATTAATGTAGTGGAGCATCTGATCTACAAGAACAGGCTGAAAGATCTGTGACTATTCAGTCTGGAGAAAAAAAGGCTCAAGGGGGGTTCTCAGCAATGCATAAATCTGATCAGGGAGTGTAAAAAATACAACCAGCCTTAGTGGTGCCCAGTTAAATAACCAGAGGCAATGGGCACACATTTAAATACAGAAATACAATGTGGGCATAATAAAACTCTTTCTTGTGAGGTCAGACAGACACTGGAACTGATTGCCCAGAAAGGTTGTTGAGTCTCCACCTCTGGTAATATTCAAAACCTGACTGGACATTGTCCCAAGTAACCTGCCTTGATTTAACTTACTGGTAGTCCAAAAGCTTTGGACTATTTGATCTGCTAAGGAACCTTCCAACATTAATTGTTCTAGGATTTTGTGGTGTAATACCTTTACACATGGCAGCTTTTTACAGTTCAACTGCAAGTGATACTGCATTCATTAACTAAATGGAAGATTAAATAATTATCTACTCAAAGGCTCAAGAAGTTCCCACAGAATAAAAATATTCCAAATTGTATTTCGAATTCAGAAACTCTAAGTATCTGGTAATTATTTTTTGAGATTGTGATTTCAATTGTTTTAGATGTCCATGAAAAATTGTCTTTGTTGATCTAAATCTGATGATTATCTTATAGTGAATAGTATTTTTGAATATATTTATGCATCAGTTTTTTGTATCATGTACACAACTGAGGAAAATTTTTATTTGCCTCCATGAGAATTTATTTATTTTATCAAAAATATTGTTGCTTTTCTGTTTGTTTACATGGTTTTCCTTTTTACTTCTAAATTTAACCTTGTTTACAGATACTATTCTGTAAAGTGGTCTCTAATCACTACAGAATTAAGTAGTCACTAAGCATCTCTTGAAATTCTAAAAATAACAGAAAAGCCACAGGAATGTGAAAAGTGGTAAACTTGATTGCACAGTTGAAGCTGTGGGAGAAAAATATGGAAATTTGATATTGAACTTGCTTTTTTCTCCTCTTCTTTTCACATTGTATTAATCATTAATTTTTTTTGTGAAGTTTCTATACAAACATAATATGGACTCCTAACGAACTTTGATTTCACAAATGTCTTTGAAGGACCAAGCTGACTCAGTTAAACTATCCTTACGTATTAATGCTGTTTGAGTTCTATATACAACTCTTTAAAGAGAACCATTGAAAAGTTCCTCACTTCAAAATATGGCTATAGCTTTTGTACTGAAGAGATCCAAACAACAGCAGATTTTGTGCTGTTTAGAATTATCTAGGCAGTATAAAGCAAACTAAAATAGTAGCAACATTTGGACTGTGATTGAAACCTTTGTCCTTCATTTTAACAGAAAAAAATTACAAAATACTCAAATTAATGACAGTCTCGTTGTGGGCGATATCATAGATATCACCCACATCTCAGATTCATCACTCTTCAAAGTTTATGAAGGCTGTCAGCTGGAGAGTCAAATCTCAGGCCCAGTTCTCTTCATTTAGTAGAAGAGACACAAGTTTTCTGACATGCCTAGGGTTAGCCAGAATATTTATATCGTGGTGTGTTTTTTTTTTTCTTTTCTTGCTATCTATGTTCTGTCTATAGCAAATTCAGTTACTTTCCCTGTTCCCTGCAAATCAGGTGCTGCTGCTTTGTGCAGTTCTACAGGTGGTCCTGCATTGCCCATGGCAAATTTCTGCTGTATTGGTGTGGTGGATCTATCTGCATTCAATTTGTCTTTGCATAAAAGTGCACTTTACTGTCTAGTGTCTCCCACGACAGAATAGAAGCTCAAATTCTTCAACAATGGGCAGGTGGAAAATGGGAATGAGTTTAGACTAAACTCTCACCTTCTGTATTGAAGGACAAACATTTAGTATTTGTATTCTGAGCAGCACATTTTTCCTTCCATGTTAAATGATTAAAAACTGAAAAAAAATGAGAAGATTATCTCCTCAGCATCAATGCTGAGGCATTTTTCCATTACTGTTATTAGTTTAGTAATGTTTTCATCACTGCTGATCCCAAGGTTTCAACTTAAAGATCTTTAGCATGCTTCACATATAACTTAAGGAATTAACCAAGAATTTGTAATTGATTCTGTCTTTTTGGGAATACAATGCAGAAGAAAACTCCTGACCAAATAGCAAAATTTTCAGCACGTAAAGCTTTACAGAAAGCCCTGTATCCATACTTTGTGGGAACATTTAGATTTTTAATGATTTTAGTATGGGGAATTTTTTTTCTTTTATTCTCTTTGCACAGTGCTTAACAAAATATGGGGATGCTACTACATGAATGATAAATAATAACAATAAAAAATGACAATTGGAACAGCTAATGAATTATCAGTGACTGAATCTTTGTTGTTTTTTTCTTTTAATACTTTAAACAAATCTGATCTGGGTAAATGCGGGAAGGGGGAGTTTGTTGTTGGGTTTGTTTGGTTTGATGGGATTTTTTCTTAGTCTTTTTTCTGTTTGCTCATAGTTTTGGGGGTTTTTTTGCCTTTTAATTTTTTTTGTTTGGTTTGGTTTTTAGTTTTTTATGTGAGGGGGGTTGGGGCTTTGTTTGTTTGTTTGTTATGTTTCCTTTTTGGGTTTTTTTTGAGTTTTTTTTTTTTTTTTTTTTTTTTTTTTTTGGTTTTTTTTTGTTTTTTTTTTTTTTTTTTTTTTTTTCTTCTTTTCTTTTTTAAAATCTAGGATAATTATCTACTTTCTCACCTGGAAAAGAATAGGAAAATACAGCAATACGAAGAAATCACCTGAATTTTGTATTTAAGGAAGAAAATTATTCTTGCAAGATGGAATTACGGGTAGTACATTTTTGTGTGTCCAAACAATAGTCTGTTTTTTTCCCAGCTGATCTAAGAAACTATACTTTACATCTAAAGATGTAAGGATCTTACTAATGGTGCAACTTTAAGTTTTATAGGAAGAAAATTATACTAACTCAACAGAAAGAGTTGTGGAGTATTAGATCAATGACAGGAAAACAGAGAACTAAAATCCTTGGTTAACATCTTGACAGTGAGGCAATTAATCAAACAAGATAGGCAAAGATATGTGACAGTGCCCTTTTCAAACAAGATTGTAAATGCAAATACCATGTATAATGGTGACAAAAGGTAATTAAGGGTAGCTTTCTGTACACTGTTAGTAAATTTTGGTCTAAGTGGTTTATGTCTCCCTCCTCAGTTAGTTTTATTATTAAGAATTCTTGTTTTTTAAAAATAAAAATTGTATCTAAATATTTATATACAATAAAAGGGAGGACACCTCTTAAAATAAAGCTTTATTTTAAAAAACTGTTCAGAACTGGACTCATTATCTGGCCCCGAGGCCACATGAATAATCCTACAACTTCTTTCCCTCCAAAACACAGTGACTGCATCCAAACTGCCTACTGAGACAGGTCCCTGGTTGTGTTTACTTCTGAGCTGCAGCCAGGCACTCTTTGAGGAGTAGTTTAGGCTGAAAAAAACTGTAACTAGCTGAATAATTTAGCAACACATAATCAAGCTCCTACATGCAAGGCTGAAACCTAGCATTTTTAATTTTCTAACTCTTTTGTAAACTGAAGAGCTCTATCTGACTAGGAAGGAGTTAACTTTCTTTATGGCATCCTGTATGGTGCTGTCTTGAGTTCATGACTAAAACAATGCCAATAGCAAACTTTGTTTTGGCCATTTGGCAACAGTGCTAGCACAAAGTAATGGGTTTCTTTTTTCCCCAGTGAGTAGGCTATGAGGGGACACAGTGGGGACAGCTGACCCAAACTGACCTACAGAATATTCTATATCCTCCCTGTGAACCATTCTGGTGTTGAGGCTCTGCTTTCCAGAAAGTGGCAGACACCTGCTTGCAAATGGGAAGTCACTGAACTACTTATCTTGCTTTGTTTGCAAGCTCATTTATGTTTCACTTATTAAACTGTTTATCTTGACCCAGCAGTTTTCTGACGTTTTATCTTCCCATTCCCTTCCTCATGGAGATTTGTGAGGAGTAAGTGGGAGACCAAGTGAAGGCTTTGCTGGTCAGTGTGAATCCACCACTAATATTCTCAAGAGCAGACCTAGTCCGCTTTCCTGATTTTTTCTCAAATGCACTCTCCCTTACAACAGGAAAATTGTCATGCCCTTTTCTTACTTCTAGAAAACCAGAGAGAAACATAAACAAAGCTGAATGACTTGGAGAACCCAGTCACAGGACTTGGTCATTCAGTTACTAAGGGAATTGCAAGGATATGATTGTCACCTTGGTGGTTGTGATGAGAAGAGCATAATATGGCAGGGAGATCTCCAGCAGAGGAATGAGGCATATGGAGAGATGATATAGATGGAGATCTCTCTTCCTTTCTGTCTCTGCAGGTTACTGTAATCCCAGTTTTGTTCTATTCATTGCTTGAATATAGCTCCCAAAGCCAAAAGTCAGAATATGACCAGATTCAAACAGTCCAAACCCACAGACTAATTCAAATATGTGAATAAAATTAATGTAATTACAAATAACAAACATGAAAGGAACTGTATCATCTCCAGTGTGTGTGTAGGAATGCCCAAATCCCCCGAGTCAGTTTCAGAGCTTTGCCTAACTCATTAATGACCCTCTAGCCAATAAATATTGTACCTTGTGCATTTTATTAATTTTTTTACTCTCTTTCGAAAAGTGCTTTTGGTGACTCCTGAAGAGAAAATTTGAATGTGCTAATTTGAATTTATCACTAAATATGAATCTACTGAGTTTCAGAGCAGTGTTAAACCAGCCTTATGATCCCCTACCAAATGACTTTGCACAAACTCTTATGCATGATCCCAAATCCAGCTTTTCTGAGCACAGATGTGCAGTTTTTAAGGAGGACCTGACTGAAAACGCAGAGATGTCAATTGAAGCTTTTTGGTTGTGCACAAGAAGGCTGTATTAAGGCATCTCTACCAGGAGATCTCCTGGAGTATCTATGCCAGTTATAAAAAATAGGATATAGCTGTTGGGAAAGGAAAATGGTAATAATTTTATAATGTGAATTTTCATTACAAACTATATGTGAATCTGAAATGTATTTCAGGATTTTTTTAGGGGCAGAAAACCTGTTAAGCTGAAAGATATTTATTTAAACTTATTTCCTTCTAATTGACTTTGTGGCCTTTGCAATGTTGCTAAATAAGAAAGTTCACAAAGTGTACCTTGGCACCTGCAGCAAAGTTGCAAATAGAAGAGATACTTCAGAATTCAATTTACTTTGTATTAACTTGAGATCTGATACTCATCATCTGCTTTAACTGCTTGTTTTATCTAAACTGCTGGAGTCACATGAACGGGAAAGAAAATTAAGAGATTTCAAATTTTTTGCTCTAAGCAAAATTACTTCCTTATCTAATCTAATAAGAGGCCGGATGAGTTTCTCTGTTTTAATAATCACTGTGTTCCAAACTTCCGTTCCATTAAAAAAATTAACATAAATTGTCTGGAGAATTTATCTTACTATAATCAAGAAAGTTTTCTTCAATATCACCCTAAAATATAAACTTGACAGTAGGCTGGCAAACTCTTGTTACAGATTTTTCTTAGCATAGTAGAATTATAATGAAGCATTTAAGATTTTGAAATAGGAAAATGTACCAGAAGGATGTAGACATCCCAATGTCAGTAGCTGATGTGAACTTGGTGCGATTAGACAAGGAAAAGACAAGACTATACAAAGGCAGGGGTCTCTTTAAAGAAAGTCTGTAAGGAGTATTGTTGATTTAGAAGGTGACCTTTGACTACTAAGTAGGCATAGTGTGAAGTACTGAGACATAAAATAAAGGTGTTTAAAGTTTTGGTGCTCCATGTTATCATCTCACATTTACCAGCTGGAATCCAAAACAACCCTATTAGACTTTGGTGCTTATTCTGGAGTCCATGAGATTTAAAACTTGTTTGTTGCTTCTGCTGAGATTTAATCAGCTGCGGTTTTTAGCGTTAACAGCAGTCTATCACTCACAGAAGAGAGCTCATAAGTAAGATGATTAAGGGTAGAGAGGTCACATCCTTAGAAGGAGGGGGAAATAATGTATCTCATAAACTTTGGAGCTGATTATTTTGATGGTATTGTATTTCTTTTGGCTTGGGTGTGTGACTGAGAATGATAGAGAAACTTCATGAAGGATTAAAAGACAGGTCATGACTTTATTTTTCATACATATAAACTTACTTAAATCATCACCAAGAATAAGTGGTGTTTTCTGTCAATGTAGGATTCCCTGCTATGGGAAGGTGCTAAATTCTGTAAGCCTATTTAAGCAGTTTTTTTGATCAAGCAGTTATGATATTTGCCTTGTGCTTCTAATACTGCTGCATGGACACCCTGCTGCAGAGAATCCTGGTGAAGCTGTGAATGCAGAAATATCTCCTTTTAGCAATGTGTGTCTGTAAAGAAGGTGGAGAACCAGTTTTAGTCCTAAACAACCTCTCTAAAAGGAAATTTCTTTTTTTACTTCTGGTGCTTTAGTCAATGCCTTAGAACGATTGCTACCTTCACTTTAGCCTGATAACCATGTATGGAATGGGTGGTACTTTAGCAATTTCTCAGCTGCCCTCAAAATCCATGAGAATTTACAGTATTTTTCCTTTTGCATTAGTGCCTGTAGCAGTCAGTAACTCACTGATGATCCTGCTTTAGTATCCCTCTCAGCAGCCACTTGGGAAGCACATGTAATTTCTTCTGCATTACTTACTGTAAGCCTTCAGAGTCATGAGATGTTCCTTATTGACTGCTAAGTTCCTTTACACCTTACAGTATTATTGCTGAGTGATTTATCAATATTTAATAAAAACAAATGCAACTTTTCATTTTTAATTTTGCCAGTCAATTCTAATAATGGAAATTACATTACTTAAAGATTTCTTCTACAACTCTTATATTTAATATATCTTCTCTTTTTGTCCTAAGAATCCTGCAACATAGCTTAGTCCCAGACAGTGACCAGCAGAGTGAGTCTTGTAATGACAGTTTTGGCTGTGATTCCTGGCCACACAAAGGCTAGATTATACATCTGTGGCACTTTAAAAGGATCTGAAAATGAGAATAAAGAGAAGTTGTGTCCACCAAATGGACCATTATTTTGCCATGAAATGTAAAATGGCTTCTGCGAAACTAAGAAATAGGCCTCTGCTGATTTTTAGGGATGAATAATACTTCATAATTGTAAGATAATGTATTATTTTATGAAAGCATATACTGCAGTTATGGTATGAAAAATCAAAAGGTTCAAACCTCACAAATCATTTTTAAAATCTTAAGACACAGATATATAATTACAGAATCATTTAGGTTGGAAAATACCTCTGAGATTATTGAGTCCAACCTTTGAAAGACCACTACCTTGTCGACTAGACTGTGACATTGAGTGCCATGGTGAGTAATTTCTTGAACACCTCCAGGAATGGTGACTCCACAGCCTCCCTGGGTAGTTTATTCCAAGGTTTAACAACCCCTTCTGTGATGAAATTTCTCCTGATGTCCATCCTGAATCTCCCCTGTTGCAGTGTGAGGCCATTTCTTCTTGTACTGTCACTGGTTGCCTGGGGAGAACAGGCCAGTTTCCACCAAACAATGACAGAACAGGTTAAATATATATGGACATGTTGTGCATGTATATTCATGTTATAATCTATAGAAATACAACATGGATTTTAATATATAAACACACATAGATATATATTGATACAGTTTCACACATATATATCCTTTCCAAACCTTTTGTAATTTACCTACTAATGACATTTTCAAGCTAAACCACAAGCAATTTTGTGGTTTCAAAATTCACTCATGAAGAATATAGAAGGTTGCATCATGCAGTTGTTTGTCTCCAGAATAATATCTTTAAAGTCATTACCAACTATTATGAGACTTGAGAGAGAACTGCAATAATTAGCAGCATTGATTCATAAGGAGTATGGAATCTACTCACCAGAGTCTTTTCAATGTAGAGCAATCATTTAAAGATGCATCTTGATATACTTTAAAGGAAAATACCTTCATGTATTGAAGCTGCTCAGTAACTATCTGGAATAGATCCAAATTTGCTTTGAAAGCTAAATAAATGCATCAGAATTCTGAAGTGACTACAAAGTAATCTGAATGTTTACTGGAGAAACTTTCAGGTAAGAAAAAGAGTTAAACACCATTCAGGTCCAAGTGTTAAAAATGAGGCAAAATGTAAAGTATACAAGCACCCTGAACCTGTGCTTTCTTTCATTCTTCCTAAGGCAATGTTCAGGATAAGAAAATGGGTTTATTTTATTGTGGTGGTGTTTTTGTTTTGCTTTTTTCTTTCTCCTAGAAGGCTTAATGCTAAAATTCTACCTCTTTATATGTTCAAATCCCAGTTCACTAATGCAGATTTTTGGATCCAACATTCAAGTACATAGTTTTCTATTGCATTTTGATCATGTTGTAGTTTAGATGCAAAATATCACTAGGGAAATGTTCAAGCTTTCAGGCTACTGACTCACAAAATAAACATTGTCCAAAGCCAGCTCCTGTAGGGATCTACACTGTATATATGTCTATACATGCCAATAAATTTTCCACTAATGGACTTTTATCCTGATCAGACAGGGAAGAGAACAGCATGAGACTGTTGGTACTTTTTGTGTTTGCATGAATATTGAATATTGTTTGTGCTTCTGTCTGTGTTGATCTGTGTGGCTGGCCATGTGTATATTTATATATGTGTTGTTTACTTCTGTCTGTGTGTCTGCTGGGAGCACATGTTGAGCCTTGTTAGGCTGAATGTGGGGGAGATGGAGCTCCTGGGCTCACCTTTCTTGGGCTGCAAAATTCAGCCACCTCTACAAAACCACAGGATAATTCAGCATGGAAAGGACAGCAGTTACTCTCTAGCCCAACTCCCTGCTCAAAGTAAGGTCAGCTATGGGATCAGACTAGCTCACTCAGGACTGTCTGAAACCTTGATAAAGTCTCTGGGCAACTTGTTCCAAAACTTGAACACCCTTGTGGTGAAGAATTTTTTACCTATAACAAGTCAGAGCTGTGTTCCTTCTTTTTTCTCTGTGCTGTTCATTTCCTTCACAGCAGCTGGCATGGGATTGTGTTTTGGATTTGTGCTAGAAAGTGTTGATAACCCAGGGATGTTCAGCTAGTGCTCAACAATGCTCACAAAGGGTCAAGGATTTCTCTGCCTCGCACTGTCTGGCCAGTTGAGGCTGGGGGTGAAAAAGAAGCTGGAAGGGTCACAGCTGGCAAAGCTGACCCCGACTGACCCAAGAGATATTCTTCCATTGTTCTCAGCAATAAAAGCACTGTGAAAGAAGGAGGAAGGAGCATTTGGGCATTTTGCATGTGCTGTCTGTGTTCCCAAGTATGCTTTACACATGATGAGGCCCTGCTTTCCCAGAGATAGCTAAATACCTGACTGACAATGGGAAATGATTAATGAATTCCTTTCTTTGCCTTGTTTGCATGTGCAACATTTTTTTTTTTAATTGTTCAATTGTCTTTAGCTCAATCCATGAGTTTTTCCACCTGTACACCCCCATCCCACTTGCGAGGAGTGAGCAAACTGCCAAGCAGGGTTAAGTGACAACATTCTCCCATACAGAACTGATTGTTCTTCATAGAAGATGCCCTTTTAAGTTTTATTCCAATGTTAGAATAGCTTGAAGTATTTACCAACAGCTGATCACTCTGACATATTGCCTGGGCTGCCACTCGGATATGCTAAGAATAACTTTGTAGTAGTTGATATATCTGCCACAGTGGTGGAGCTTAATATATGGCTTGGGGTTTACTAGATTAAGCCATAACATCCAGCAATTCAGAATTGGCCTGGACATTCAGAACTCCTTCATACATATGGAATACAGCTAAATAGCATCTTCTCTCCTGCTTTAATGCTTACAGAGGCATTCACTACATTGGCAGGTTCAACAAAAATTTTTTGCTGGTAAAAGAGTGGTATATATTTACAGGTTAAAATTGGGACTCTTTCCATTTACTTTTGAGGTTAGAGGCACATGGGTAGGAGGATCATTAACTAGTATTTGCTAACTGGTGGAAAAAGAAAACAGGAAAGTTCTCCTTTATATATTGTTAGTTAAAGTCCTGGACAAGTCACACCTATTATTTTGCAGTAATTCATTTTAGTAAGCAAAAATAATAGAGACCATTAATACTGTTTGAAAGTAAACTCTCCATCAGCAGTCCCTGAAATCCCTGGTCTAAAGAAATTATGTGATGAATGATGCACTATTACTAGAAATTGTTATTTCAGGTTTCCAACCTAGCAGACGACCTATCTGTATTAAAAAAAAACAAACAAAAACCAAAAGCAACAAAACTTGAAGTTAATTTCCAAGTCATTTTTCCCAGATCTTTCTTTCAGTGACTTAAAGACTTACTTCAGTGTTGGTCTCATTATATATATATATATGACTCTATCTATTCTTCAGTATCTACAAATGGAATTTTAAAACTGCATATGTCATGTGAAAGGGTGAGATTTTTCTCAACCCTTACTGCAGGGAGATTCCCTTAGTGTTTGACTTGTCTGTCAGCTCTCAGGAAAGCCAAGACCCTTTTGCCTGATCAGTCTGACAGCATCCCATTGTAGAGACCCTTTACTGAGCAGTCCTACTGTATTGGAGGGCACTTTGACTGAATTCTTCAAACTTCCAGAGGGCAAACTTTGGTCTCTTTAGGAGACTGGTGGAGGGAGTCCCTTGGGAAGAAGAGCTGAAGGACAAGGGACCCAGGAAGGTTGGAGGTGTTTTCAGAAAGGAATCTTAGAGGTATAGGAGGAGGCTGTGCCCTTGGGCCAAGACATGAGCTGATGGCGAATAAGACCAGGCTGGTTGAACAGAGAGCTTTGGTTGGTACTCAGGGAGAAAAGGAGAGTTTATGACTTTTGAAAGAAAGGGCTGGAAACTCAGTGCTACAGGGATGTCATGAGGTTATGGGGAGAGACTGTTAGAAGGGCCAAAGCCCAATGAGACTTTAATCTGGCTAACACTCTAAAAGACAATATAAAATATTTTTATAAATACATTTGCAAGAAAAAGAGGGCCAAGGAGAATCTCCAACCTATATTGGATGTGGAGGGAAATGTAGTGACCAGGGCTGAGGAAAAGATTGAGGTACTTAAATTACATCTTTGCTTCAGTCTTTAACAGTAAGACAGTTGTTTGCTGTGGTTATTTGGAAAAAAGTCTTTACTGAGAAGGTTGTCATTCATTGGAACTGACTGCCCAGGGAAATGGTTGAATCATCATCCCTGGAAGAGTATGAAAGATGTGTAGATGTGCTGCTCAGGGACATGGTTTTGTGGTGGACTTGGTGGTGCTGTGTTACTGTTAGACTCAATCTTCAAGGTCTTTTCCAACCTAAACAAATCTATGATTACATTATGAGTTTTTGTGATTTACAAGTAGTCCTATATTTTAAAGGATTTGAGAGCCTTTTTCAAGGAAGAGCAGAAGAAATACAAAAACAAGTTATTGAAACATTGATACTGTAAGGCTATTTTGACATTCTATCCATGTACTTTATTTTGTGAGCTTTTTGATCATTGTCTGCGTGTGAAGCCTTTGTTTTACTGAAAAAAATTGTCACGTAAATATAGGTATTACAGATGAAATAAGCTTACTAGATCATTTCATCCCTTTGCTTGTGTATTGGGTCTGGCTGAGATGGAGTTTATTTCCCCACAGCAGCCCTCAGAGTGCTATGCTTTGCATTGTTAGCTGAAAAGTGTTGATAACACACCAGTGTTTTGGTTGCTGATGAGCAGAGCTGGCATAACATCAGTGCTGTCTCTCAACATTTTCCCCCCAACAAGGAGCTGGGAGTGGGCAACATTCGGAGTGGGCAACATTCTGGTAAGGGGAAACAACCAGGCCAGCTGACCTAAATTAACCAGAGGGCTATTCCATACCATGTGATGTCAGCCCAGCTATAAAAGCTAAGAAAAGGAGGAGGAAGTAGGACATTTCTTATTTACAGTGTTTGCCTTCTGGGGCAACAACTGTACATGTTGAAGCCCTGCTTCCTGAGAAGTGGATGAATATCTCCTGCTGATTGAAAGTAGAGAATAAATCTTTTTTATTCTCTTTCTTTGTGCACAAAAAACTTGCTCTTTGCTTTAGTGAACTGCCTTATCTCAACCTACAAGCTGCTTTCCATCTTATTTTCTCTCCCTTATCTACCTGGGAAGCTGAATGGTTGAGTGGCTTGGTGGGCATCTGGTGTCCACCAAGGTCAACCCACTACAGTCCTTTAAAAAGGCCATGGTGTGTTGACCCTGACTGGATGCCAGGCAGCCACAAGGCTCCTCTCTCATTCTATTCCTCAGCTGGACAGGGCAGAGAAAATATAATGGAGAGTTCATGAGTTGAGATAAGGACAAAGAGATCACTCAGCAAATACTATCATAGGAAAAACAGACTCAAATTAGAGATATTAACTAATTTATTGTTAACAGAATCAAAGCAGGACAATGAGAAGTAAAATAAGACCTTCAAAACACCTTCCCCCCACCCCTTCCTCCTTCTCAGCTCTGTCTTCTCCCCCAGCATCTCAGGGAGACAGGGAATGGGGGCTACCAGTTTGTGACACATTGCCATAGCACAAGGAGAGCAGTCCTTCCCCTGCTCCAGCATGGGGTCCTTCCAATGCAAGACAGTTCTCCATTAATTTCTGCAATGTGAGTTCATCCCTCAGTTCTCCACAAACATCTCCAGTGTGGATCACTCTTCCACAGGGTGCAGTTCTTCAAGAACAGGCTGCTCCAGTATGGGCCCCCACAGCATCACAAGTCCTACCAGGAAACCTGCCTGCTCCAGTGTGGGCTCCTCTCTCCATGGATCTGTAGATCTCTGCCTTTCACCAGCACAGGTCTTCCAGAGGTTCATAAACACCTCTCAGGAATCTACCTGCTCTGAGGTGGGATCTTTCACAAGCTGCAAGTGGATCTCTTCCTCCCTGTGGACCTCCATGGGCTATAGGGGCACAGCTGTTTCACCATGGTCTTCACCACAGCCTGCAGGGAAATCTCTGCCCCAGTGCCTTGAACACTACCCCCCTCCTTCTCCACTGACCTTGGTGTCTACATAGTTGTTCCTCTCACATATTCTCACCCCACTTTTCTCAGGGTGAAATTTCATCTGCAGAATACTTTTTTTTTCCTTCTTAAATAAGTTATCACAGAGATATTGACATCATTCATACTTGGTCCAGCCTTGGCCAGTGGCACATCTGTCTTGGTGCCTCCTGGGATTGGTTCTCTTGGAAAAGGGGAATGTTTCTGGCATCTTCCTACAGAAGCCACACCCTTAGCTCCCCTGCTACCAAAATTTGCCCACGAAAATCCAATACACCTTGTAAGTGCAAGTACATTTCCTATGGTATTTCCTTATCTAGTGCAGGCCTAGACAGAAAAAAAATCTATTTTGTAATAGCAGCAAACCAAAATAAGACACCAACACTCCCTCCCTACAAATATTTCAAAATTTATTTTCATTCTGAATCAGAAGAACTTTCAAAATTCATGAGAGAACCAAGAGGATAGAGAGAGACCAATACAAAGCTAGTACCACCTGTGTGAAAATTCACTGGGAATTTGGAAAATTTGAATTTCTATTTCTGGAAAAAGAAGGATTTTAATGTATTTGTCTCATACCCTGGCCAAAGAAGAAGACTGCTAGCACTTCTGAACAAATACATCTCTCTTAGAATTCTTCTACTTTATAAAAGAGTTTATGATTTCAGATGTTTTTTCATTTCTGATTTAATTTTACCATCATTAATTTCTAGTTGGTCTTATTTAAACTTGGTTGTACAATAAGACCACCTTAAATAATTTCTTTCTGTCCTTGGTGTTTATAGCCTTCAAAGGTACGTAGACAGTTAACATCTCCCTTCCCCCTCTCCCCCTCCAGTCATTGCTTAGCAAGTTATACATATTTATTTCTTTTAATCTTTCACCGTAAGTCAATCCTTTCAGCCCCTCAATAATTTATGTTGCTTTTCCTTGAATTTCCTCCAATGTGTCAAGATTTTTTCTAATACTGTGAGGCCCTGCATACTTTATTCTAGACATATACTCAACTGTTACATGGGGAGAGATAGAATATCAGTAGCTTACGTTTGCTGCTTTCTTTAATTTGCATGCTTGTTGCCTGGGTTTTTTAGAATACTATAAACAATTCTTGTTATTTTTCTACTTAGAGTGAATTTCCATATCACATGTATTTTCCTACATATATAATGGTCATATGAAAATGATTTCACGCCGTGTCCTCCTGAAAGATCACCTGACTTCAAAAATCTGGTAAACAAATCAAAGCCACAAACAACAAATCAGTCAAATATCTGTCAGCTGTATCATCTCCAAACGCAGAACTCACCTCTCCATGTTGGGGATCTTGCAAGCATTCAAATAGGTGTTCAAGTGAATCTGGCTTAGCAGTTTCCAGTCTTGGAAGGTGGCCTGCACACAAAGCAATCTGGGATCTAGCAAACATAACAAAATAATTTTTACAGAAAAATGGGTTATGTAAGGAACTGAAGGCAGTGCTTGATTTCACATGGCAGTTTTGCAAGTTGATGTTGATGCTGGTTCTGATGGAATGGGATCCCTTCACACATAGAAGACTCTCCAGACCTTGGGGAGACTTAACAAGTGAGTTTAAGATCAACACAAGATCAAGCTTTTCAGCAAGAACAGCTTACGATGCTGCTGAAGCAGTGTGGGGTTTGGTCCTTGTGAGTGACCATGTCATCAGCTGGGGAGATCTTTGGAGAGCCTTAATCCATTCTCAGGTGACAAGACACGTAAGAAATATTGCAGTGTGAGAGACCAACCAAAGAGATAATTATTAGGGTCTAGCTGAGTGTGCTGGTTGTGTTCAGAATGCCAGTGCAAACATTACCTCAGTGGTAAATGCTAATTAGAAATCAAAATTGTGCAGGGTGAAGGAGGTACCAGAATGAAGAGCAGGTAATGACAATTTGTTCTCACTTTCAGCGTCTTCACAGATGTCATTGTTCCTAAGAGTCATTTAGTGGGATTCATCATTATATTAAGTAAATGGTATGATTAAAAAGAGATTCAACATTATAAATATATCATCTAATCAGCTAGTTGGCATCTCTGTTATCTCTTAAACAGTATTATCATTCCCAGCTGCATGAAGCTCTCAACAACAAAATGCTTATTGTTTCTTTGCTAAATTGACATAATACATTGAATATTATAATTGAAAACACATATATCTTGGGTGCTTTGGGAAAAACATAATATAATCTACCATAAAGCTTTATTTCAGTAATTTAAAAAAGGGTTTTTTTGAGTTTTATTTTTCAGTTTTAAACTATTTATGGGTATTAATCATCTGCCATTAATGGATATTTACTATTTTTGATTTGTAAATTATTGAAAATAAATTATTAATTTGGAGGGGAAAAAACCAAATATTTTTACAATCATTCTTTCCTCTCAAACCATTACCATTACAATTTTTTTCCCAAATAATTAAAAATTATTTTTTGTTTATGGTATTGGACAATAATGAATGGATATCCAGTAAAAATCTGGTTTGCACCTTTGAATGCAGAAAGAAAATAATCTACTTTCATTAGAGAGCCTCTTTTGCAATAATCCATGAACCTTCTGTATTTGTTTTTCTGCCACATTAAATTGTCTATGTGCTCTAAATAGACATGGTTTCCTTCGGTGAAATGTTTATTTTAATTTTTTTCAGTCTCAAGATTTCTCTTTCCTGTTTGATTTGTATTTGTTTATTTACTCAATGATTAGATTGCAGTGGATTATTTTGCAGCAATTAATGATTCTTTTTTTTTTTTTTACAGTTTGTTGCATATGACCATAGAATACTTTGGGTATGAGGGGACCTTTAAAGGTCATCTAGCCCAGCATTGCCATGGACAGAGATACCTGCAACTGGAACAGGTTGTTCAGAGGCCCATCTGACCTGGCCAGTAATGTTTCCAGGGATGGGAAATTTATCACATTTATCTGGCCAACCTATTCCAGAGTTTCATCCTCCTCATTATAATTTTTTTCTTTTTTTTTTAGTCTAATTCTACGCTCTTTTAGTCTAAAACTTTTACCTGTGTCCTAGTGCTACAGACCCCACTGAAAAAATCTGGCTTCCATAGCTTTTCAAATATCATGGTGAGTGGTTTTGCATGAGGGGATATTTTCTTAATTTGCTCTCTGGCTCTGTATTCATTATCTTTTCATTATAGTAAGATGCTGTATTCCAATACTTTATATTTCTGATTTTTAGGAGATCCAAAATATGCTTCCATAATGCCACTGTCCTTCTTTTTGTATAGTGACATCACTCCTAATTTAGTCCAATCACATTTTATTGTTTTACTGCCACATCATTCTCCTAAGACAGTTTAATAGATCTACAGCATGCACATAAATATGCCTGATATTGAATGCTGTGATGCTCTGCCACCCATTCCATCTATACTCCAGTTTTCTCCTTGAAGTTATATCTAGCCTTGCCTTTTCACCCTCTTAATATGTTCATCTCTGCATTTAATCTATTCCTCTAGCAAGTTTACTAACTGGAGAAATTTTTCATTAATGCATGAAAATACCTTTTTAAACAAGCTATCATACTTACAGGACACTTTACATTGTAGAGGACTTTACAGATAGTAACTAATTAATCAAAGATATCTCCATCAAACAGAAAATAAAATTTGAGTATCTCAATTTTAAGAAGACAAAACTGAACAGAGAGATTTAGGTGAGCTGCTCAAGGCAACACTGAAAATTTGTGGAAGATTCAGAATGATGACTCAATATTTCACAGGCAACATTTCTTTGTTTAAACATTTGAACATTTTGTTCAAGATTTCCTCACTGGGCTTTGATTTCAACACCTACAAGAACTTTCTTACAATTCATCACATGGCCCTGAAATATATACAATGATTTTTAACCTTGTCAAATAATTTTAACATTGTCAATCTACAGAAATCTAAGCTTTATGCTGTTGGAAAAAAAAGAATTTGCTTGTCTCCTTTTGAGATTCACAAAATTTATGCACAGGTGCGACAGACCTCATTTTATTGGATTTAAAACCTTTGGCATGTGCAATATGAGCTACATATATTTTCTCTTTAAGAGGTCATGTTTTTGTAAAAAAAATAAATTTTGAAGGATGCAAAAATTTAACTAATGTCTTTCACAAAAAAACCTTCTTCAAACAAGCGTAATAAGTGTGATGTTGTTCAGAACACATATATGAGTTCAAGATCTGCAAGGGAGGAAAATTTATCGGTATGTCCATAATATCAACACATAATTTTAAAGGCAGTACATCCCTTCTCTAAGGAACTGTAGCCCTGTTGCTGTTCAGTTAGCTGAACAGTAGCTCTTCCTGTCAGTTAGTGAAGAATAAGAATGTAGGAATACCCTGCCTAATCCAATATTCTCTCTCTAGCAATGGTCATCTGAGAAACACGAAAATGCATTAGAGTCTGTCCCCAGAAAGACTTCATTCTGTTAAGATTTCATTGATCTCTCAAGACTGAGGATTATAACTTCTCTCAAAGTTTTTTTTAACATTAAATATAATAGTTCTAGCTCCTCTTCTTATCAATAAACCCAAGCATTTCTTTCTCTAAGCCTGAGTTTACACTTAAAACTGTTTTCAGGGAGGACTGTGACCATCTTAAATCACAGTTCTAAGGGGAGAAAAAACCCCATATCCTAAGAAAAATTAATCCCATTTTAACATGTTTAACTGAGTAAGGAAACACTTGGATGAATGTATTTTCCTGCTGGTGCACATTGCTTATCTACTACTGGGTTCAAATACTGAGATGAAATTGAAGTGTAGAAGTATAATGGTAGACTGAACCTAAACAGGTATCATGGACACTTTCCTTCAGGGCAGAGCAGTGTTCCTGAAGGGCTCCACTGCAATAAACTTTAGCCCCTCTTTTGTTGATTCCCATCCTAAAGAAAGGAGGACACGAAGTAGAACAGTGCACACATTTTTTGTTCTGATGCAGTATTTGCAAAAGGCCAAACTCTGCATCCTTGTGCATGAGGCACAAAGCATTCACCCTCCCTGCCAGTACAAACATAGGATTTTGCATTCTGTGGCAAAGTTGTCCCCAAATTAAATAGGATGCTCATGGAAAATATGACGTTTAAATCTGTTTGTTTCAATAAATAACCTTTTGTTTCAGTTTTGTGAGAAGATCAGACCTTTGTTCTATGAGAAGACATACACCTCAGATGGTTTCTCTATAATGTTTGATTTTGTCTATGGCTCATGGAAGATATTTCCAGGCATATGAAAGGCATAAAGGTGGCTGGGAACAGTCAGCATGGCTTTTGAGACTGTATGCCATAACAAATGTATGATGATGTAGGGTTAATATAAGAAGACCATAAGTGGAGTGGAAAAACTGACTGGCCAATTTTACTCAATGTTTTGTGTTTAGAGGCAACCCAAAGTTCTGAGCCTTGCACCTCTGTGGGACCACATCAGCTGGTCTCCTCTGCTCACTATAGTTTATGGAGGCTGCCCACTCCATCCTCTAGACTACCGACCTTGCAATCTCATTTACTGAACATTTACAGTTGGCTTATTTATGAAATTTGGGCATACAGGGCATGAAGTGAGAACATAATTCCTCCTGTACTTTGTATATTTCCTCCTATACCAGATATCTGTTTACTTTTCAAAACCTGATGGGAAATTAATCAAGACAATAACATCTTAACCATTAACATTAACATCTGTTCTCTACCAGAAGAGAATTACAACCATTGCTCTATTTAGGTGCTGAGGTGGGCAACAAGCCCTATATTCTGTAGAAAATCCATGAAGCAATGTCTAGGGTTAGAAATGCAAGATGTGGCTGGAGGTGTGTATTCTATTGCCATCTGTTAGAGGTGGGGCTGTTATCTTCTGTTAATTTGGCCACCTGTTAAAACCAGGTGGGGCAGTTTTCTTATCTCTTCCACAAACAATCCTTTCTCCAGAAAATATCTTCTATTAATGGGCCATTGAGTCTCACTGCATAACTGATAAAATTACACCATCCCATTGTGAGATGCTCTACCCAGGGGAAGGAGCCAAGCATTCCTACCTGGATGTAATCTGAGCCTTGGAGCACCAGAGCAGCCTTCTCCACTGGCTTCCCAGAGGAGCAGTTGTCTTTTCCACTGGATTCCCAGAGGAAGACCAGGCCCATGTACACCACTGCTGGAATCCTGGAAGCTGAGAATTTCAACCTTCCTGTGCTGAATGGCACAGACCCACAAGAGAACACTGCATTTGATCTGAGGCTGTGAAGAAGGCTTCCAAAGCTGATTAATAACACCGGGATTACGGGTGTGTAGTTGGTTAGAAATGCAGTATTACAGGGTGGAAAACTTAGAGTTTGGGATTTTAGAATATGGAAATAAATATGAAGCAAGATGGAGGTTTTAGGGTGGAGACAGGTTGTTCTTCTTTACCTTCTTCCACCTTCTTCATGGGTTTGGGTGATGTTTTGTAATTGTACAGAAAAGTCCTCATTGCAGGCTTTGAGGGATCAGTTATTGGGTTAAAAAGGAAAATAATCTAGGTGTCATTTCTTAGTCTTAAAAGATCTTGTAACAAGAGATAGCCATTTTTTGCTTTGCTAGTGAAAAGCTGACAAACTTATGGTTGTGAGACTGTTTCACTGATGTGAAATAATAAACACTTGAGTCCGAACATGAACTACTGTCTCAAGTGCCTTCAATCCAGACCCAGAGAAACCGATACACCACCACTGGAGCTTCAGAGGAAAAACTCCACCCTTCTACAGGATCACTGCTTCAACAGAACCCCACCTGTCACTCCAGGAGGACCGCAGCCACCATTCAATGGGACTGCCACCAACACCCTGACCCACGGGGTGTCAGGTCATTTTCTGACTCTGTCAGGGTTGTTTTGTATTCCTGCTTTTTTTTTTTTCCTTAATAAAGAACTGTTATTCCTATTCCCATATCTTTGCCTGAGAGCCCCCTTAATTTCAAAATTATAGTAAACCAGAAGGAGGGGGTTTATGTTTTCCATTTCAAGGGAGGCTCCTGCCTTCCTTAGCAGACACCTGTCTTTTCAAACCAAGACAAGCAACAAAGGGTGATTCAGTCTCAGAGTTGTCTCTGAAGCACAGTGTCCTTTGGGCCACCCTAATTAGACCTATGGAATAAAAAATGAAAATGACCTTTGTATGGCTTTATAGCTGTGAAAAAAATCACTATGTGATCTGATAGTTCATAATCTCATTGTAGAGAGATGACTTTATTAATGAATGCATTGTATTTTAGTCACACGCTGAATTTTTTAGGCAATTAACCACTAGGGAAAAAAAAAGGAAATTAAAAGCAATTGCCTTATTTTTGTTTGAATGTGATTAACTGAAAAGATGATATAGTATACAGTATATTAACAAAAATATCCTATGAATATTTACCAGGCATACTTAATCAACTGAGAATACATGCAGTCAATGAATCAGTCATTTTCTGAGACCTTAGGTACTCCTAGAATAATGTACTGAAACAGACTGAACTATTGAGATGTTCTCTTGGGTCAATTATCAATTTATCATAAAATGCTAGAGTCTTCATGTGCACAATAGACAGCAGACTTGAAACCAAATTTTACAGTCTGTTGAGTATAAAAACAAATTTAGAAATGTCCTGAACATGATAGCTTTATAGATACCATGGGCAATAAAGATCTTCTTACAGCCTGGAGTACAAAACACACACACACACACACATTCGCACACAGAATCATAAAACCATAGAGTACCCTGAGCTGGAAGGGAGACCCTCAAAGATCATCAAATCCAGCTCCTGGCCCTGCACATGACCAACCCTAAAACTGAATGTTATGCTGATTCATGTACTAGACCATAACGTGTTCCAAAAATCTTGTGTGATCTCCTGAATGTGTACCACTATCCAATTATCTATCTATGTCTACCAGAGGAAATGCTGGTAGATGTTATGTGACGTGCAAACTCTAAATCTTTCCACTGCATTAAATTCATGATCCTCATCAAGTTATTTGAACTTAAGAGTGCAATAGCTGGTAAAGGCACAACTGAGTACAGTTCAGTGAAAGGAAGGTAAATATAAGACCAGAGAATTTGTCACTTCACAATAAGGAGGTTGCATAAACAGTTGAGACCCTACAGAAGTTAAAGCAATCCTCAGGTGTTCAAATGTATTCTAGCTTTTAATAGCAGTTATAGGTCATTATGTTATGATAACATGATGAATATTCATATTACAATTTGCTTAATCTTTGACTTTGCATTCACCGTCAGCTGGGTTTAAGTGGTTAGTAAAGTCAGTGAAGGCCCAGCCCTGACAACCATGGATAAGTGATGGTTCTGTCATCCCAACAAATCTTTGACTCAACCTATCAAGACAGCTTCCATATCCCTTTCCACTGCTGAATCCTTTATTAACATATGAGAAGTTTTGGTCAGAGCTCTATTTTTTGTGCCTTAGTTTCCTCATGCTGTCAGCAACACCTATACCTTTTTAACACAGCTATGTAATAGGACCAGTGGGTTAAAGGCTACATTTATTAAGCTGAGAGATAAAGGACTTGCCCCAGTGAGTGCTTGCCTGGAGTAACAATAAAAATTGATGCCTTTCAGTCATAATGTTGATATATCCATATGCACGCTTTAAGCTTTTAATCATAAATACCCTTCGGTCCTGCTTTATGACAATGAATTTCAAAATTGTATGTTTTCCTCTAGAGTTAGCATTCTAAACTGGAGTAGAAGTAAAAAGCTGAGGAAGAGAGTGACAAGAAAAGAAGAATTATCCTCTTTTGATGAACTAACTAAGAAGCAAAGAGCTGTTTCTATTATCAGATCGTATCATCACAGGTGCATAATAATTTCCATTGCCTTCAGCTTCAAGCATTAAGAAGGCATTCAGTTCACACATGAGCTCAAAAGTGTATATTTCAAAATTTTGCAGTAGTATTCTCCCATGCTGAGATACACAATGAAACATACAGTCAATCAAAAACCACAAAAAAAATTAAATAAGAGCCTACTTAGAAACACATTATCATTTATACTACCTGCAGTCAGGTGCACTTTTTACAATTACGACAGATAATGAAATCAGTACAGGATCAGCACCTGAATTCTGACTTCCAGAAAGACCTTTCCTAATTCTCATTTACCTCAGAATATTTTGTTTCTACAATATTACCAGTTACAGATATCTCATGGGAAAATTGGATGTATTGGTAGGATTCCTTTGATAAAAGGGTATTTGCAGAAAAAAAGATTAGGAGATAGCAAAATTCCCATGGGAACTTCAGAATTTGCTTTATGAATTCAGAAAGAGAATTAAATTTAATGAGACTTAGCTGCCGAAAAGCTAGGTAGCAATAAAATTCCATTATCTTTGTTAAAGCTTTCTCAAGTCATAAAATCACTAAAAAACAGGGCTAAAAAGGAATTCAAGGGATCATCCAGGGAAAAGAGACCAAGGCAAGATAAATTATTGCTGTGTCTTTTGGATAAGTGCTCTTAAGCTTCCTGTGAAAGATATCTAATGTTGGAAACAGAACAAATTTTTAAGGCAGTTAATATTATTATTAAAATATTTTTCTTCATGTCCAGTCAAGATTTTTCTCCCCATTCCTTGTCTTAGTCTCCATAAATTTTAAAGACAAGCTAATTCTTCCTTTGTCTCAACACCTTGCTACCATATATCTCAGTTAAATTTTTTGTAGATAAAAAAAAAAAAAAAAACCACTGTTTTTTTTTCTGTTTTATTGTTCATGTATTTTCTAGGTCTTTCTTTTTGCTTTTCTCTTCAAGTAGGTCAACTTACTGAAGTGCTCGACATCAGCTCATGCTCAGGCTTTGGGGGGGTGGAAGCACAGAATTTAAGCTTCCTGGCTCTTGCTGTATATCAGAGCTATGCAGCAGTTTATAAATGTTAATAAAGAATTTACTGTCTGCTGTCATATGATGACTGCTTCCTTCTTACAGCCTTCAGATGTTCCTTGAAGAACTGCTGACTAATTAACCATTCACCTTCCTCTATTTGCCCTTGTTTTCTCCCTGAAAATAGAATGTCATATTTTCTCCTGCCATTATTTTTTCCCCTGGGTTGTTTCTTCAGTTTGGAAAGGTAATTCTTGATTATAGTTTTACCTTAAACATTGAGTCCCTCTCAACTTTTTATATCTACATAATCAGTACGTAGGCTGACATTATGATTCAAATTGTTAAGTCTGATGCCGAACACTACAGCATTAGGATAGACCCCTGAGAATTCCAACCACGACTGATGTTAAGTCTCATATTGCCTGATTTATTCCATTTGTCCTACACGGTCTCCAAGAGAGAGCAAGACCCTGGAATCAGGCCTGCTTGCTCAGGATTATGCTCCTCCAGGAGCTGACTTTACAAATTTCTTTCACAGCACGGCGATGTGGATGGATGCACTCACCAGCTGCCTTCATTTGTTGATCAAAGTTCTCCATTCTGCCACAGACCTCTTCTGTTTAATCAGCTCCACATTTCCCAGGGGTAATGAACATGAAGCACGTGGATCTTCTTTAGAAAATGAATAGACCATCATCACATTTTTTCACATGGATGATTTTTCCACCAAGGTGCTGGATGGTCTGTGGAGATCCCAGATGCTCCCTTTGGACTTTTTTTTTTCTGAAGAAAGTATCTTCTTTTTTTTATCTTCTTTTTTGAGGACACAAGATCTATTTAGTCGGTAACTGCATATAATTTGTTTAAACAGAGGACACAAGTGTCTTTCAGATTAATCCCCTAAACAGCATAACTTTTTAAAAAAAACAAATCTGCCTAGACTTTTCCTCTGAGCACTGTTCTGTTCCTCTAATCACCACTTCTGCCATGGTCTGGTGAAAGTAAGACAAAATCAATTAGTTATTATAGTCATCATTGTAAAATGCACACATGGGGTGACAGAAAAAAAGTATGCTAAATTTAATTCTGGTGTAAACATTTACTTTCAGGAGATGAAGACCTTCTTTGGACTGATTTTTTTATTCTACATTCTAGCTATTTTGAAGACATTTTTTCTTAGGCAAAGATAGAAGCAGGTATGTCTAGTCAAAAGTATTCCTAAATTTTAGGTTTGCTGTGTTTTATTTGGTTATTTATTCGGTATAAAGACCTGTTTACCCAGCAGAAGTAGAAACTAACTATTGTGTGAATAGGAAAGAAGGCATTTATTAATTATCAAATATACAAGGTATTTTTAATGTATTTTCTTCATAAAGGCAGATCATCCTTTCTAAGTTGAAACCCTTTTTAGCTTAATACTGTAAATTACTCAAGGTCAAAAGGTTCAAAAACTAGGTAAGCTCAATAATGTTTTAAAAATTACTTTGAAAAACAAGCATAGTTATAGTTTTAACTTTGGATTGAATTTGAATATTTAGATATATTTTTTTAATCTAGAGAAATGGTTTTCAAAATTGATTTTAGATAACACGTACCAAACAGTAAAATAACTCTATGAACTTATTTCAAGCTTGTCTACAGAAACTTCCTCAGTAAATATCCTTCATACCAATTCAGTTGTTAACCCTTTGGTGAGCTTACAGTGGTGATGAATGTGGTGGGCTTGTAATATAAATATTTAAAGCAGCAAGCTGAATAGAGAAAATAGTATTTAAGTTAATTCTTGCAGTCCACATGACACAAAATAAATATTTGGGAAAAGCGAAAAAACCCGTTGTCAGTATTGTAGGCTGATATTCAGATCCAGGAGGCTGATGGATGTTATATTGTCTATGTTTGTATTCCTTAATCTACAGTTTCCTGTTATGAAAACAGACAAGTTAGAGATGGGGCTGTAATAGGTCATTTAGGTGACCTGTTTTTAAATAATATGATGATTCTTTGGATAACATTTAGCATAGTAATTCTCTTGAGTGGCAGTTGATTATTACCTGAAAAAAAAATAAAATATGGGGTTTTTTTTTGTTGAATCTCATTGTCCTTGAATGGAGCATTACTCTTAAGCATATAACCTCTTCTGTCTGTGGGGAAGGTAACCAGCAGTGCATAAGCTGAAACAGATTTTGATTATGCTGAAGCTGATAAAGAGATCACTGTTTAAAGGGGTCTCAAAATTATAAGGAGAAGTGATTAGTTTTAGAGGCTTAGAAAGAAGACAAAAGGCAAGGAGAGCTGGAGGAACAGTAATTAAAGTGAAGAGCAGGAAGAGGAAGAACACATCTGTGATGCACGGAAAAGGTGCTACAAGCTGAGATCCTGATCTTCTAAGAGATCTTTCACACATGTTAAAGAAACTGGAGGACCACTGGATAAATCAGGGCAGAAGAGAATGTAATTCTGTGACATCTGAAGTAATTCGAGTCCCTGTGATTTGTCTTGTTTTTACATTGTATATTTCAAACTCTGTCAGTTTCCTGGGACTTGAACAGACATTGGGTACCCAGCCCAAGTAGTCCCTGACTAGCTCAAATTACTGACACAGATGCAGCTAAAGAATCTCTAAATTGTGCCTCTACATGAGTGCAGCACTCAGTCAATATGCTTTTCCTCCATCTTTACACCTTAATATTTGGGGGACAGCTATAGGACAATTTGTTTACATTAATTATGTAAATCTCCAGTAGCTGAGGAGAAAACCATCAATATTCTGCTGTGATATAGATGTTTAGTTAGTGACAAGGGAACAACACATTCTTTTCAGAAACTCAGTGAGTGATTTTTTTGAGTTTATGAAGACTTCAGCATTTTCAAGACTGGCAAGACAATTGGAGATTTTAAGTACTTTGAGCACCATTGTATGTATTCCCTTGGAGTCAACATTTTTTAGCCAAGAAACGGAGGAAAAGTGCTGAGTAAATGTAAGATGATATGTTCTTTTTGGATATTTTTGTGGAAGATACTTGCTTTTGCTCCTTTTAATAATGAAAAGGAAAAGTAAGGAGAATAAACAAACTCACAGCTTAAGAATTTCAAAGGCTTGGAATAGACATCATTATAAAACTTATCCACTATACCAAACATATCCACTACCACTAGAAGCTCCTCTGGAAGCCTGTGGTTGAATTAACTTTCCCCTCTGTTACTCTTAGTGGTACAGAGTGATTTTTGGCTTGCTCCACTGGCTGTATCAAGTACACTGTTCCTTCATGTACCCAACTTCTTAGCATCCAATTCCAAAGTCAGAAGCATAAGCTTTGGTCCCTGCAGATGGATTGCAATCATGGAATCATAACACTGCAGAATGGTTTGGGTTGGAAGGGACCTCAAAGTTCATCTAGTTTCAACACCCCTTCCTTGGGCAGAAAGTCTTCATAATATTGCCTTCTGGGACAGTTACAGTTACTGAGTTTTATAATTCAGATTTTACAATTTTGGAATAGTGATAACTTCTAGTAGCACTGTTCAACCTCTCCAAAAGTATGTGTGGGTTTTTTTCTTTTAAATGAGTTTCTTTTAAATCTTTTACTAGAAAAGAGTGAAGAATGACAACTCTCTTCTGTATGGCAGCCCTGAGCAGTTTGGGCATTTTTTCATTGCAATCTTATCAAGCTTTTTAAACTATTATTTTATGGAAAAAGAAAATCCCAAGTGAACCAAACCAAAAGGGGAAATCCACCCAAAAACCTTAGAATTATCAAAATATTCTTACAAAAAAGGCAAGATCAACATATATGGTGAAGTGTCTTGTTTTGAATGACTGATAAAGACAAAAGTCTAGCTTAATTTTGTCTGGTCAAGGGCTCTGAGGAAGTATTAGTAAGAAGGAATGTATTAACTCTTTTGTTTCGACACACTTCCATTTGCTCACATTCATCTGAGCAAAACAATCCTGGAAGGTACATTTTTAAATGACACAGTCACATATTTGTGTATTTAAAATGTCCATAGAGTACCATTTGTTTCAGGTTGATGGGTCAAAGGGCATGTATGCAGTTTTTATTACTGTGCAGCTAATGGCATCATTTCAAGAAGGATTTTGTTTAGAGTTGGTAATGAAACCAATCTACCTCAAATACAAAAGGTGATACTCCTGTCTTCCAAGGGAAGTCATTAGCAATGAATATGAATGTTTTCTGAGCAAACAGAATATAGTGTTTTGTAGAAAAATGTTTTCTTTTTTACTTTACATTTTTTTCCTCCCTAGGATCAAGAATCCTGATGATAGCAACTGATGACATACTTAATAACACTCTAAATAGCTTAAAATGTGATGTTTAAAAGAAAATAGAGTAGGCTCTCCTTGTCTTTTAAAAAAAATTATGAGCATTTTGGGGGATGAGGGGGTGGGAATGTGTGTTGTTATTGTTGTTTGCCTGTTTCTTTGACTAGGAGCTGCAGCTTTTACCAGAAAAAAAAAAAAAAAAAAACAAAAAAAAACCCACAAACAAACAAAAAAACTTTCATTGAAGTGTCATAATATTTGTTCTCCTTTAAAGAGGTATTGGTAAATCAGCTGCTTTACTGTCTATTAGGACTGGTGATCCATATGGCAATTTTGTATTAAACAATTCAAAACTTTAGACCAGATAACCACTGAAAATTAATCATCCACAGAGTGCTGAACTGAACAAGCCTTTGAATCTCTAAAGAATATCACCAGTCTATTAGACTTATATAATGTAATTACATTATATTTAACTGTAAAATTTATAAGCTTTAAATTAGATCAACCATCTATTAGGCTTTATAAAAATGAAAAGTTATTCATCAGATTAAAAAGTAATAAAAAAGAAATTAACCATATTTGGAATTTACCTCCCTACTAAATAGAGCAATTAGGATTTTAGACTTTTAAGAACAATGGGTTTAGCTGGTATCATCTCTTTGGATTTTTACAGTAAGTTGGATGGGGATATCCTATTTTGATTTTTACAAATTCTAGTATAATTCACTATGATATTAAATCTTGCATAACTTTGGTTAATTTGACTTGTTCCTGATTTTCACATATAAAAGTGGCAGATGAACCCAATGAAATAATCTTTTTACAAAAAATCATAGTAAGAATTCCAAAATGTACTTTATACCATCAGGTAGATAAGTCCACACATAAAAGTTGTAAATCCAATTTCTGACTCTTAGGAAGAAAAAAAAAAAATTCTTGTTAAAATCCAAACCTTCTGGTAGATTTTAGCTTTTAGAAACAAAAAGTTGAGATACCCAATACTCAAACAAAAAAGTAGAGCTAAAGTGCAAAGAAGGAACTATCCCTCTCAAAAAATTCACTAATTTTTTTCTGGATAATTTTACTTTAATTTTTCTGTTAATATTTTTAAAAAATTGTCTTGTGGCTAGGTACTTACAGCTTCCAGGTCAATTACTGGGTTTATGTCTAGATTGGTGGAATTTCCATGCCCCTAGTTATTGGATTGGGAATTTTTATCTTTTACACAAGGACAACAGAACTCCATTTTCTCATGACTATGAACTTACACTCTATGAGAAGAGCTTCTTTTTAAAACTCTGCCACCCAAAATGGAAAGAACAGAAGAAACTGAAGCTCTCTGAATACAATGTCTATGACAGAGCCAAGAAACCTCAAGCTATGAAGGCACACCTGAGAAAGGGCATTCCCTGGTGTCCCGTTCAATCCTGAGGAGACTCTATCAACGCTGATATCAACAAAAAACCCATGAGCATTAAACATTTAATATTTGACAGCTGTACAAAACTAAACCTGCCTAAGCCAGATAACTCACCCCTTAAAAACAAAACTCGGTGAAACGGAGGGTAATCTTACTAATAGTCCCTTGTCATAACAACCATATTGGTGAATATTGTTTCCCCTCTTACTTAACAGAATAACCACTCAAGCAACATTCTTGCCTTAATGCAACTAGTAATTGGTGATAGGAGTATGCACGGGAATTTTTATTTTTTATAGAATTTATCTGGAAACAGTGCTGACAGGATAGTTCCTCAAATACTTAAAACAGCCCCTGGGTAAACAGCTTTGCTGTCTAAAAGATCACACATGCATATATTTCATGGGTTGGAAGTTGTACGCTTAATCTTGAGAGCTCATGTTGTTTTCACCTAAATTTGTCATGTGAATTTGAAATGTAGCAATCTGTGTCACCTTGGGATGTTTGTATTGGGATGTTTTATTGAAACTCTAGCCTGACAAGGAAGAGATGAAGTATTATCTTAGATTTGTAGAATTTCCAGCCAGGAAAGAATTCTACAATCAGCTAAAATGTCTTCCTGTGTATAACACAGGACCTGCACAACATGAGGAGCTATAATTTGGGCAGAGTGCCTGATCTGGCATTGGTTTAGACTTGGCAGTGGTATGACTCACATGCAGCCAGACATTTTGCTGGAAATGCTATAAATATATATTGTTCAGAATTGAGACTGACAACATTCAATCACTTTTATTGCTGATAGTGAAATAAGGTTGCTGTCTTCTCAATCATAATGTAGCACTTGAATGACCTAATAATTTTAATATGTTGGAATAGGTCTGATATTCAGGTTACTTTAAGAATTTGATATTAACCACTATTATTTTGATTTTTTAGACATGCTTTATGATTTTTCTATTAACAGAGATTAGTTAAAATAACTGGAGTGATAAATCTATGTTTCCTATGAGTTTCTGTGCAGAAAGAGGTTTGGCACCTGACAGATCACTGAAGCAGAACACTGAAGTAAGAGAGCACTCTGTGACTCAGGTGGGTCATATAGAATTGTCCTAATAGGTATTTCCAGTGATATCTATGATGACATTTTAAAGAAAAATATTTTGTATTGATTACTTTTCCAGACAACAAATAGAAACTGGAGGCTACTCTGCTTATTTATTCTCAGTTTCAAGTTTTCACAATGGGATGCTCAAGAGTTGTATTTTTATCACTCTACATTATGATCATCTGTTTAGAACTGATTTTATTTTTCCATTTTTTCCTTTCTGTATAATGTCTCATATCCCCAGTTAGAAGTGGTCATGCTCCTTATTAAAGACCACGCTCTTGATTAGTTCTTAAACACCACACAGCTCCTTGTTCCCTCCCACAGAGTGTAATGGAGGAGAAGATTGGAAAAAAATTAAAACTCATTGGTTTAAATCAATACAGGCAGAATAGACCCCTTCAGTCCAGGAGGAAGTGGTTAGTGCTCTGCTGAGCTCAGTACTGGGGCCAATTGTATTTAATGTCTTTATCAGAGATCTGGATGAGATTGAGGGCACTCGTAGGCAGTTCACAGATGACACCAATATGGGCTGGAGTATTGATCTGCTGGAGAGGGGGAAGGCTTTGCAGAGGGATCTGGACAGGCTGAATCCATGGGCTGGGCTCGATTGTTCAAGGTTCAACAAAGCCAAGTGCTGGGTCCTGCACCTGGGTCACACCAATCCCTGCAGTGCCACAGGCTGGGGGCAGAGTGGCTGGAAAGCTGTCGAGTGAAGAAGGACCTGGGGGTGCTAGTGACAGTGGCTGAACATGAGCCAGAGTGTGTCCAGGTGGCCAAGAATGTCACTGGCACTTGGGCTGTATCAAAACCAGTGTAACCACCAGGACCAGAGAAATGACCCCTGGGCTGGTGAGGCCACGCCTTAAGCGCTGCGTCCAACTTTGGCCCTTCACAATGACAAAAACATTGAGGTGGTGGAGCTGGTGAAGGGTCTTACAAGGAGCAGCTGAGGGAGCTGGGGGATTCAGCCTGGAGAAGAGGAGGCTCAAGGGAAGATGTTGCTCTCTACAGCTACTTGAAAGGAGGTTTTAGCAAGATGGGTGTTGGTCTCTCCTTCCAGACAGATAGTGACAGGACAAGAGGAAGTGTTTTTAAGATAGGCCAGAGGAGGTTTAGATTGGATTTCAGAAGAAAATTTCCTTACCTGGGAAGGGTTTTCAAACACAAGTGGCCCTGGGAAGTTGTGTCAAAAACCCTGGAGATATTTAAAATGTGCACTTAAGGGCATGGTTTAGGGGTATATTTGCTAGTGTTAAGCTAATGACTGGACTTGATGGTGTTAAAGATCTTTTCCTTTACAACTTCAATGATTCCATAATTATATAACTTATTTCAAATAGATGACTAAATATTGTACTGTGCAATGCAGTAAATTATTTTACAGGTAATTCAGACCTGTTTGTTTCCTTTTTGTTGCTCTTATCTTTATTTTTTCTCCTCTGCTTTTACTTTTTTTCTACCTCATACCATTTGTGAATCAGGTGTCATTTATTACCATGCTTTTTCAAGCCTTTTCTGTCTTCTTAGTGATTCTGTGTTATATATTATAATGGGATTATTATGATAATGTTTTAGTACTTACACTTTATCTTTGTCCTTTTATTTGTTCCCTGTTTGCATATATTTTGCCTTTCTGTGTATCTTCTCTGTATGGTCTTCAAATATTATTCCACAACACAGTTATTTGCCATTATTAAAGATTTAAAGTTATATTTGTATTATGACCATGATATATCAAACATACCAATATAATATAATTTTTGTAAGTATTAGATTTGTGTATGTTTAAACATCATGGTTAGAACTAGCACCTTAGTGAATTTAGAGATTTCCTTTGAGAGACTTCATGATAATCTTTTGTCTTAGCTTTTAATGTTCCATTCCAACTCATCCTCTTGTTTTATATTTGCTTTTGATAGGTCAATCCCCATAGACCAAAAATGCTCATTAACGTAATTTATAGTTTTCCCACACATTTTGAGATCCCACTCTTTTATCTCTGTTAGCAAAATTTTGGTAGTTTGCATATTACTTGCAGATTCTGAATCCACTTACCACACACTTTCTGTTCACTGCTCATTATCCCAATAGGTCTATAAAGATAACAATAGGGAATGTGGCAAGAAAAATAAAAGCTCGTTATCTTCACAGATTGCTAATACTCAGAAAACTATAGTAAAGCTATGTCAGATCCTGCAAATCCTTTTCACTTTCTTCTTCCTTTGACAAGTCAGTCATTGAAGAGAACACCCATGACTACAGTGTAGACATCTGTGTTTCAGCCAGCCAGGCCAGACTCATTTTATAAGCAACACAGAGAAATGGGCCTTTCTAGGTATTAATTTGTCTTGCCCTAGTTTAGCTATATGAAGGAGGAGGATACAAATTGCAATCTAGCAGTGCCCATTTCTCTCAGACTAAAAGGACAGTGTGCAGAACTAATTGAGTGGAGGTTTGCGCTAGAGATATTACACAGAGATATAACATTAAGGTGAGATGAATCCCACTTCCAGTAGTAAATGGCAAAACCCCAACTTATAAACATATGCATAGCCAACATATTTGAGAGAAATGTCTTGGTTATGCAGAACTTCATACTTTGAAAAATGATCGTTTTTAAAAATAAAGAAGTGCCTCTCTTGCTTTTTGTAATCTTCATGAGATTTTGTTCCAGTTAGGTGCACGCTTTTATCTCACAAGTTTTGCAGGTAAAATGTAGCAATCAGGGAGATGATGAATTGAAATTTAGGCAACAAATGTATGTACTTTAACACTGTTTTTCCCATATACTGTACTGGTGTATATACATTTATACTGCAATATGTGAGAATTAGCCCTATGCATCACATATTTGCATTTGCCTCTTGTAAACCAGAATATTGGTTTCATTTTGTAAATGAAATATATATTCATATGCTTCAGGATTTATTAATTTTAATGCCAGAAGGGATAATTCTGATAATTTAGTCTGATCTACTGCTTAATCCATGCAGAGAATTTCTCTGAGTTTCAATATTTTTTGAAATAAACACAAATTACAATACCCAAAAATAAGTTTGATGAGGAGCTGACTAGTATATACATGATTTTTGTAGATCTTTATGCTAATGCAGGTATCCCAAAACAAAACATAACAAACACATACAGCTGTATTCCTCATTTATGTTAACTCCTTAAACAGCCTTTCCCTCACCCTAGGGAGAAAAATCTCACCCTGCTTACTGCTCACTCTGCTACAAAAGCATTTTCCAGGCACATGGGTGAGGTCATGCTACAACTTTCCCTCTAACCCTTCACCAACTCCCCCTTCTCAGATACATTAAAAACAAGCAAGTGCTGTTTGCTTCCAAGACTCCTGTATTTTTAGGCTATCTATCACTGCTGTCAAACAATCCCCAGACTTCATCCTTAGACTGGTTCTAGCCTGTTTGAAAGACTTCCACAGTACAAGAACTGAGAGCCTGCCTGGAAATTTTCTTCATCTTTTAATATCCTCATAACAGAAAACTGATATTTATTTCCTGTAATTTAAGCCAACTATTGGTCTTTTCTACCATGGTTATGGAGCGGGAAGGAAAGAATTCTCTGTTTTTTTGATATTTAGAGACTATTACTGTGTAATTTTAACTGTTGATTCTTTAAAGACAACATCTGGGCCATGTATTATATACCAAACTCCAGACTTTCTTCAAGCACTTAAATGCTTTTCTTCTTATTGCCTTTTAAAGCTGGAAGAACTCCAAAAACCATTTGTCTCATTAAGACCTTCTTTTAGCCAGGCTATCGAAATAGCTACTAAACACACAAACAAACAAACAAACAAACA